>JAXRKP010000420.1:212500-215000 GCA_037039925.1 Doris montereyensis
AGTTGCAGGCTGGAGAGAAAATTCACAAATTACATTACGAGCTCTTGAAGACCCACTTTGAACGGAAATCACTGATGCGTTGAAAGATTTTACGACCAATAAAAGGCCTGGCCAGGAACATGAAATAGTCATCGAGCTTACCGGTAATGTAAGGGATGTGAATACAGCCGTAGATAATCTTAAAGAAATTCAAAACAGCATCAAAACTGAATATATTGATGTAAATAGGGACTTAACTTCAGACGAACGTGTAGAATTTTCTTCTCTTGCTAAAGACAGTCATTGGTCACACTTCGAGAGAGAGTATCAATGCATCGTTGTGATTGAATCAATGCCTGTGGCAGGTGCTCAGAAATTAGATGAAGTCAAAGGCAATGATCCACAGAAACAAATATTTTTCAGGATGAATTCATTAGTTATCTTGGAAAAAGCAAAAAACTGTGGAAATATAAACTGCGAAGAATTATCCGATATGCTAGTGTGTGTATTGCCGTCAAATAAAAAGCTAAATGATACGTCTATTGGAAACGCTTTTTTCAAGACGTTGGTCAAGTTTAAACAAAGATGTTCAAGACCTATCCTTTCGTAATAATGTAGCTGTCATGTCTATAAGTGGAACAGAACAATGAGATTTCTAGCCTTTGTGATATTGCCACCTATTAAAGCTAAAGAGAAAAACCCATTGCAATCCAGTGTTCAAGAGGTCCTCAAGCATGTTGATGACAAACGTCTCAAGTCCGTGTCCTTTTCCCTCCCTTGGGGATGGGAGAGTTCTGAAATATTCTACAGACTTTATTTCAAAGGGCTTTTTCTCAGCTTTAAAGTCAAGCAAGAACTTGCAAGGAAGTTTAAGAAATATCACATTTCTTGCCACCAACTCAAATCTCTTTGACATGATGGAAAGATTTGGCTCAGATTATTTTGAGCGTATCTCCGAAAATTTTCCTGATAGAGACATTGATGATAGTCGGTCTTTCATAGGTCAGAAGAAAGGTGACTCATTTGTTTCTGATCATGACAATATTTTGATAAAAATTGTACACAGGCGAAAAAACTGTGATTTGACCGGTATTTGGAAAACAAACTTGAAATGCAGGAATAAAAATTGTTATTACTCAACTCCTGTCTAAGAACGCTTGTATCAAGTACATCATGCGATGCTCAGAGAGTCACCAGGATGAGCCGTCAGTCATGCGGTAAATTTGCATCCAGGTACTTTCAGCAAAGCTCGTCGTAAGAAAGCATGTTTCACAACAAACTTATACGTTTGTTGTTGTATTTTTCTCATAATATAATCTTTGCAAATTTGTCAAGCAGTTGACATTTTCAAATGAACATCGTTGCCATTTTGTGTACTGCTGTGGCTTTCTGTAAATTTTATAAAGATTTGATACATGTATATAGATAAAACAATTATATATATACTATATATTGCTTTTTGGCTTGATGATTTTGTGTCTAAATAATATAATTTACATTTAATACCAATATGAATATTACTATGATATGTGTGTATATATGTGTATATGTATGTATGTGTATGTATATGTTATGTATATATCCACGAACAACATGTTGATTGATGTCTCATGTAGCCTACGTATTTCTAAATCAACTAATTAGTTCTATGCCATACGTTTAATTGCAGTCATGTAATTCATGTAATTCTACTCTTTGGTTTCAATGCCTTTATATTTTAAGATGTAATCTAATTTTTAACCATAAATGACTATGATTTGTATCAATGTTTTTACTATGTACTACATAATATATGTATAATTTATGGATGTTTAATATATTGTAAAGCGCTTGGAGCCTCTTTTAGGGATTAGGCGCTCTATAAGTGTTTAGTATTATTATTATTATTATTATTATTATTATTATTATTATTACTATTATTATTAGTATTATTATTATTATTATTATTATTATTATTATTTATAATTACTATTATTTATTATTATTACTTTTATTAATTATTTTATTATTGTCAAATGCTTTACTTTTATTAAGCCCAAATGTCTCATTTTTATTAAGAAATCTTATTATTATTGCTTTATTTTGTTGGATGTGTCCTCTGTGTCTGCTTTACTTTCATTACCTCAAGCCTTCCTCTGTGTCTGCTTTACTTTCATTAAAGACTCTGTGTCTGCTTTACTTTCATTAAAAGCCTTCCTCTGTGTCTGATAGACATTTAAACATTAGGAAAGCATTCCTCTGTGTCTGCTTTGATTTCGTTCAAGGTTACATTTCTGTTCTGCTTCAAAGTCAGAAACAAAGTTAAACTCTGTGTCTGCTTTACTTTCAGGAAAATTTCCTCTGTGTCTGCTTTACTTTCATTTGTGGGCGTGGTAACATTGAATTATGTTTAAATTTGATGTTCCCTTTTGAATTCGGAAAAATCCCGGTTTTTTAAACTATAATAAGTGAAATCCTTTCTTCTTCACCTGATTTGTTTCCCTAAAAAAACCTAGGACAAGTATTTCTTCTTATTTCAATT
>JAXRKP010000420.1:217500-270000 GCA_037039925.1 Doris montereyensis
TCTCTCTCGCTTTCTGTCAATCCCTCTCATTCTGTCTCTCTTTAATTATCTTTCTCTCTCTCTCTCTGTCTCTCTCTCTGTCTCTCTCTGTCTGGGGAGACAAGGGAAGAGGGAAACTTTAGAGAAGGGGGAGACAAGGAAGACAGAAAACTTTAGAGAAGGGGAGACAAGGAAGATAGAAACTTTAGAGATGGGGAGACAAGGAAGAGAGAAAACTTTAGAGAAGGGAGACAAAGAAGACAGAAACACCAGGATTGAGAGACAATGTAGACAGAAACATTAGGGATGGGGAAAGAAGGTAGACAGAAACATTAGGATAAAGACAAGGAAGGCAAAGAAACACTGAGATGGGGAGACAAAGGAAGATTGAGGGAAACTTTAGAGATGGGGAGACAAGGAAGTTAGAAACATTAGAGATGGGGAGACAAGGAAGACAGAAACTTTAGAGATGGGAGACAAGGAAGACAGAAATTTTAGAGATGGGGAAACAAGGAAGACAGAAACATTAGAGATGGGGAGACAAGGAAGAGAGAAACTTTAGAGATGGGGGAGACAAGGAAGAGAGAAACGTTAGGGATGTGGGAGACAAGGAAGACAGGAACTTTAGAGATGGGGAGACAAGGAAGACAGAAACATTAGAGATGGGGAGACAAGGAAGAGAGAAACTTTAGAGATGGGGAGACAAGGAAGAGAGAAACTTTAGAGATGGGGAGACAAGGAAGAGAGATGGGAGAGGAAGAGGGAAACTTTAGAGATGGGGAGACAAGGAAGACAGAAACTTTAGAGAAGGGGAGACAAGGAAGAGAGAAACTTTAGAGATGGGGAGACAAGGAAGAGAGAAACTTTAGAGATGGGAGACAAGGAAGACAGAAACTTTAGAGATGGGGAGACAAGGAAGAGAGAAACTTTAGAGATGGGGAGACAAAGGAAGAGAGAAACTTTAGAGAGGGGAGGGGAGACAAGGAAGGAGAGAAACTTTAGAGAAGGGGAGACAAGGAAGAGAGAAACTTTAGAGATGGGGAGACAAGGAAGAGAAACTTTAGAGATTGGGAGAAGGAAGACAGAAACTTTAGAGATGGGGAGACAAGGAAGAAGAACTTTAGAGAAGGGGAGACAAGGAAGACAGAAACTTTAGAGATGGGGAGACAAGGAAGAGAGAACTTTAGAGATGGGGAGACAAGGAAGAGAGAAACTTTAGAGATGGGGAGACAAGGAAGAGAGAAACTTTAGAGATGGGGAGACAAGGAAGACAGAAACTTTAGAGATGGGGAGACAAGGAAGAGAGAAACTTTAGAGATGGGGAGACAAGGACAGAAACTTCTTGAGATGGGGAGACAAGGAAGAGAGAAAACTTTAGAGATGGGGGACAAGGAAGAGAAACATAAGAGATGGGGAGACAAGGAAGAGGAAACTTTAGAGATGGGGAGACAAGAAGAGAGAAACTTTAGAGATGGGGAGACAAGGAAGATGGAACCATTAGAGATGGGGAGACAAGAAAGAGAGCCACACATGGAATTAGGAAACAAGGAAGATAGAAACACTAGGGATAGGGAGATAAGGAAGACGGAAACATTAGGATGGGGCGACAAAGAAGACAAAAACACTAGAGATGGGGAGACAAGGAAGACAGAAACACCAGGGACGGGGAGACAAGGAAGACAGAAACACCAGGGATAGAGAGACAAAGAAGACAGGAACACTAGGGATAGGGAGACAAGGTAGACAGAAACATTAGGGATGGAGAGACAAGGAAAACAGAAACATTAGGGATGGAGAGACAAGGAAAACAGAAACATTAGGGATGGAGAGACAAGGAACACAGAAACAGAAACATTAGGGATGGGAAACAAGGTAGACAGAAACATTAGGGATAGTAGACAGAAACATTAGGGATGGAGAGACAAGTGAAAAACAGAAACATTAGGGATGGAGAGACAAGGAACACAGAAACATTAGGGATGGGGGAAACAAGGTAGACAGAAACATTAGGGATGGGGAGACAAGGAACACAGAAACATTAGGGATGGAGAGACAAGGTACACAGAAACATAAGGGATGGGGAGACAAGGAAAACAGAAACATTAGGGATGGGGAGACACGGAAAACAGAAACATTAGGGATGGGGAGACAAGGAAAACAGAAACATTAGGGATGGGGAGACAAGGAACACAGAAACATTAGGGATGGGGAGACAAGGAAAACAGAAACATTAGGGATGGGGAGACAAGGAAAATAGAAACATTAGGATGGGGAGACAAGGAACACAGAAACATTAGGGATGGGAAACAAGGAAAATAGAAACATTGGGGATGGGGAGACAAGGAACACAGAAACATTAGGGATGGGGAGACAAGGAACACAGAAACATTAGATGGGAGACAAGGAACACAGAAACATTAGGGATGGGGAGACAAGGAACTCAGAAACATTAGGGATGGGGAGACAAGGAACACAGAAACATTAGGGATGGGGAGACAAGGAACACAGAAACATTAGGGATGGGGAGACAAGGAAAATAGAAACATTAGGGATGGGAGACAAGGAAAACAGAAACATTAGGGATGGAGAGACAAGGAACACAGAAACATTAGGGATGGGGAGACAGGGAAGACAGACACATTAGGGATGGGGAGACAAGGAAGACAGACACATTAGGGATGGGGAAACAAGGTAGACAGAAACACTAGGGATGGGGAGACAAGGTGGACAGAAACATTAGGATGGGGAGACAAGGAAGACAGAAACACCAAGGATGGAGAGACAAGGAAGACAGAAACATTAGGGATGAGGAAACAAGGTAGACAGAAACACTAGGGATGGTGAAACAAAGAAGACAGAAACACTAGGGATGGAGAGACAAGGTAGACAGAAACATTAGGGATGGAGAGACAAGGTAGACAGAAACATTAGGGATGGTGAGACAAGGTGGACAGAAACATTAGGGATGGAGAGACAAGGTAGACAGAAACATTAGGGATGGAGAGACAAGGTAGACAGAAACACTAGAGATGGAGAGACAAGGTAGACAGAAACACTAGGGATGCTGAGACAAGGAAGATAGAAACGTAAGAGATGTAGAGGCAAGGAATACATAAACACTAGAGATGGGGAGACAAGGTATACAGAAACATTAGGGATGGCGAGATAACGAAGACAGAACCGTTAGGGATGGAGAGACAAGGAAAATAGAAACATTAGGGGTGGGAAGACAAGAAAAATAGAATCATTTGGGATGAGGAGACAAGGAAAATAGAAACATTTGGGATTGGGAGACAAGGAAAATAGAAACATTGAGATTGGGAGACAAGGAAAATAGAAACATTAGGGATGAGGAGACAAGGAAAATAGAAACATTAGGGATGGGGAGAAGGAAAATAGATACATTAGGGATGGTGAGACAAGGAAAATAGATACATTAGGGATGGTGAGACAAGGAAGGCAGAAACACTAGGGATGGGGAGAAAAGGAAGACAGATACATTAGGGCTGGGGAGACAAAGAAGACAGAAACATTTGGGATGGGGAGAAAAGGAAGACATAAACATCAGGGATGGAGAGACAAAGAAAACAGAAACACCAGGGATGGAGAGACATAGAAGACAGAAACACCAGGGATGGAGAGACAAGGCAAATATAATCATTAGGGATTGGGAGACAAGGAAGACAGAAACACTAGGGATGGGGAGACAAGGAAGACAGAAAATTAGGGATGGGGAGACAAGGAAGACAGAAACACTAGGGATGGGGAGACAAGGAAGACAGGAACATTAGGGATGGGGAAACAAGGAAGACAGAAAATTAGGGATGGGCAGACAAGGAAGACAGAAACATTAGGGATGGGGAGACAAGGAAGACCGAAACACTAGGGATGGGGGACAAGGAAGACATAAACACTAGGGATGGGGAGACAAGGAAGACATAAACACTACGGATGGGGGACAATGAAAACAGAAACACCAGGGATGGAGAGACAAGGCAAATATAATCATTAGGGATTGGGAGACAAGGAAGACAGAAACACTAGGGATGTGAAGAAAAAGAACACAGAAACATTAGGGATGGGCAGACAAGGAAGACAGGAACATTAGGGATGGACAGACAATGAAGACAGGAACATTAGGGATGGGGAGACAAGGAAGACAGAAAATTAGGGATGGGCAGACAAGGAAGACAGAAACATTAGGGATGTGGAGACAAGGAAGACAGAAACACTAGGGATGGGAGACAAGGACGACAGAAACGTTAAGGATGGGGAGACAATGAAGACAGAAACACTAGGGATGTGGAGACAAGGAAGACTGAAACACTAAGGATGTGGAGACAAGGAATACAGAAACACTAGGGATGGGAGACAAGGACGACAGAAACGTTAAGGATGGGGAGACAATGAAGACAGAAAGACTAGGGATGGGGAGATAAGGAAGACAGAAGCATTACAGATGGGGAGACAAGGAAGACAGCATCACCTGGGATGGGGTGACAAGGAAAAGAGATACACTAGTGATGGGAGAAAAGGAAGACAAAACGCTAGGGATGGGGAGATGAGGAAGACAGAAACATTAGGGATGTACAAAACTCAAATTTATAATGAAAATACTGACAATGTCAATGACCCACCTAGTCATGGTTTAAATACGCTCGAATGCCCTTTAGTGGGACTCGAGAGAGTTAACCGCCAATATACGGGTTTTTACTGCCATCTTCTCAGTCAGTGTTAGGGTAGTTTACGTCAAAATTTTGATTGTTTTTGCCTACCCTCGCCTACAAAATATTCTATAAAAAATAAGTATGCGCTATATGGACATTTCCTGCCATGAATTTGTACATAAAGGATCGTTCTACCCGAATATGCAAGGAGCAGAAAATCAACCCTTTAGTCCAAAACCCACCAATCCAGTTGGCGCCCCCCCGCGCCCGCCCCTTAATCTGTCAACAGAGAACAGAGTAACCCGACACCCCAATATTTTGAGAATCAGCTGTCAAGGACGATCTCAACTACCCTCCAATGATATGGAATTCTTTTCTCGGAAGGACCCTCGGAGCGGAAACTCAATATTGAACTAAGTATCGTTCCATCATTGAAAGATCTGATGTTTCATTGTTTAGCATTATTATTGTATAATAAAAGGAGCCAAAATAATATTGTTCATCGTAGTTGAAGTTAAAATACGATTAGGTTTGCTTTTCAAACTTTTCTCTCCGCACATCCATGTTGTATCAATGTGTGTGTTCCGAGTCCGTAATTATATATATAAATGAGTTCGATTATTTTATCGATGACGTGAAGATCATGGGTTGTTATTGGAACATAGTTATTAAATCTAGCGGACTCTAGATAATAAATGAACTCTCTAAGGTAGACAGGGAAGGATCATGAAGTCATTGATAAATTAATCCCACGTCTGATACAATATTTCACTGACAGCCAGTGTACTTCTTTCAGTGTTGGTCTGATGTAGATCTAGATCTAGTCAGTCTTTGTTTTTTTTTAACTAAACGTGCCGCGCTATTTTGGACTTGCTGTTGACAGTTTTCTGCCACCCCAGCCAAAAGTGAGTTATACACACAATAATCAATTCTAGATCTAGATCTAGATAGAAATGAACATGATACTAATTATTTGCTGCATTTTCTGTAATAAGGGGCCTAATATGAGCAATTTTGCGTAATTCAGAATAACAGAATCTTCTAAGGTTGGAAATAGGATCGTCCATTGAGAGAACTGAGTCAAAAATGACGCCAAGGTTTCTAACTCTCGTTTTTACTATAACTATGGAATGTTAAAATGCCACACAGATGGTGGTAGTGGGAATGATCTTATTTTAGATTTGGCCACCGTTATCCGCAAGGTGCCTTGCGAATAACGCTGAACATTGGTCCATAAGACACTTTGCCGATAGTTCTGCTTCACAGATAAGCATGTCTTGAAAAGTGTGTTAGTGTTCTGTTCAATTCAGTACCACTCCCTCCCCTGGTGTGTATGATTGTGCCTGTTCAGCAACCTAATCTTTTTTATCCCTTTTTGCGACGTATAATGAAATGAGAAGTCAAAGAAAATTCTCATTTGTCGAAATTTATTTGAAATGTAAAAAGGCACCTTGCGGATAACGCTTGTACCTTGGATCCGCAAGGCACCTTGCGGATAATGACTCCCTTTAGATTTAGTGCCAAAAACAATAGCGCCATGTCTTTGGTAATGGTAGCGCTGAGGAAACAGTTACAGACCGAGACGCCCTTGCCATATTCACACATCAAATTATTTGGATTTAAACAAAATGAAAAAAATAAAGTTTTAAGCAATGACTGGAAAATCCTCTGCACATAAATCAGGATCTTCAGGAAGGCTGCTTCTATGATTGCGAAATAAGTGAGCAAACGGCCCTTGGTATATCTAAAATCGAGATCTAGATCTAAATAGATCTAGGCTATGTAAAAAAGATAATTTCTAGATTTAGAGGTAAAGTGGTAATAAAGTGTAATTAATGATTTGTTTGATTTCCTTGGGCGAACTGAGGAAGCCTTGTTAAATGACTTCTTAGTGGCCACCTTTCCACCAGAGACGAATCGCGCCATGCGCCAAGTGAGGTTGATAATGATGAGCGACTTGCTGGGTACAAGTGAAGAGATTTTGTCCACCCGCCAGGATTACTGGGGCCATGGCTACAAGCGCAGGCTCCCCACAATAAGTGAAAATAATCTACTACTAATACTCCAGATATGTCCAACACTGCGCTGTCTAGGGTAGCTTTCTGCAAAAATAAAAATAGAACAACACAGAAAATGCCTATTTTTAAAACTCATTTTTATACCTTAAAAAAAAAACATGTTCTACACAGACTTTTGTAATAAATAAAAGGATCGGTTTCACATGATTTTGTATTCTCTTTCGTTGCACACGTTATTTCGGTCGCACAGTTTGGTCACAATGGGCGTTTTGGCAAAAGCCCGCCAAAACATTGACAACACTCAAGTGTTTACTATTGATTCGTCTGACTCCGATATATTTTATATGTGGCAGAAAATACTCAGAGCTGAACAACATGTTATATTATATTTCCTTTTTGGGACCCATAATTTGTCATATTTTTAAAATTGAAAAAACAATACCAAATTTGGTATCAAAATTTAGCTTAAAGTTCATAGATTTCAAACATATTACAAGGGCAGTGGATACCTCATTACGGCAGTAATGTACCATTAACGACAGTCACCCCTTGATTTCGGTAAAATTAATATATATAGATGTAAATGCTTCATTTCATGATTTTCATCAACAATGACTCAGTATAGTATTTTTAGAACTCAGTTGTAATTTTAAGTTGCTCATAAAAAGCATAAAATAGTCATTAGAATGTGTTTCGTCAACATTATAAAAGAACAACGGAAGATAATTTCAGGGTGAAATAAATGAAGAAAACATTTTCATGAAGGTTTCAAATTAAAATCATCCCATTGATCAAATACTAAAAAAAAAGCTAAGTTATAAAGCAAATAAACATTAATTTAAGGGATGATTGGCAAATGGATTGAAAATTATGTACGGTTACAAATGAGTGAAAAAAATGTCATGAAATAAAAATACAGAATATAAAAAAATCCAATAAAGGACAACACCTTATCATTTCTTTTTTTATTTGCCACTCTTTGCCTGGCATGGATTCTTTCTAATTTTTTTCTTCAGTAGGCAACTCTACTGGTTATCTTGTCTTTTAAAATGCTTTTATTATTTTGTATTTTCATACGGTAAGATTGTGATCAAAATGTGATATCGAATCAACAGTTGAAGAATGAATCCTTTTCATCATGTTTGGATTTCAAAGTGTAAGTATAGTATCTATATACACACACAATACAACATTACACCAGAGCAACACATAATAGCCTTCCAATGTAGTATAATACAAAAAAAAACAAAAGAGAAAAGACACAACAAAACAACTCTCAAACAAAGTTTCGAGTACAGATCGCGTGGTATCAAATTTCAAGATGTCCGCCATAACTCATTCATGTCACTCAGTTTTGTGGTTGAGAAAGAACGTGTGATGCGCCAAAAAGCGCCTTAAACAACTTACTCGGGGGGGGGGGGGGGGGGGGATATAAATATTAACCAATTTCACTGATTCTACATTTTAAAAGTCACGTTGGCACGGAAAAACCGGCTTTTGATTTCGCTCAAATGCATTCAGAAAGGATTGTTAGATGTAAGATCGGCCTAGGCAGATATTCATTATCACTCACAAATATCTCGCTTGCAAACAGCATAACATGAATTTCCATCTTTTACTCACCTTAATTTAAGGAATACTCCAAAATCCAGTTCAGAAATAGATCTGATACACCACAATGTACATTTTTCCGTAGAATTTTGCCTATTCGATGTGTTTATCTGAATAAGAATGAGGTTTGTAGCAGCGTTCGCTTGCAAATTTATGGCGACATCGCGACCGGAAACAAGTATTTTACATACCAGGAAGAGGCTGTCACTGTCACCAATTGTGCGACATCCTGAGAGCCAGAATAACACTAACTTTATCTTTAGCACACATGGTGTTAAAAATCGAAAACCAACCCAAACAAAATGTGTTTTTGTAATACAGTAGTGACCGCCTAAATGCCCGGTGCTTGGGAAGCATGTAGGCAAAAATAGCTTAGGGGCATTCAGGGCAACAATTTTGGGGATGGGATGTGTGATCACCACGATTCATAATCTTCATGTTATAATAAAGACAACAGACATCCTAGGATAAAGATGCATAATATCAAGAGTGTTTGTTTTAGAAAATTCGTCAGTTTTACTAAATTAAATGTGAGAAATAGGGACGCCTGGAAACCATTTAGCACTGTGGTGGTGAGCGCACAGATGGGTTGACTATTGCTCACCTCGGAAACCTGAAAGCACAATGGATACAGCCAATGCGAAACAGAGGAGCATTAAAATTGTTCACACCTTGTCCCTCGATCGCGGTGAGTGCCCGGTCTATTAATAACGGCAGGTGATTTCATGCCACTTATAATAACATCAAAAAGAGCCGTGGGCGGAGTCTGGAAGACTTCAATTCTAATTGCCTAGTGACAAACTAGTGATCCAATGGGTCAAAGGATGTGCTGCACAGTGGGATAGAGTTAAGAGGAGAAGACTTCATCTTTTATTACAGTACATTGGATAGGTAATAAGGGTGGTTTCAATGCATGGCCCATTGTTGACGGGCATAAGCCCTATTATTAACGATGGGATTACATGTATTATAAAACAAATTGTTAATCGATTACGGACGTAATTTATGTTAATTTGGAGTAAATAACACTTACAGTTGCAATTGAGACAGGGCATTTAGATGAAGATCTTTGTTTTAATACGGGCATTTAGAGGGGCAATTTATATATACATATAGAAAAAAATCGGTTTCACAGAGATTGCGGGCATTTAGACGAAACGGACATTAAAACAGCAGGCATTTAGGCAGTCACTACTGTATTCTCTCACCGAGCCAACTGGCTTTTGCTTTGAAATAGATTTGGTACATATATTTTAGATCCACTCTTTCAAAGCCCCTTGGAAAAGAAAATATATGCAATGTCCGGATTCCGACAGTTGAGACACTTTAAGGCCACATAAAATACACTAAGAAAGATACTTTTTTTCATCTCAATACTGCTTGTGCAGCTAGTAGGATATAAGTTTATAAATGACATAAAAAGGTGGTGCATCATTTTTATGTTCTGACAGTTCTGTTGTTAACATCGCTATGGCTGGTGACATTTTGATAGATCTAGTTTTAGACTAGGCTTTGTTCCCCCATACTCAATAACTACTCTTTCATGCTGCTTCTGGAAATCTTGGCCAAGAATGATGTCAGTGCACAGGTTATTGAGTACTCCTAATCTAACTTTTGGATACATATGTCCTTTTAGTTCAATATCCAAGTTGCATGAACCAGATATCTCTGTTTTAAAAGTGGTTTGAGCCATGGACATGCTTTGGGAGGTCGGATGAATCTGAAGGTTGAGTTCATCTGCAGCCTGTTCATTAGTGAAACTTTCGGAGCTATTATTATAACAGGGTATAAGTTTATAAATTACATAAAGAAAGGCAAACCAATCCAATCTTCTCACATGCATTTCCTACTTGTGAATATTTTTCCGGCATGTCACAGTGACATCAGAATTTTCTCGTGTTCAAAGCAGATACCTGTTGTCTTTGTCTCGCACAGTCTGATTTTCGGAAATGGCCGAGACTAGTTACACACTGCAGCAACTGAAAGTGAAAGCAACTTCTCCTTTTTTACCTCAGAGGGAGGGAGGGGGGGGGGTTCAGCCTTTAGGGATTGTGATATGCTTTATGAAAGGTGAATTTGTTATTAAACAGCATCAATGCAGTATTATGCAAGTTTAGCAAAATGGTCCAGATAGATGGAGCACGGGCTGACACCTTTGTCCCATAGTAGACGGATGATAACAAGGTGAGCAGATCATAATACTTTATGATGAACATTAAAGATCCCTCGGCTGTTTACAGGGTAGAATGGAGGCGAAATTAAAAATCCTATCTAGAAGAGCCAAAATCATTTTGGTTGAAGATGTTGATCAAATCATCATTTCCTTTTGGATAAATAAAAAGTACATCTTATGTATTATTTTATCTTATCTTATATTTTTTAAACTCTCCTCATGGTCTTTTTCACACGCCGTCCATAAATGAAATTATATTCGCTTGCCCGTAATCTTTTCCTCTTCTATTTTTCATTTTCCTTTTTCGCCTTCCCCTCCTTGCCATTTTCTTTTACTTCTTTGTCTTTTTTTCTAACTTACATTTAGGGACTCGTAGTCCAGAATCCAAGTGTCGACCTCTCAACCAAAAGGCAGTGGGTTCAAGTCCCACCAACGGTTGAACATTTTCTCATTTTTTTTCCCGAGCAAGACCTACCCCACCTGGTCCAGGTAGGTGCATTGACACCAAGGAGACGGGATCATAAAAAGGAGATCCCGTGTGCAGAGGACAACACTCTGCGCATGTTAAAGATCCCTTGGCTGTTTACAGGGCAGTCCGGGGCGAAATATGGAATCCTACCAAAAACCCCAAGATCACCTTAGTTGTGGATGTGGGTAAAATCAAATCAAATCAAATCTAGCTTACATTCAGTGTTTCTTTCTTCTTTAGGTTGTGTGATGCTTTTTGTTGTATTGTTCTTTAAAATGTCTCCAGATTGATGTCCTGGCCTTAGCTTCTCACTTTCACGTCGCGGGATGGCCAAGTGTGATGCGTGTGCCGTGACAGGAGACCAAAATATTTGTCCTGCTGGTAACGCTTTCACACGTTAGATATCCCAAATGACAATTTTATTATTATGTAAATAATGGAAGTTGTGTAAATCATTACCTAGGATGAAAACCCACAGTATCAACAATGCAAAAAGTCCAACCTATTCCTATTTATGTGTACAATAGACCCGTGTAATGTTTAGACATATATTCAATCTAAGTAGTGTGCTTTTAAGTTTTGTTTTAAAAAATTGTCAGTTGCTATGGCTAAACAGTTGCCATCGTGGAAATTTTACTGCGCGATTCTGAACTCGCTGATGATATTTGGTTAGCAAAGTATTAGAATAGATATAAAACATCAAATAGAGATATTTTTGCTTTTTGTGACACTGTGTTGCCTCTACAATGGGCACTTGGATTTGGCTTTGACTGTGACACTGTGTTGCCTCTACAATGGGCATATATTGGTACTTTGACACTGTGTTGCCTGTACAATGGGCATATATTGATACTTGACTGTGTCACTGTGTTGCCTGTACAATGGGCATATAGTAGTACTTTGACTGTGTCACTGTATGGCCTGTACAATGGGGCTATAAATTTTTTTACTATAATAGTACTTGACTGTGTCACTGTATGGCCTGTACAATGGGGCTATAAATTTTTTTTTACTATAATAGTACTTGACTGTGTACTTGACTGTGTCACTGTGTCACTGTATGGCCTGTACAATGGGGCTATAATAGTACTTTGACTGTGTCACTGTATGGCCTGTACAATGGGGCTAATGTAATTTGACTGTGTCACTGTATGGCCTGTACAATGGGGCTATAGTAGTACTTGACTGTGTCACTGTATGACTGTGTCACTGTGTCACTGTATGGCCTGTACAATGGGGCTATAAGTACTTGACTGTGTCACTGTATGGCCTGTACAATGGGGCTATAATAGTACTTGACTGTGTCACTGTATGGCCTGTACAATGGGGCTATAATAGTACTTGACTGTGTCACTGTATGGCCTGTACAATGGGCATATGTAGTACTTGACTGTGTCACTGTATGGCCTGTACAATGGGCATATTGATACTTGACTGTGTCACTGTATGGCCTGTACAATAGTATTGATACTATGACTGTGTCACTGTATGGCCTGTACAATGGGCGTATATTGATACTTGACTTGACACTGTGTTGCCTGTACAATGGGCATATAGTAGTACTTGACTGTGTCACTGTATGGCCTGTACAATGGGGCTATAATAGTACTTGATATACAATGGGCGATATTGATACTTGTACTGTGTTGCCTTGTACAACATTAGACTGTGTCACTGTGTTGCCTGTACAATGGGCATATAGTAGTACTTGACTGACACACTGTGTTGCCTGTACTTGACTTGACTGTGTCACTGTGTTGCCTGTACAATGGGCATATATTGGTACTTGACTGTGACACTGTGTTGCCTGTACAATGGGCATATAGTAGTACTTGACTGTGTCACTGTGTTGCCTGTACAATGGGCATATATTGATACTTGACTGTGTCACTGTGTTGCCTGTACAATGGGCATATATTGATACTTGACTGTGTCACTGTGTTGCCTGTACAATGGGCATATAGTAGTACTTGACTGTGTCACTGTGTTGCCTGTACAATGGGCATATAGTAGTATAGTACTTGACTGTGTCACTGTGTTGCCTGTACAATGGGCATATAGTAGTACTTGACTGTGTCACTGTATGGCCTGTACAATGGGGCTATAATAGTACTTGACTGTGTCACTGTATGGCCTGTACAATGGGGCTATAAATTTTTTTTACTATAATAGTACTTGACTGTGTCACTGTATGGCCTGTACAATGGGGCTATAGTAGTACTTTGACTGTGTCACTGTATGGCCTGTACAATGGGGCTATAATAGTACTTGACTGTGTCACTGTATGGCCTGTACAATGGGGCTATAATAGTACTTGACTGTGTCACTGTATGGCCTGTACAATGGGGCTATAATAGTACTTGACTGTGTCACTGTATGGCCTGTACAATGGGGCTATAATAGTACTTGACTGTGTCACTGTGTTGCCTGTACAATGGGGCTATAATAGTACTTGACTGTGACACTGTATGGCCTGTACAATGGGCATATAATAGTACTTGACTGTGACACTGTATGGCCTGTACAATGGGCATATAGTAGTACTTGACTGTGTCACTGTGTTGCCTGTACAATGGGTATATAGTACTTGACTGGGTCACTGTGTTGCCTGTACAATGGGCCTATATTGATACTTGACTGTCACACTGTGTTGCCTGTACAATGGGCCTATATTGGTACTTGACTGTGTCACTGTGTTGCCTCCACAATGGGCATGTGTTGGTACTCGACTGTGACCCTGTGTTGCTTTCACACCGGGCATGTTGGTACTTGACTCTGACACTGTGTTACTTTCACAATGGGCATATAGTAGTACTTGACTCTGACACTGTGTTGCTTTCACAATGGGCATGTTGGTACTTGACTCTGACACTGTGTTGCTTTCACAATGGGCATATAGTAGTACTTGACTCTGACACTGTGTTACTTTCACAATGGGCATATAGTGGTACTTGACTGTGTCACTGTGTCGCCTGTACAATGGGCGTATATTGATACTTGACTGTGATTCTGGGTTGGCTGTACAATGGGCATATATTGATGCTTGAGTGTGATTCTGTGTTGCCTGTACAATTGGCATATATTGATGTTTGACTGTGATTCTGGGTTGGGTATACAATGGACATATATTGATGCTTGACTGTCATTCTGGGTTGGCTATACAATGTGCATATATATTGATGCTTGACTGTCATTCTGGTTTGGCTATACAATGTGCATATATTGATGCTTGACTGTGATTCTGTGTTGGCTATACAATGTGCATATATTGATGCTTGACTGTGTCACTGTGTTGGCTATACAATGGGCATACATATTGATGCTTGACTGTGATACTGTGTTGCCTGTACAATGGGCATATATTGATGCTTGACTGTCATTCTGGGTTGGGTATACAATGGGCATATATTGATGCTTGACTGTGATTCTGTGTTGGCTATACAATGTGCATATATATTGATGCTTGACTGTGATTCTGTGTTGGCTATACAATGTGCATATATATTGATGCTTGACTGTGATTCTGTGTTGGCTATACAATGTGCATATATATTGATGCTTGACTGTGATTCTGTGTTGGCTATACAATGTGCATATATATTGATGCTTGACTGTGATTCTGTGTGTTGGCTATACAATGTGCATATATATTGATGCTTGACTGTGATTCTGTGTTGGCTATACAATGTGCATATATTGATGCTTGACTGTGTCACTGTGTTGGCTATACAATGTGCAAATATTGATGCTTGACTGTGATACTGTGTTGCCTGTACAATGGGCATATATTGATGCTTGACTGTGACAACAATACATTGCCTGCTTAACCCGCATATTGTGGGGTCTTAAAATGCCATAACTTCTGCTCCCCTTGAGATAGAATGTTCTTAGAAAGGCAAGCTCTTTCAGTCAGATGAAACAATAACTGCTGTCCTGCAGATGAAGGGAACAAATATCAGTTTAGACTACCACAGTTTTAGCAAATTTGTTATGCTCCAATCTAATCAAATTTCATCACAGGGCGTTCGAGGTAGAAGATAAAGCTGCATACCTGATGGACTATCTGGAGTGTTCCCTGTCCGAGCATGTTGACTGTGTTAACATCCATGCTGATCTGCCGCACAGAGCTCTTATCTCGATGACCAAGAAAATTGGTGATACACTTTTCTATTTTAAAGACAGATGTGATATCGTCGACGTTCTGTTAAATTGCGCCAGCCCTGGTGAACACGACTTTTACAGGAGACTTTTATTTTTAATGTTCTGACTGTACTATATTTTTGGGGACTGACGTATTTAATTACATTTGACACATATACAGAACAAAAATCACATTCATAAATTTTAAGATTAAAGAATTATGTGGATTGGCGGCACAGTTTGAAATGAAACGCAATATTGGTTAAATTGCGCTAACCCACACAATGTGTGTGTTGGCGCACTTTATTTAACCCTTGTAAGGCTAAGCTGCCGGCTGACCTCAATATCGGTCAATAATCTCGTTTCACTGTGTACGAGGCTTGCACACGTGGCACTGGTAGTTTTCTCACCCCGCTGACAAGGCTGCAGCGACCACGATGTACCTGTGAATATTGTGATTGGTTTTTCATCTTCGTGGAGTAAGGTGACATGGCGGGCAATTCATTTTGTTATTGTTATTGTCATCGTGTTTATATTGCATTGTTTACTGACGATAGCATCTATTACAGCCTACTTTTATTTAACACGAAATGGAATAATACTGCAGTCGGCCCATTACTAATGAAGAGGAATATGAAAGGTATAACACTAAAAGATAGAAAACGGGTCAGGACCAGAAATCTTCAGTGTGCCCAACCTTCATAAGCAACAAGGAGACAGACACAAATAAACACTAAACAATGCTGGATGAAACTAATACTAATATAGAGCCATTGGTGCAACGACCCATCGAGCAATGTTCATCAACAGAGCAAGCCTCAGAACAACAATAAACACAAAGGAAAAGACAAAAAGAAAGGAGAAAACGAAATACAACTGCCATTATAAGAGAGAGGAGGGAGGGATAGAAAGGGAGAGAGAAAGAGGAAAGGAAACAAACAGGAGACATTAAGAGAACGAGGAAGATGAAGAAAGACGAATAGATAGGATGAAGAAGATGAGTGAGAGAGATATGAGGTAACATATAGAGTGGCAGGTAGCGTGGCAGCATGGTCATTTAATAATAGCGTGGCTGCATGGTCATTTAATAATAGCGTGGCTGCATGGTCATTTAATAATAGCGTGGCTGCATGGTCATTTAATAATAGCGTGGCTGCATGGTCATTTAATAATAGCGTGGCAGCATGGTCATTTAATAATAGCGTGGCTGCATGGTCATTTAATAATAGCGTGGCTGCATGGTCATTTAATAATAGCGTGGCTGCATGGGCTGGCTGTGTCGAATTTTATGTTGTAGAGTTTCAACGAACAACGTTTATCTTTATTTCTAAAGGAATCATTTTCATTCTCACATCTAAATAAAATGATGGAACTATAATACTATTAATACTAAAGGAAATGTCCATCCGTCTTTGGCTATTCCCATGATGAAAGAAACAGCCCCCCCCCCCCCCCAGTTTATTGGTTTCACTAGTGAATCAATTGAGACGGTTTGGGCATGTACACAGAATGAATGACAATAGAATAGCTAAATCAGTATGCGGTGCTAAAGCCCAAAGTAAAAGACCAAAAGGTAGACCTCAGAGAAAGTGGGAAGAAGATATGGAAGGAAACAGAAAAGGCCAGGACAGGGCATCCTGGAGAAATATCATCTTGGGCATCTGAACCCATACACCGAAAGGTAGAATGAGAACTGATAAGGAAAGAAAGAAAGAACTTTCAACACTCTTATCTCTTCATTCTTATGTGAAAAAAGAGGTGGAGATGTATTTTGACGTACGTGACGTCGACGTTTGACAAAATAACCATCAACACAATGCTCCCCTGATTGGTCAATCCTGAACATGGTCTCTTTCTCTTGACTGAAGGTTACGTCTTCCATTCAGGCTGATCTTAGGCGTGCAATGTGATTGGCCATTGATATCTTTCATTTATATCAATCACTGTTTCTTGTTTGTGGGTGGAGCTTCTTACTAAAGTAATT
The DNA here is from genome assembly GCA_037039925.1 of Doris montereyensis. Lineage (NCBI taxonomy): Eukaryota > Metazoa > Mollusca > Gastropoda > Nudibranchia > Dorididae > Doris > Doris montereyensis. Next base: position 234,542 of record JAXRKP010000420.1, read on the forward strand.
GACATCTGTCCAGAAGTTGCGTTGGTCATACGAAGACAAGAGTTTTTGGTTTTGTCCACTTTGCAGAGGGTCCACAGCCTGCATTTGAGATAGAGCTCCTGCGAGTTGTTGTATCTCTTTGTCAGAAATATATCGAGTGTGTGTTAGACTCCAAAATGAACTATCACTTTTACCCCTTTAGAATAATAGACTTTCTCTGTTTGGCGTGGTGTGGGTTGATCAGCGTAATTGGTCAGAATAGAGGCATTGCCAAAACCTGTCTTTGAGTGCTTTGCAGTGCAGTTATACGGGACCCGCCACTGAGGCTTTGTCATGCTGGAAGGCCGAGAGTGATGCAAATGTACGGGACCCGCCACTAGCGTGGGTGTGCTTAGAGTGACCAGCGGCATGCAAATATACGGGACCCGCCAGACCAGTCAGAGCGTAACATCACTCAGTATTGCTCTGTAATAAGACGTCTCACAAGCAAAATTTAATAAAAAATAAAATACAGTTTGATCTTTCCATATTTCCTCAATGCATTAAAACACACCTTGATACAAGGAATAGATATATCTGTATCTCTCTCTCTCTCTCTCTCTCTCTCTCTCTCTCTCTCACTCTCTCTCTCTCACTGAGTCACTCTCTCTCTCTCTCTCTCTCTCTCTCTCTCCCTTTCTCTCTCTCTCCTTTTTCTCTCTCTCTCTCTCTCTCTCTCTCTCTCTCTCTCTCTCTCTCTCTCTCTCTCTCTCTCTCTCTCTCTCTCTCTCTCTCTCTCTCTGGCACAACCGCCTCCATCAACTTATAGTGATACATAAGTTGATGGAGGCGGTTGTGCCCAGTCCAGAGTCTGAATAATGTGACCTGGGACTTTCTGTCAAGTTGGTGCATGGGATCTTTGGGGTTAAAGCTGCTATGGTTTTCTCCCCATTGATTGCAGACAGTTGCCTTCATGATTGGTTTCTCTTCCTCGAAGGTCAAAGGCAAATACTCCTGGGGCATACTTGAACCTTTTTTTTGTGAGTTCATCTGCACACATATTCCCATCAATCTGGCAGTGTCCAGGTATCCATTGTAATAATATGGTGCATTGTGGTGACTGACATAACTGTTGAAGAAGTAGGGAAAGATGATTTAACTGCCTTACTTTCATAAATTTCGAAAACAAGGTTTTGTCATAAGGTATGTTACGTGTTGATGCTTCGATTGGTGTCAAAATCGAAAATTTGTGGGTTAGCGCATTTTATCAGACGGCCGACGATATGTGTTTCTTAAATTAAATGTAAGCATTCACTGTATTTACCTGTTGTAGCTGAACCGTAGTGTTGAGAGCTGGCACAGGTGGGTTGTTTTTTCTCAACGTCGAATTCCTAGGAAAGGTACTTCACTCAACTTTCTTCATTCGGCTCAGGTGTGAATGAGTAGCCAGCCCTATTGGGTCATAAAATGTATCATAGAATTCTTTCCAGTTTACCGTCATTATTTTCTAATAATCTTGACATTATTGATATTTTTAAACCTGGCTCGGTGTGGAAAACCTCCAATGGTCATGCCTTGTAAAAAACAGTAAGAAGTATGCAATTATTGTAGTGAAGGCTTATAGAATAGTCAACTTATTTTATTATTATTTGCATAATGTAAATGTATATATATATATTTATTTATCTTATATGTACAGATCTAAAAAACGCCGCACGTCTCATAAGCAGGCATAAATTTGAGGAACAGACTTTGACTTTGGAGGCTTCCAAGTCCGGGAACATCCTTATTATTCACAGCAGTTGTCTCAACAAGTCGACTTTGTATTGTGTCAAGCATTATTTTCAAAGGAATTTGCCGAAGGTCAGGAAGTCATCTCTTGCTGTCTACAGATCCCACAAAGCAAAACATACGCTATTTCTTTTAATAATCGAAGGTGAGAAAAAAAAAACATTTCTACTTTTTAGAAATTTTCTTCCCTTTTCGCATTTATCTTTGGGGACGGAGGCAAGATGTTAGCCTCTCATTACTCTCAATCAAAAGGTCGTGGGTTCCAGTCCCAAAAGTCTCCTCAAATCTCAAAAACAAGTTCTTTCCTCAAATCTCCTTAAAATTTTGTTGTTGGCCTCAAATATCCTCAAACTCAAAGTTAAAATTTGTAGAACGAGTGAAGTAGTAGTAGTATTAGTAGTAGTAGTAGTAGAAGGCCGACCTGTAATAATATTTAACACAATACTATACTACTGTACAGGTACCTGCATTAATCAGGATGCTCTATACCTAATTCTTGTATTGTACGTGAATGTGTGTATATATATATATATATATATATATATATATATATATATATATATATATATATATATATATATATATATATATATATATATATATATATATATATGTATGTGTGAATGTGTCAAGGGGGAAAAAAGAGAGTGAGAGAGAGATTGCGTCTTTCTTAAAGTTATAGACCTAGATCTAGTTGGTGTCAAAGGAACCGCGCATGGGAATTTCAGGCATGCACGGCTTTCAACGACTTGAAATAAAGGGGAAATCACAGTAGAGACAGAGTGAATCGTAAATGAGACACAATACCCCAAATAAACCCAACAAACATTATAACATATAAGAATTACCTTTGAATGGGTGCGTGTTGCAGAGGCGGCATGAAACACGGGAACTGCGCTCCCACCAGTCTATCGCCAGCCCCCCCCCTCCCCTTTTTTCCTCTGTCTCTCTCTCTCCTCTCTCTCTTTCTTCTTTTTCTGTATGTCCGGCTGTGTGTGTGTGTGTGTGTGTGTGGCCCTCTCGATCTCTCTCTTTCTCTCTCTCTCTCTCTCTCTCCCTCTCTCTCTCTCTCTCTCTCTCTCTCTCTCTCTCTCCCCCTCTCTCTCTTTCTCTCTCTCTCTCTCTCTCTCTCTCTCTCTCTCTCTCTCTCTCTCTCTCTCTCTCTCTCTCTCTCTCTCCCTCTCTCTCTCTCTTACTCGCTCTCTCTCTCTCTCTCTCCCTCTTTCCCTCTCTTTCTCTCTCCCTCTCTTTCTCTGTCCCCTCCCTCTCCTCTGTTTACTTTACTACACACAAATATGTCACTGTAATAAAAAGGATTGTTTTACTGTAAATATTTTAATATTTCATTTTTTTTCTTCTTCATTTTATTTTTGTTGCAGTGATGGAGAGAGTGCTAACACACAAGGTCCATCATGTCATCCATAAAGGGGGTAGTTTTGACGTTGTGGTAGAACCGTTCTACGTCAACTTCCATGGCCAACGTTCCGTTTGAAAACAAACTGCTGTACCAGGCATTCGAACAGATGGCCACCAATCAAAAAGACACTTTACAAGATATTTCGTCTTTCAAACGTCGCGTCAACAATGAGAATTCTGCATTTATTGTGTCAGACTCTAAAGAGATAAGGATTTTAGTTAATGGTGGTGAGAAAAATTGTGTTAAGAAAACACCAATGGAAGTACTTAGAATAAATGAACAAAATAATGAACAGCAAATCATAGATAGGCTTTCAGACGATAGCTCAAGCAGAAAAGCATCAATGGAATGTTCAAATGTTTATTTCAGCTACTTATCGTACCATCATAAACAGGAGCTCTGTGAAGCTTTGAAATCTGTCGAATCATTTGTGAATTCAGGATGGAACAAGACAGTCATCTATATTACTGGCAAGGAAAGAGCGGTAAGGAAGGCCACTATCATGATGGAACACATTCATCGGAGCGTCGGAAGAGAATTGCAATACGTCAAGACTCTTTTGGAAACAGGTGCGTCATAAAACACAAGGTTTTGTCACCGCATGTGAAGAGAATTTATCCCCCAAACCCTGTGTACGGACCATACTAACAAGACTGAGGGGGTGCTAACAAGCCTATTGTTATTATTATTATTATTATTATTATTTTTATGTCTGACCACCCTTGTTTACTATGTCTGACCACTACGTCTGATCACTATGTCTGAACTTTTACTATGGTGAGTTTTACTATGGTGAGGGGGGAGGGGCAACTGAACTGGCGAGTTTTGGACCAAAAGGTAGATTTTCTGTTCTTTGCATATATGGGTAAAACGATCATTTATCTATGTTCATGGCAGAAAAATGTCCATACGACGTATACAAATTTTTTTTACAAAGTATTTTGTAGGCAAGGGTGGGTAAAAATAGTCAAAATTTTGATGTAATTTACCCTAACACTGACTGAGAAAATGGCAGTAAAAACCTGTATATTGACGATTAATCACCAAATGTGGCAGCACACGATATTTGACCTCGTTTGCTAACGACGATCTGCGCGTCTCCCGTCGCTGTGTGATGTAAGAGGCGTTGCGCGTCAGTGTGTATGTAAACACGCGCACAAGTATAGGATATAGAGGAAAAATACAAAAAACTGGTCATTTTAAACGTCCGTTTTCACAACAGTGCACATCTAAACCTAGATTTATAATCCTATTTACATAAGTAACAATGCCAGAGACTGTCGAAAGAGTAAGGGGGCTGCTACAATGAGGGAAACCCGTCTGAAGCGTTTGTTTTGTGTTATTTTCTGTTGATTTTTTTACTTGCATTTTTCTCGAAATGTAGTTTTTCTAAACTAAAATTCTATCTCCTCCGCCATTTACAGAACTATTTGTATTATATTTGCACACAGGTTCCTCTTGTCAATGTTAATAGAACGACGTCGGTTTTTTTATATATATTGTCAACTTTTTGAGAATTTTTATTTTTTTTGTAATAAAACGCTGTTTTTGTACATTCACGATATATAGTATTTTCACTTTTCAAAATTCATTTAAAAAAAACCCATCCAAAATATTTAAAAAAACCTGACATCCCTCTTATTAAGATATTGAGGGGAAAAGACGATCTGCACAGGTTTTGAGTGATTTATTCATAACTAATGGAGGAAATAGATTTTGAAAATTGAGTCAAAATCCAAGATGGCAACCAAGGACGCTACAAACTTTTCAATGATATAGGATGACTGTATTTTGAATGTTACTCATGTACATACTAAAAGCAAAAACCTTAACTCAAAAGCAAAAAAAAATCACTTTCATTGCTTGTCTACTGACCGGAAATGACGGAATGAATAACAATAACAATAAAAAAGTTTTGTGTAACGCAGATCGCAGGCAAAATAATCTTCTTCAATTAATTAAAATACTGATTTGACCCAAGAGTTTATTCGCTAAGAACCTAAACCAGGCTATTTGAAATCTACCTGTGAAATATGATGGCGGTTGTGGGTGCCTTGGCTCCTGAGTTTAGAGCGGTCAACAATTGAGATGTAGAGATGTGCAGTTTTATATATATATATATATATAGATATGTGTGTGTGTGTGTGTATATGTATATATTTATATATGTGTGTATGTATATATATGTATTTTTGTGTGATTATGTGTATTTATGTATATATGCATATAATGTATGTGTGTGCATATAATATATATATATATATATGTATGTTTATGTGTATATGGATATTTATGTCATGTATATATATATCTGCTGTTATCAAATGAAGTGCCATATACGTCAAAATTTTGACAAATTGACTGTTTCACATTTTCCGATACTTTGTGCCTTAACTCTTTCAGGGACGCGATTATTTATGGGGTTTGGACGGGATTAATTTCCAAGCGCTCCGTCAGTGCTTGGGTCATTATCATTTATGGGGCTCTAAAAAAAAAATACTGTTGATTGTAGAAAGATATATTATATATCAAGAGAGAGTTTTTTTAAGGAGATTAAAAATAACGCATGATACATTACAAGCAGTAAAATCTGTTACAGACAAGATAAAGATGAAAGAAGCATTGCATAACATCACGTGTTATAAAAAATAATTTCATAATTTTAAACTGACTTCTTATCTCACACTGTTGGCATGATGTATATGCATGGGACGTCCAGTCTGCAGAGTCTTTGAATATACTGAAATCTCGCTTTGAAGACCCACTACTTCTCCAACATATTTAGATGAATTTTATTGAATTGCGTGCTTTTACTGAATTGATTGTGATACTATTTTTTATTGATGCATCTGTTTTATGTAAAATGTTTTAGCGATAGCAATTAGCATGCCATGTTTGTGTAATCATTTCGCTTTGTAATGCGCCTTGAGCTCTTCTGAGGGAAGGCGCAATATAAATATTCTTATCTTATATCCCCAATGAAAATTGTCTTTTGATGAAAGTCCATTTATTTTCAAGTGTTCAGTTTTTATTTGATGAAAAAAAGTCAAAAACTTATATATGAAAATATCCAAATTTTGTGAATCCATAACAATTTTCGCATTTCACAAATCAAAATGTCCCAATTCCAATTAGCTGACTTAGCATGAGGTATTGAAAAGTAATAAGACGAATAGTACCACAATAACATGTCCTTGAAAGTCAATAAACACGATTGACCTCGTGTGATATGCTTTGAAGCAGGATTTTGGACAGAGATGAGGCTTTTGGGCGACCGGTGCAGTAAAAGCTGGTGTGCTTTCGGAATGTTATTTTGTGCACACTGTACACATTGTCTGTCTGTCCGAGCCATCAAAATCAACAAGATGATCAGCTCCCTGATATCGGGCTTCTGTGGCAAAGGAAGATTTTCTTCCTGGTCTTTTTGAAAACAATCATGTCCATGGGAATCTCACGGCCTGACTGCCTTGTCAATTGTTCAATGAGAACATCTTTGAAATGCGCGGAAGTAATTTTCTTTGGAGCATCAGGATGGGACAGACAGTACAGGATATGGGCATTGACCTGAGTTATTTCGATAAACCAAGTGAAAAGCTTTTCCACCAGTTATGGTTTTAAGTTTTACGCTTGTGTCCTCCGTAGTAGGAAACCATCTGGTCCGCCCGATCGCAGCCATTCATAAAGAAGTTGTAGTTGTGAATGGGGGTGGGCTTTTTCACATTTCGCCTTCCGTCTTGAAGGTCCTCAAAGGTTGTTGAACCACATGAGGTAAGGAGAGCGCAAGGCTTTTAAAAAAAATTTTGTCCTCCCGAATCAGGCAGAGTCTGTCATTGTCAATATCATGAAACCATCTGGCAGTTTGATAATTGATTTTTTCTCCTTCACTTGAGATGGAAGTCCCTTGCGGTTGACCATCACTGTCCCAGAGTAGTTGAGATTTTTATCTAGCAGAAAATCCATGAGAGGAAGTGAGGAGTAAAATCGGTCTGCGTATATATGTATATGTGGTGATGTTGTTTTATATCCACAAGAAGTTTGTCGAATACTTTGACAGCATGCGGTGCATCGCGATCCAGATCGTGGTTGTAGGCTGTTTGGGCTCCGAAAGGGATCAGGATGTCGTAGACGAGCCAGTCGTTGAATCACAAACCCTAAAGGTTTTGATGTGGTATTTATGGGGTTTGCTGGCACTGAATTGGTTAGCGTGAAAACCTACCCTTATATCCAATAACCATTTCATCGATAGATAAGGCCTCAAACATATAATTAAAATGCCTATCTTTGCCGATCATTCTGCCCGGGGTTCAGATGCATGGAGCATAGACTGATAAAATAATAAAAAATTTGGTCCTACTCATCAGGAAAACCAAGGCATGTTCTTATGGCTAACTGTGAACCAGTAGTCTTTTATGTCCCTTCTCTGTCAGGCCCATTGCTATGGTCATAGCCAAATAGGCTGAAATAGTGGCCAATCCAGAGGCTTGGAAAATATTGATCGTCCCCCTTCTCTGTCAGGCCCATTGCTATGGTCATAGCCAAATAGGCTGAAATAGTGTGCCAATCCAGAGGCTCCCATTCAGAAAATATTGATCGTCCCCCTTCTCTGTCAGGCCCATTGCTATTGTCATAGCCAAATAGGCTGAAATAGTGTGCCGATCCAGAGATTCCCATTCAGAAAATATTGATCGTTTGGTAAATGGTGAATGTTTTTTCTTTTTGATTTCAGCATAGTTGTTGTTGATGTCTGAGAGTAGGTGATCAAGGACATCATCAGTGAATAAAAGAAAAAAAAACAACATTCCAATGGTGTTGAGTCATTATTGAGAGCAATTTGAACTCCTGAATTTGTCTCACTTAGAGAAGGAAACATGAAGGTTTTTTTCGACATCTTTTTGCATTAACCAATTGTTTGAACGCATTTGAACAAATGTACTGAATCAAACAGAAAAAACAAACGTTCGTAGGATCATTTGGGTTCGTGATAGAGGTTTGCAAGGTCCCTCCTGCCATAATTGTGAAAGCATTTCTATTCACTCGGTTGTTGTCAGAAATTATGCACAGGACTGAATATCCAGTAGTGTAACAGATCTAGAACATTCTGAATGGCTTCCTTCAACCAGGCTGCATTAACAGTTTTAACAGGTATGATTGCCACGACGTCTTTTGATTTCGATAACACAGAAGAAATCATGAACACTTGTGCAGTGCTTGCTTCAGCTATAGGACAATTGACAGCTGATCCTTCCAACTTGCCTTCTTTGTAAGAAACACGTGGCGATTATTATCTCATCCAACATTAAGATGACACTTCGGCTCTCTTGGAGCGAGATTGGCACATTTTTGTTTTAAGTATTCTGTATGAACATTTTCCTCTGTCAAGCCACTACTTATCTGAAGGACCAAGCAAGCTTCCTTAAATAAGAAGGATGAGGAGATAAGAGTATGAACTTCTCATGATCGCGTCGGCACGAGGAGCTAAGGCATGAATTTTTGAAAGCGCAAATCAAAGTGTAACAGGAATATTTCTTTGAAGAGGATACACTTAATTTCATTTGCTGGACTAGAAACACCAACCTGTCTTTCTTGGCATCATTTTCTTCATCTTCACAATCAACAGAGTAAATCTCTTCCACTGTATTCATCAAAAGTTTAAGTTTTTGATCAAGATCAACACTTTCCATACCAGAATGTCCACTTGAGAAATGTGACAGAATCGTATCAAACTGAGACCATGTTTTGAGGATTGAAGATTGAGGCTTCCAAAAAATCCAAGACAATGATGCTTTCGGTACACGACCTGGAAAAAACAATTAGAAAAGACCGTTACCAGTTAGTATAGTCAGTCAGAAATACAAAAAAAAATATATATTAAAAATAGATCAGATTGACACACAACATAAGAACTCAACACATCAAAAATTCTTGACTTAACTAGATATATATATATATATATATGACTCACTGATTTCCTCCCAGACCCGTTAAATTATCTCCCACATGAAATTGTAAAAATATATGAATCAAGCATATTATGTTGTCATCATCATTATCGACTCAGTTGAAAATGAGTGCCTGGCTATTATAGGTAGTGATGGATATTGTCAGTATTTGAAGCGCTTAAACAGCGCTGGTACTGTACACTCCCAAAGGGAGTTGAAAATGAATTTGGTTTCATTTGGCCTGTCAGGGAGTAAATGTTGTACAGCGCATAGAGCCTGATATTATCGGGAATATTATGCGCTATATAAGTGTACACTTTACTTTATAATACAGAAAAATCAAATTCAAACTCACCTCCCTTTACTTGTAAAGATTTCCACATGCATGTCTATGAAAACTTTAACTGTTGCCGTCAGCATAGGTGCACTTTCCAGATCATCGAGGAGCCTATAGAAACTCCAGTAATTATCCATGATAGATACTGATGGTTTGTCGTGGTCAGCAATGTTGTCGTTGCCATTTTGGAATCTGTACAACCACTTAGAATCTATTCGAGTGCTTTTAAATCCTCATTGAAATGAGAAAATCATTGATTTTATCGTTCTCTAACCATTCAGTAAAAGAACTGTTGTCCCCTCCATCTCATGACGTCTATCTTCAGGTTTCTTTCGTTTCAAAGGATTCGTTTCAGATAGATAGGATGGGGCAGTTAGGAAAGATAGAAGGATAAGTAGCATCAGCAGTAAGTTTAGGTTTTGATCTAGGCACTGTCAAAACACTACCATCTTTTCTTGTCGCTGAGTCAATCCTAACAATGAAATGATCAACAAAATGTCTCTCACATACAACAGTAGTTGATGAAGGCACAAAATTATCTCTAGGAATTTTATTCATCCACAAAGACCTCCTCTCTTCATCTTTTGTAAGAGAAAAACAGAAACTTTTCCTTTCGTCGTAGTTCCCCCCTACAGTTGGGGACACAGCACTTTTTACCACCCATTGTTGGTTAACAATAGATCTAGCAATTCCACAAATGAATAAAAGTGAACAATCACTTAAAACAACATTAAATATAACAATATAAGAATATAATAAATTGAGACTGGCAGAATGATTTAATCCAACTGAAATTGCTCTTCAACGAATTGAAAGAACCGCCACAACAGAACGCTACGTTTGCACTTTTTGGTTCGTAACACAATTGACACATGATGCTTCTTGTGACGTCATGAGACGGAAACGAGAGCACACTCAGGCTATATGTCATCACGAAGGCAGTGGTCTGCGTGCATGCACCAGGCGCTGTTTCTAATATTTGTGCATTTATTATGAAGTTCATTCGCATTTGTGAGTTTACAATGCCCCGTGCCCGTTTCTCTATCCTTGCAACTGATCGGTGACAGCTCTCCGCTCACTGTTCACCCAGCAATCTAATTCGAATCTGTACTGTCGTACATGTGGGAGGCAATGGTGCTCTAACATATGTTGTTTTGGGATTGTTTTGTTTGGGAAGCTTTGTCTATACATGCTCATGTATGTGTCTATATCCTGTTGAATGTCATTAATTGAATGTTTCATTGATTGTCTTTGTGTGTGAGTGTGAGATTGCTTTGTGGGCTTTACTGAATGCTTTGTTGATATTGTTGAAAACTAACGCTATCGGTGTGTGCTTCATCATTAATTATTGGGCAATGTGTGCATGGCATTGTCTGTGTGACGATTGTTTGCATAAGGTCTGTATAAACCTATTCTTGTAAGTATTTGTGACAGTGGTTGCCGGTAAAAGATCGACTGTGGCGTGCCTGTGGTGATTCTGTGTTTGGTAAGAACTTTATCTAAGGATGATGCAATGGGACCTGATCTATGTGTGAGTTTCTCATGTGTTATTTGTGATAATTTATGCTCTGTGTCCCGTACTCTTTGAGTGTATGTGGCTTTATCAATGTCATTGTCACTAAAAAAGAAAGCAAGTCTGATAGAAGTTGTTGCTGTTTGTTTTCAGGTGCTTGTTTCCAACAACTGCCACATTGTTTTAATACCTGCCCGAACTCTGTGAGATGAGTGTGTCTGATATATAATTTTGTTTTCCACGGAATGTGCTGCTATCTCTAGTAGTTTGTTGTGTTTTAACACTATCCCTAGCATAATGTGTAAGTACAGGGGTGAGACCCTGTCTAATTTAATGTGAAAAAGGGGGGCGTGTAAGGAATTGTATATTAAAAAGTATATTTTTCTTTGTCACCATGATGTGTTATCATGAATCTATCGTTGTTTTCTTTTGCAAATGTTTGAGACTGCATGTGTTGGCAGGGCTGACTGAAGCTGTTCATAAGACGCTTGGCATCAAACACCATACACATGGGTAAGGGCCTTAGGACCAGACAGGCCATAGACTTTGCAGAGAAAGTCGTAGTCCCCATTAAGGAAAAACTGCCATGGTCTTGTTTTGCCAGGAGTGTGTCATGAGATGTTTAATGTCATCCATGACCAGTCCGACAAATCGTTTCAAATTTTCACGGTTGTCTCTAATAGCTGCTAAAGTTAGTGTGAATGTATTCTTTGTGTGTTGGTTTTTCTAGGTTAGCTATCTGAAACGTGAGTTTCTAGGAATTCTTTCCATGATCCCCTCCTATCTTCATCCAAACCTCATCATTTGGTATACCACCGGTGTGCCAAGTTAGTACATGCGTATCATTGGCAGCATAGTTGTCTATTAGCTGGTCCACAAATTTGGTTATGCCAGTCATCCTGGCAAATGGAACCTCCGTGTCTTCTAGCTTCTCATTTAAAAAATAATAAAAATTTCAACTAAAACGAAATCAGAAACGATCTCCTTGGAGAGGTTCCGAATGGCAAGTTTCATTTTCTACATGTACCTGCCTCTTTTAGAAATTTATTGTGCACTCGCCCTGTCTCCAACTCAGTCCCAGAGCTTCTTTCCTTGACAGCGCATGTTGTTTTGAAATAGGAAGTTTTGATTGGTCCCATTTTTGTGTGCATGTTGCTTCTAACCATAATGGGCACGCTACTAAATCGTGTGCGAATTGTGTGTCGATTGCTTCATGTGATGATCCTGCTAGGTGTCCTCTGGTATTTTGAATGATGCGTTTTCTGTTGTTTTGTGTTTTTGTGCTTGCTTTGCATGATAATCTTCTGTGTTCGACTAATCTTTTGGAAAATGAGTTGCTGCCCTTGAGTTTTGCACGTTACACTTCCTCTTTGTCCTTCGCTAAAAAGTTTTCTTCATTAAATGTGAGAACTTTTTCCTACTGCTTTTGAAAGTGCAGCATATGAGATTTGCTTAAGATATCATTGTATGTGGATTCAGCCAAAATTTTAGACGCTTTAAACCATTTTGGTTGAAAGGCATTTTGTTGAGTTGTCTCTTTTTTGCGATGTTTTTAAAGGGGGTAACTATGTTTGATTTGGTTGTTTCCTTGTTAATGTTGATGAATAAAGAGGCCCTTTTAATTTAATGTAATTCTTTGGATTGTTGTTGTTTTGGTTTTTTTGAGGGGGGGGTTATTTTTTATTTTTTCTCTGAGTTAATCATTAATTTCTAGGTAGTTGAGAGCTGTAACTTGTTCCTAAGTTCTCCTGCCCAATTTAAGATTTTATGTTTTAGCTTCCTAGTTACTAGCATTGTTTTGGTTTTCTTTTGCATTTACTCTCATTCCTTCTTTTATTTAATTCATTGTTCATAATGTTGATATTTTTGGCTGAAGGTCACTTTCTGATTTTCCAAACAGAACTAAATCATCGGCAAATGAAAGCATTGATACATTTACTGGTTTGAGCTTCCACATTTTCTTCATTTTTGAGATGCCTTTAGTGACTGAATCCATAAATGGATAAACAAAAGAGGACCCTGTCTACTCCTCATATCTACATCAAATTGGCAAATATGTTTCCAGCACATGTTGGTTTATTAAAACCTTTAATGGCTTTTATTAAATTCTGCACTACATTGTGTTCTTTTAAGGAATGCCATAGTTCGTCCCTCCTGCAGTGTCAAATGCCTTTTCTAAGTCAATAAAACACAGGTGCAAGTCAATGCTTCTCAAAAGAATGTCTCTTTCATATTATTAGTTCCAATTGTAAGAGGAACTTTCTACACTCTTCTGTTCAACCACTCTGATGCTCTTTAATCTGATGCTCTATTCTTTCCTTAGTCTCATTTCTAGTATTCTAGCATACACTTCTTCCTATGCTAGCCTAAGTAGTGATATCCCTCTCTAGTTTGAGCATTCCATGTTGATTCTTTTTGCATGGGTACTACCGTTTCTTTTTCCAGTCTGGCACCTGTTTGGACTTCCATGCTTGTTGGCATATTGCATGCAGTAGTTTGTCTGTCTCTCCCTGGTTTTTAATCATTTGTGAATTAACTTGATCTACTCCTGGGGCTTTTCCTAATTTCACTTTTCTTATAGCTATTTGGATTTCTTCCATTGATATATCTACATCTTCAGCTGTCTCCTCTGGATTACTTGATACTCTTACTAATTGACCTTTTACTCCTTATTGGGCATGCTTTAGTCTTTCTCATGCTCTTCATTGCCCCCCAGAACAGCTTTTGATTCCTTGATAGGCTTTCTTGGAATCTTTGTCCAAACTCTTCCCATTGTTCCTGTTTTGCTTTCCTCACTTCCTCTTTGGCGATAGTTCTTTTATTCACGTAATCTATCCTATCCTCTGGTCTCTTTGTTTACTGAGTATTTCTTCAGGCATCCTTCTTTTCTTTGATCTTAGTCTTGACATTCTCATTCCACCATGCTGTTCTTTTCTTATTTCCTTTAATTTGTTTTCCCCTACAGACCTCTTCAGTGCAACTGAATGTTTCTTTATTCATCTGCCACTTTTCTTCTATTGTGCTATCATTCAGATCCATCTGTCTTATGAGAACACATAGCTAATGAGAACAACCAAAAATATACAAAAATATTGTACAAAAGATTACATTTTTCAAAATTATATTATATCAAAAAAAGCATCTGATCAATTCTTTTTCCTCCTCTCATCATTATATTAAATTCCATGAAGATACGTTTGAGAAATAAAAAAAGATAGGAAATAATGAACAAAAAAGGACATTTTGAGAAAATCATATTTCCCCTTATTTTTCTGTTATTTGAATATATTTGTCTCCCATAAACTAATAAAAAAGTAGGATAATACTTTGAAACATCATAAAACCTTGAGATAAAATCTTATTGACACTGTTTCAAGTGCACCAGCACCTTTTTACTCATTTTGAGATGGTGCCTTTGACAATAGGTGCACGGAATATGTCCCGTATTTTCGGGGCGGCTAAGGCAATATTCATAATAGATCCTAAAAAATTTAAAAAATTGGATAACGGTTATTTTGACGATCAAAATGAGTACAGACTTGCGGTACTTTGAATAACATTTCTGGCTTTTATCATTATAATAGCTGCTGTGTTGAGAGATAGGCGTGTATCGTTTCTAAACATTTCATATAAATTCATAGAATCGATACTGAGTTTCTTTTCTGATATCATTGTGACGGGAATGACCTTCTTTATCCACTAGTAATGATAGACTAATTTTTCCCCAATTTCGGCAAAAATGGCATTACCGTCCCCCTCCCCACCCCCTACCCTCCCCCCTCACCCTTAAAGCTACAAATGGCCAACTGTTTTATTCTATTAGAACAGTTTTAAAGCTACAAATGGCCAACTGTTTATTCTATTACAATACATCAGTTTGAACTTCATATGAGAATAACTAGATCAGGCCTCCAAAACACGTTCCCAGATTTCATCATTGAGTCTCCTCACCTGACCAGGCAGTGCTTCTGCTTGCAACTGTACGGCGACCAGTCAGTGCGCTCACCAATCTCCTGCTGGCTTGCAGGCTGGTCGCTGCTAACCAAAAGGTAAGGAGTTAACCCCGAGCAAAAAATCATAACCTACGGCCTTACAGTTTGCAGGCTGGTCAGCTGACCAAAAAAAGTTAAGGGAGTTAACCCCCGACGACAAAAAAAAATCATAACTTGCTGCCTTTCAGTTTCGGTGGGTTTTGGCTGACCAAAGGCTAATGGAGTTAACACCGATAGAATATCACAACATGCTGCCTTGCAAATGTTCTAAGTTGACTAAAGCGAGTTCACCCTGGCAGAAAACCAAGGCCCGGTAGGAGGCATCAAAGGGGACAACTTCTAAAGTACAGTGGGCTAATCACCTTTTTGCCCAAACCAACCGAATCAGAGAAATAGAGATGAGATATGCGGACGGGACTTCAGAAATCGACCCTGGAAACGACCACACGGACTAAATGTTGGCCATGGAATGTCAAGGCAATAAAGAAAAAGAGTTACACTTAGCTGTTGAAATAGAAAACAATTCAAAGTAGATATTTTGGCTATCTCACAGAAACAAAGAAAAGGACAAGGAATAGAAAATGAGGACAAATCATGCACCAATTTTCTCAGGAGTAGGTGTCAAAGATAAAGCTAGAGCAGGGAAATGCCTCCTACTCCTAATGCATGAAAGGCATGGAAAGCTACTAGAAGGTTGGAATTTATGATTCCGCAGCCACCAAATAAGAAAAATGTATCCTTGAAATCAATTTACAAATAGCTGCTGAGAATCCCAAACCCAAACAGGAACTTATGGTTTGGGAGATTTAAACGCTAGAGTAGGCAACAATGTAGAAACATCAGGTGAAGTCATAGATAAAAAAGAAAGAAAATAACTTCGAAAAGATATTCACAAATATACAAGAAAAGTCTATCATAGACTACATAATAGTTATCAGTTCCCTTCTTTCTTTCTTTTTCCCAGTACATAGGATGCACGGGTAAACAGTGTAGCTGAAATATTTCGTGATCATTACCTGGTGATTGCAAAGATTAGACTACTACCTGAGGAAAACAAGCAGAAAAGGCAAAAGACGAAAGCCACTAAAATAAAAATAGAAGAAATAAATAAGCAAAGAGCAAAACACAACTGACTAGAAGAAAAAAAGATTTATCAATGAAAGGCAGATGGATCTGAACGATACTATACGATGTGGCACAATAGAAGCAAAAAGTGGTAAATATGTAAAGAAATAGTCCTTAGTTAAATTGAAGAGGTCTATGGTAGTAGGAAATAAATGCATGCTGTGGACAGCAAATGAAAACGTGGTAGAATGAGACTAATGTCACATCTAAAATCAAAGAAAAGAAATATGACTTGAAGAAATACGTGGTAGAATGAGATCAATGTCACATCTAAAAACTAAAGAAATATGACTTGAAGAAATACGTGGTAGAATGAGATTAATGTCACATCTAAAATCAAAGAAAAGAAATATGACTTGAAGAAATACGTAGTAGAATGAGATAAATGTCACATCTAAAATCAAAGAAAAGAAATTTGACTTGAAGAAATACGTGTAGTAGAATGAGATTAATGTCACATCTAAAATCAAAGAAAAGAAATATGACTTGAAGAAATACGTGGTAGAATGAGATTAATGTCACATCTAAAATCAAAGAAAAGAAATATGACTTGAAGAAAACGTGCAAACCAAAGAGGCAAGCGGATAGGATAGATTATGTGAGTAAAAGAACTACAGCCAAACAGGAAGTGAGGAAGCAAAACGGGAATAATGGGGAGAGTTTTGACAAAGACTTCGAGAATGTTATCAAGGAACACAGATCAACCAGTAAGAATAACAAATAATCCAGATAAGATAACTGAATATGTAGATATCTCAATGGAAGAAATTCAAAACAGCTTATACGACAAATCAAATTAGGAAAAGCCTCCAGAAGCAGATTAAATTCCTCCAGAAATTGTCACGAACTAGAGAGAGAGTAGAGAGAGAGAGAGAGAGTAGAGAGAGAGAGAGAGAGAGAGAGAGAGAGAGAGAGAGAGAGAGAGAGAGAGAGAGAGAGAGAGAGAGAGAGAGAGAGAGGAGGGAGGGAGGGGGAGGGAGGGGAGGGAGAGAGAGAGAGAGAGAGAGAGAGAGAGAGAGAGAGAGAGAGAGAGAGAGAGAGAGAGAGAGAGAGAGAGAGAGAGAGAGAGAGGCAGACATTAGACATTCAGACAAACTGCTGCACAAAATATGCCAACAAACATATAGAAGTCAAAACAATTGCCAAAATGACTGTTCGGCAGAAGAGAAAAGTAATTACGTACCGTGCAGTTATAGCTACCCAAAGACGTCTGTAGGTGGGTATTTTATATATCTTTTTGTTTTTACATCTCGGCTACCCCGTCAGTCACCTCTTCATCCACAGATTAATTTTCAATTGCAATAGTTTTGGTGTTGGTGCACACACACGCACACACACACACACGCACACACACACACACACACACACACACACACAGAGGTCTGTTTTGCCCTAAGAACCACTCAGTAGTTCCAGCCAGATGCGCTACGAGGCGCATTACTGTAGAAGGCTATAACAACAGCACACAAGAGTGTTCCTATCTAGGCTCTTGTTGATATTCACTGTCATTCTCTTTTTTCCTTCTTTTTTGATTATTTGTTTTTGTTTCTTGTTATGTTGTCGTTTTGTGTGTGTGTGTGTGTGATTTTACATAAACTAGAGGCTAGATTATTTCACACACGACGTCACAGTATTGTAGTTTTGAGCGCAAGATACATACCTGGTGTGCATTTTATAGATACTTGCAAGATAGAAAACCCAACGTCTTCATGCATTTTTTTCAAACCGTGCAGTTATAAAGCGTACGCAATCATCCAGTGACCACTCTTTTAGACAAGTAGTGTCGGTGGCCTAGTGGTTAGCTGCCAGACTGATGATCAAAAGGTCCTAAGTTCGACTCCTCACAAAGCTACGTCCGACATTGTTTTCCTCGGGACAGATACTTAAACACAAATCCTCCTCCCTTACACTGAAACCAGGTGCAAATGGGTGCGAGAACTAGCTTGGGAAAAACAATTGGCGTCAGACTATGACTCTATCTGGTAGGTTATTATCTTCACCTGTTCTGCTTTGCGCTATTAAAAGCAGGATAAGTCTCTCGTTCTGTGCTGCAAACAGCCTTGAAAGTACTTCTATTTTTACTAAAGACAGTTATGAGTTTGAGTGAGTTGATGGGGATGAAGTCTTGAAAGCACTTTTACTTACTGTATAGATAAAGAAGAGCTGAGCTGAATGATATGCTATGATATTGAAAGCAATTTACTTTTACTGTATATATTTATTAGAGTTTGAGCAGAGTTGATGGGGCAGGTCTTGAAAGGATTTTACTTTTTACTGTGAGCAGACAGCTATGAGTTTGTCAAGTTGATGGGGATAAGACATTGAAAGCATTCTACTTTTTACTGTATAGACAGCTATGAGTTTGAGGAGTTGGATGAGGTGAGGTCTTGAAAGGATTTACTTTACTGTATAGACAGCTATGAGTTTGAGTCAGTTGGATGTGGGAGAAGATATCATGCTAATTTACTTTTATTGTATAGACAGCTATGAGTTTGAGTGAATTGGATGGGGATGAAGTCTTGAAAGACTTTACTTTTACTGTATGGACAGCTAGCAGAGCTGAGTGAGTTGGATGGGGATGAGGTAGATCCATGGTCAAGTGACTCGCCTTGTTCATTAACGTGAAAAAAAAACAGAGAAGTTTTACCTGAATATCTTATTGGATGAATGAATGATTGGTACATATATGTCATTACATTACTATCTGATCTTGATGGTATTGAAGCAAGTCTCTTACTGAAGAATTGAGCCTAGGTTAATCAGAGTATAGTCCTGATCTTTTAGCCATATACTGTATAGATCTACACACTTGTTTGAACTAGGAGAAATAACCGAAAAGAGCTCCAGCTGGATCTGGTCAAGAAGAAATGACACACTTGTATATACAATTAATATACACATATATATATATATATATATATATATATATATATATATATATATATATATATATATATATATATATATATATATATATATATATATATATATATATATATATATATATATATATATATATATATATATATATATATATATATATATATATATATATATATATATATATATATATATATATATATATACTATAATGATGTGCAGTTTGTCATTGCTTTCCATGCCGCCTTTACTTTCACTGAATCGGAAACAGACCTTGCTACCCATCATTTCGCTGCTGCAATGCTACTACCGTTAGATGGACAGGAGAGCCAGAAATATTTTTCTTTGACTGGGAATCAAATTCGGACCTCTGGGAAATAATGCTGAACTGAATTTTAAAAACAAATAATGGCTTGTAACTGTAGGAAAAGATAACTTGTATTTTTTGTTTTTCATAATAGCTTTATGTACGCCTCTAAAGGCAGGACAGGTAAGCACCAGCAATGGGGGAGATGATCCCTGCCCTCCATGAGTCTCCTGTTTGCCTGAAGGCGGGTCTTGATCGACCAAAGGCTAAGGGGAGTTAACCCTGACAGAAAATAACAACCTGCTGCCTTGCAGGCTTGTCTTGAATGACTAAAGGCTAAGGGAGTTAACCCTGTAGAAAATAACAAGACCTTGTAGGGCCTCAAGGTGGCAGCCCCACCATCTACCCAGGGTACAGTAGGCTAATCCCTGCTTGTCCAAAAACAACCTGATTCAGAGAAGTAAAAGAAATATAACCGGCTTGATCTTTGGAAGACGAAGTTGGAAACGAACACGGATTGCGATTTTTGGAACATGGAACGTTAGAGCAATAAATCGAAAGAGTTAGAATTAGTTGAAGAAATGGAAAAATTCAAAGTAGATATTTGCCATTACAGAAACAAAGAAAAAAGGACAAAGGAATAGAAATGTAGGACCTAATCATACTTTGATCTTCTCAGGAGTAGATGTCAAAGATAGAGCTATAGCAGGAGTAGGCCTCCTAGTGCATAAAAGGCATGAAAAGCTACTAGAAATTTGGAAATGTATAAGCCCACGGCTATTAGAGGTAAATATTAAACCAAAAGGACGAGAAATTAAATTATTAATAGCTTATGGACCAAACGAAGAAGCAACTAAAGAAGAAAAAGATATCTTCGAAAATGATTTACAAACAGCTACAGAGAATATTAAATCCAAACAGGAACTAATGCTTTATAGGAGATTTAACCGCTAGAGTGAGACAACAATGTAGAAACGTCAGAGGTGTAATAGGTAAAGAAGGAGAGACAACAACTTCTCAAATGGAAAAAGACTCATAGATTTTTGCCTAAAGAATAACATGAAAATAGCTAACACCTTTTTTCCTCATGAAGATATCCACAAATATACAAGAGTAAATGAAGACAAGTGTTAAAGTCAAGGATAGACTACATAATAGTTAGTAGCTGCCTTTTTTACAGTGCATTGGATGCAAGAGTAACCAAAGGAGCAGAAATATTTAATGATCATCACTTAGTGATTGCCAAAATGAGATTACTGACTGAGGAAAACAAACAGAAAAGGAAGCAAAAAGAAAGCTACTAAACTCAATATATAGAATTAAATAAACCAGTAGTAAAACAGGTATGTCAATCAAGGATACAATGATTTATCAGTGAAAGACAGGTGGATCTGAATGATAGCACAATAGAAGAAAAAGTGGCAGATGTATAAACACTCCTCAGTTGTACTGAAGAGGTCTGTGGTAGAAACAAATTAAAGGAGATGGGGAAAAGAACAGCATTGGGAATGAAAATGTCAAGACTAAGATCCAAAGAACAGAATGATGACTGGAAGAAATACTTGCAAACAAAGAGACCAGAGGATAGGACAAATTAAGAGAATAAAAGAACTATCGCCAAAGAGGAAGTGAGGAAAGCAAAAACAGGAACAATGGGAAGAGTTTGGACAAAAACTCCAAGAAAGCTATCAAGGAAATCAAAAGCTGTTCTGGGGGGCAATGAAGAGCATGAGAAAGACCAAAACATGCCCAATACGACAAATTAAGAATGTCAAAAGGAGAAATAATGAAAGAAGATGGTGAAATCATGGAAACATGGAGAAAGTATTTTCACCAATTATATAATCACTCCAGAACGTATGAAACAAGGAGTAAAGATCAATTTGTAAGACTATCAAGTAATCCAGGGGAGACAGCTGAAGATGTAGATATATCAATGGAAGAAATCCAAACAGCTATAAGAAAAGTGAAATTAGGAAAAGCCCCAGGAGCAGATCAAGTTCATTCAGAAATGATTAAAAACCAAGGGAGAGAGGCAGACAAACTACTACATGCACTATGCCAACAAGTATGGAAGTCCAAACAGGTGCCAAACGACTGGAAAAAGGGAACGGTAGTACCAATACATAAGAAAGGATCAACTATGGAATGCTCAAACTATAGAGGGATATCACTACTTAGCGTTCCAGAAAAAACTATGCCAGGATACTGGAAATGAGATAAGGAAAAGAGTAGAGGATCAGATTGAAGAGCATCAGAGTGGATTTAGACCAGGAAGAAGTGTACAAGACCACATATTTACAAATAGACAAATAATAGAAACATTCCTTTAGAGAAACATTGACTTGCACCTGTGTTTTATTGACTTAGAAAAGGCATTTGACACTGTGAGGGAGGATTCCTTCAAAAAACACAATGTAGAGCAAAATTTAATAGAAGCCATTAAAAGTTTTTTTACAATAAACCAACATGTGCAGTGAGAATAGCTGGAAATGTATCAGAAGAATTTGATGTAGATATAGGAGTAAGACAGAGTTGTAACCTAAGTCCTCTTTTGTTTATCACATTTATGGATTCAGTCTCAAATGCATTCTCAAAAATGAAGAAATTGAATGTAGGTATATGGAAACTCAAACCAGTAAATGTATCAATGCTTTCATTTGCCGATGATTTAGTTCTGTTTGGAAAATCAGAAAGTGACCTTCAGTCGAATATCAACATTATGAACAATGTACTAAATAAAAGAAAAAATGGGAGTAAATGCAAAGAAAAAACCAAAACAATATTAATAACTAGGGAAGCTAAAACACAAAATCTTAAATTGGGTAGGGAGAATTTGTAACAAGTTCAAAGCTACAATTACCTAGGAGTAATGATTAACTCAGAGGGAAAACTAAGAAAAGAAATCAGCCAGAGAATACAAAAGGCAAGTGCAATATAGACCCATCTAGGAAAGGCATTTGTAGGTAAACAAGAATTGTCAACAAAAACCAAAATGGCAGTATACAATGCAGTTTATTGTCCTACTCTCCTCTATGGCAGCGAAACCTGGACCTTAGACAGTAGGGAATACAGTAGAGTGCAGTAGAGAATACAGTAGAGTACAGTAGAGAATTCAGTAGAGTACAGTAGAATACAGTAGAGTTCAGGCAGCCGAAAATGGAATGTCTAAGAAGAGTGGCCGGGAAAACTAAACGAGAAAAAAATCAGAAACACAACAATAGGAGATCAAATCAAAGCAGATGGCATAAAAACTAAGATAGAAACAAATCAATTGAGATGGTTTGGGCATGTAAACAGAATGAATGACAATAGAATAGCTAAATCAGTATACAGTGCTAAAGCCCAAGGCAAAAAGACCAAAAAGGCAGACTTCAGAGAAAGTGGGAAGAAGATATACAAGAGGCATTAAAGCATAGAAATTTAACTTTTTTGGAAGGAAACAGAAAATGCCAGGACAGGGCATCCTGAGAAAGATCATCTGGGGCATCTGAACCCATACACTGAAAGGTAGAATGGGAACTGAAAAAGAAAGAAGGAGAAAGAAAGAACTTTGTGCCTTAGAGACTTGTTTCTGATAATTTATTGATTAGCGAGTGTTGCATTAGAAATTTTGGGTTGTTTTTGTCCTCTGTTCCTTTTTTTGGTAGGATTTACAAATGTTTTTCTTTCATATTTTAATGTTGAACATTTTTTCTTTTTTTGCTGTTGACTCTTCTCTCCCCCCGCCCCCATGTTTTCTGTCTTGTTTTGCTGGACTAAAAATTTTTTTTTTTTCAAATTTTATTGTTAAAACTTGCTTTTTTTGTTGACTTTCTTGGGTTTTCCCCTCGTTTTTTTTTGTTTTTCTTGTTTTTATTTCGTTTCTATGGGGTTAAAACATTTTGTACTCCATCCACTAAAAAGGAGCCTTAGAACGTACTGGGTCTTACGTATCTCTTAGAACGTACTGGGTCTTACGTATCTCTTAGAACGTACTGGGTCTTACGTATCTTAGAACATACCGGGTCTAAACGATCTCTTGTGAACGCATCGGGTCCTAACAACATATCCTTAGAAACATGCCGGTCCTAACGATCTCTTAGAAACGTGCAGTTGTCATCTCTTAGAACGCATCGGGTCTAACGTGTCTCTTAGAACGCATCGGGTCTAACGTATCTCTTAGAACGCATACGGTTCTAACATTATCTCTTAGAACGTGCCCAGGTCTAACGATTCTCTTAGAACGCACGGGTCTAACATATCTCTTAGAACGCACCGGTCTAATTATCTTAGAACGTGCCGGGTCTAACATTCTTGGAAGCATGCCGGGTCCCAACGATTGCCGAACGTACCGGGTCTAGCATTATCTCTTAGAGCGTGATCGGTCTAAACGTATCTTAGAACGCACCGGGTCTAACGTATCTCTTAGAATGTACCGGTCTTCGACATCTCCTTAGAACGCATCGGGTCTACCGTATCTCTGAACGATCGGGTCTTACGATCTCTTAGAATGTACCGGTCTAACGTGATCTCTTAGAAGGTACCGGGTCTAGACGTATCTCTTAGAGCGTGCGGTCACGTATCTCTTTAGAACGTGCGGGCTCCATGCATTCTTAGAACGCATGCCGGTCTTCGATCTCTTAGAACGTGCGGGTCTTACGATCTCTTTAGAACAAAAATCGGTCTTATCGTGATCTCTTAGAACGCATCGGGTCTTACGTCTCTAGAACGTGATCGTCTTACGATTATCTCTAGAAAAGTAACGGGTCTTATGATTCTTTAGAACGCACGGAATCAACGTATCTTAGAACGTATCCCGGGTCTTACGATCTCTTAGAACGTGCAGGTCTAACGTATCTCTTAGAACGCGTGGGTCTAACGATTCTTAGAATGTACGGGTCTTACGTATCTCTTAGAACATACGGGTCTTCGTATTTCTTAGAATGTACCGGTCTTACGATTCTTTAGAATGTACCTAGGGTCAACAGATCTCTTAGAACGTGCGGGTCTTACGTATCTCTTAGAATGTACCGGGTCTTACATTATCTCTTAGAACGTAGTCCGGGTCTTATTATCTTAGAACGCACCGGGTCTTACGTATCTCTTAGAACGTGACCGGGTCTAACTATCTCTTAGAACGTACTGGGTCTAACGTATCTCTTAAGAACGTACTGGGTCCAACGTATCTCTTAGAACGTACTGGCTTACGTATCTCTTAGAACGTGCAGGTCTTACGTATTCTTAGAACGTACCTGGTGTACGTATCTCCACTAAGGCCATTACAGCCCGCAGAGCCAGAGCTTATCCCTGTTTTTGTAGCGTGAAGCTGAACAGGTTATAATAACCATCACGAGACATGATGCTTGTCTGACGCAGGTGTTTTACTACTAAGCTAATGCTTGCACTCACTTACCTTATACATGGGTCGAGTGGGGGAAAATGTATGGTGAGGGTCGTTCCCAAAGAACACAAGGTCAGATTTAAATTTGCTTAGATCCGAACCCATAACCTCATGATCCTAAATTTGCAGCCTAACTACTTGGCCAACAACGCTACATCGGGTCTTAAGACTAAACAGCAATCAACATGATGAAAGGCAGAGGTGAAAAGTCGAGGAAAGAGGCTGTACCTACCAGCAGAAACCCACCAACGGCCTGTGTCAGACATGGACGGCGACGAGAGAAAGTCAAGGAAAGAGGCTGTACCTACCAGCATCCCCCACCAATAGCCTGCACCCTACATGGACAGAACCGAGAGAAAGGCAAAGGAATAAACGGAAGAAATCACAAACACCAGACAGAATCCGACTGCTTGCCTCCTCTCTTTCTTTCATCCATCTTGCCGTTTTCCTCTTGAGTCAACTCTTTTGAGATCACCACATATGGTGAACAGCATAATTTCAATGAAACAAGGTTTCACAACGAGGCCAGTAATGCTGAGTAGGTTAAATACTTTGACTACAGTATTAGCCACATCGGCTAGATCACATGTTGCAGACAAAAACCCCCACAAAACACAAGAAGGGCTTATTTTTGCAAACACACACACATAAAAAAGAACCAGTTTTGAAAAGTTTGATTTCTTTTATTGAAAACATATATATATATATATATATATATATATATATATATATATATATATATATATATATATATATATATATATATATATATATAAAAATAAATATATATAAAAATAAATATATTGAAAATATTCACACCACACACATGATGTACATATCTATATGGTAAAAACGTTGTATGTGTATTACATAAATATATTGAAAATATACACACACCCACACACATGATGTGCATATCTATATGGGTAAAAACGTTGTATGTGTATTATATAAATATATGAAGCTGATCCTCTTACTTTGACCGCTCGTGACTAACTCACTAACGCTGCACTAACATCATCCATATTTTCAATCCAGCCTGTTTAGGTTTTTAGCGAATAAACTCTTGGATCAAATAAGTATTTTAATTGATTGGAAAAAGATTGTTACTAGATTTAATTTTCTCAATTACTTGAATAGCTGAAATAATGTCTTTACATGATACGTTGATACATAAATAAAATGTAAAAAAAAATTAAATATAAAAGTTAACAAAAAAATAACAAAAAAAACACCCAACAAAATACATGTTCATAGAAAGATATTAGATGTTCATAGAATGGAACTCTTTAGATCTATCTGACTGCCATGCATATGGGGGGGGGGTAGGGGTGTCCTGAACATTTTTTTCTAAATTATTTGATATAGACAATTTTAACTACTACCATTGTACTTGGCGTGTCTAAATTAGCTTGAAAACAAAAATAAAAAATTATATGGTTGCCATGGGAACGCCGCCATCTTGGATTTTCAGTGCAAACATACCTAGAACTTCATTTCAAATAGGCTTTTTCTGTTTTGAACAAACGTGGCTATAACTTTGCACACATATTATTCGGTTCAATATCTAACAACACCCATATACTCATGTCAGGATGGATTTTTCTTATAACTGGTGCGCGGAATGTTTCCCGCAATTTTCGGCCGATCTTAGATGATATTTAAAATAATTCCTCAAAAGTACATTTGTCGGATACATTGCTTTGTGGTGATTAAAATGAGTATGAACTTGTTATGCTTTAGACAAAATATCCGGTTTTTATGGTTGAAGGATAGGCCGATATCGTTTCTAAAAAATATTGCATAAAATGAAAGAACTGATACTCATACTGAGCCTTTTCATGGTTCAACGTGGAAGGGAATGAGCTGCTCCATCCAGCACTGCAATAAACGAGAATGTTCCGATTACTGGTGCCTTCCTCAGGACCTTAGCTGACAGTCTACCACGAAATCAGGGCAGCCTCTCTTGGTCTGTCACAAGAATTGGTCAGTCAGTTAGTGATTGGTACGCATGTTATTTGATGATGGCGGGCGTGCGTAATAAAATGGTGGAGCTGTACGACTTTTCCTTTTATGACGGTAACAGCGTAACATTTTAAACAGCATGGTTCTAAATTCTCTCCCCGCTTTATTCCTCTTCTGAATCTGCTTCATAGCAGCTCAACATTTGTGGCAAAGATCAATCATCAGCTGTGTTTGGATCTTAAGCTTGCAATAAACCGAGTCGAAACAGGAAAGTGGATGTAACTTCTTCTGTCTCCTCATTACCTCTTGCACAGACACTTAGTGACAGTGGTAGTACTAAACTGTGACAATAATTCAATGGATTTGTCTCCAATTTATAGACTAGTTTGAGATATATTCCTTTTTTCCTGGTTTTGCACTACCTATGCCAATCAAATCAGTTGGTTTTTTTTTCTCCATTTAACATCAATTTATTTTCATTCATCCATTATTTAACTGATAAAATACATTTTTAACTGATAAAATACATTTTTCAAAAATTCTCTTAAAAGTTTATCAAAATCATGAGAAAATGATGAACCCTAAATTGGACATCATCAGCATAGAAATGAAAGTTAAGATTAAATTTAGCAATTTCAGAAGAGGCTTAGCATATGGCGTAGACAGAACTGGACCGAGCACAGAGCCCTGTGGTATTCCATATTTTAGTAAATAGCAATCCGAGTAGATACTATTCTAAAATTTTAATTATAGCCTGTTTGAAATGGTGACTTACGTCAATGGAAATTCTACTCAAAGACGGGGAAACGATGAGCATTTCAATGACTGAAGTCTCTTCTGGTACAAAAATTCTTCAAATGAAAACAATCGGGATCATTTAAAACTTGCATGTAAAATATGATTAACTATTAATGCCCTGGCAACAGAGCCATTGGTGAACAAAGTACTGATCTGAGGCAAACATTATTCTCTTTGAATAATAAATAATAATTGCTCCACAGGATTTGGGGGAGGGAGAGGGGGGAGGGAGACACAAGTTGCTGATGATTAAATGAAAGCCTTTAAATACGTTTGTAAGAAATACAATATTCAGGGTAGCATCTATAATCGTTATACACAATGAATTCACGGAATATCCACCTGCCTTCGCCCAAGACTGAGTCGTAAAATAAGCTGAACAAGTGCATACGTCTTTCAGGACATTGCAAGGTGCTCGCTTCAGTTTCGCAGCATCTGTAAATCACACAACAGATGTATGAATAAAACATAAGTGAGGAATGCATGACAAAGAAAATCACACAAAAGATGTATGAATAAACCATGTGTGGGAAGACATGACAAAGAGAATCACACAAAGATGTATGAATAAAATATATGTGAGGAAGACATGGAAAAGAAAATCACACAAAAGATGTATAAATAAAATATGTGTGAGGAAGACATGACAAAGAAAATCACACAAAAGATGTATGAATAAAACATATATGGGAAAGACAAGTCAAAGAAAATCACACAAAAATGTATGAATAAAATATATGTGGGGGGGGGGGGGGGGGAGGACAGAAAATAAAATCATACAAAAATGTTTGAATAAAGCAAGAAAAAAAATTGTACAAAAGATGCATGAATAAAACATGTGAGAAGACAGAAAAAGAAAATCATACAAAATATGCATAAATATATCTACAAACAATCCATCCATATCTATGTTTTGATTCATCTATCCATCCATATCTATGTTTTGATTTATCTATCCATCTATATCTATGTTTTGATTCATCTATCCATCTATATCTATGTTTTGATTTATCTATCCATCTATATCCATGTTTTGATTTATCTATCCATCTATATCTATGTTTTGATTCATCTATCCATCTATATCTATGTTTTGATTCATCTATCCATCTATATCTATGTTTTGATTCATCTATCCATCTATATCTATGTTTTGCTTTATCTATCCATCTATATCTATGTTTTGAGTTATATATCCATCTATATCTATGTTTTGATTTATATATCCATCTATATCTATGTTTTGATTCATCTATCCATCTATATCTATGTTTTGATTCATCTATCCATCTATATCTATGTTTTGAGTTATATATCCATCTATATCTATGTTTTGAGTTATATATCCATCTATATCTATGTTTTGAGTTATATATCCATCTATATCTATGTTTTCATTCATCTATCCATCTATATCTATGTTTTGATTTATCTATCCATTTATATCTATGTTTTGATTTATCTATCCATTTATATCTATGTTTTGATTTATCTATCCATCTATATCTATGTTTTGATTTATCTATCCATTTATATCTATGTTTTGATTTATCTATCCATCTATATCTATGTTTTGATTTATCTATCCATCTATATCTATGTTTTGATTTATCTTTCCATCTATATCTATGTTTTGATTTATCTTTCCATCTATATCTATGTTTTGATTCATCTATCCATTTATATCTACGTTTTGATTCATCTATCCACCTATATCTATGTTTTGATTCTATCTATCCATGTTTTGATTATCTATGTATATCTATTTTTGATTCATCTATCCATCCATCTCTCTCTCTCTCTCTCTCTCTCTCTCTCTCTCTCTCTCTATATATATATATATATATATATATATATATATATATATATATATATATATATATATCTCCTATTATCTACAGTTTTTGTATCTATATATCTATCTATCTATTCATCTACCTATCTATCTATCAATGTGTATATCTATCAATGTATCCCTCCATTCTTCTATCTATCTATCTATCCATCCATCAATCTATCCGTCCATCTATCTAGCCATCAAATAATTCCTCAATACATACATCTATCTATCAATACTTCTACTTATCTATGTATCTACATATCTATCTATCAAATTTGTTATGTGGATTGTGAAGTGTAAAATGATTTATGTGAACCTAACATGAATTGTCTGAAAAGGACAATAAAGATTTATTATTATTATTAAATCATTCATCCATCAGTCTATCCATCATCCATCTATTCATCCCTCCATCCACCCATCCATCCATTTATCTATCCCTCCATTCCATATATCTATATATCTATCTATCTACCTTTCTATCTATATATATTTATCTACAAATACATCTATCAATTTAGCCCTCCATAAATCTATCAATCCATCGATCTATCCATCCTTTTATTCATCCATCCATTATCCACTCATCTATTCATAATCTATATATCCATACATCCATGTATCCATCTATCTGCCAATCCATCTATCTATTAATCCATCTAGCTATCCATCGATCCACCTATTGATCCATCCATCCATCCATCTATCAACCTATCTATCAATCCATCTAGCTAGCTATCTATCCATCAAACTATAAATCGATCTATTTATCTATTAGTCCATCTATCTAAATATATATATCCATCTACACATCTCTCCCTCTAATTAATCATCATCCATCAAACTATCCATCCAACCATCTATCAATTTATCCATTCATCCATCTATTCATCCTTTTATGCATTGATCCATCCATCCAACTATCTATCCTTACATCCATCCATCCATTTATCTATCTATTAATCTATCCATCTATCTATCTGTCAATATATCCATTTATCCATCTATCTATCTATCTATCCATTCATGTATCCATCAATCTATCCATCCATCCATCTATCTACATATCTATTCATCCATCTTTCTATCTATCTATCTCCACATTTATCTATCAATCCATCTATATATCCACTCATCTATCTATCCATTTATCTATCCATCTATCTATCCATTAATCTTTCAATCCAACTATCCATCTATCTATGTATCCACCTATCCATACATCTATATATCCATACATCTATGCATCTATCTATCCATCGATCTATATATGCACCTATCTATCCATCTATCTATCCATCTAACTACCCATACTTCTATAGATCTATCTATACATCCATCCATTCCTTTATCTATCCAAACATATATCTATCCAGCTATCTATCTATCGATTCATCTATCCATTTATCTATCCATCCACCCATTTGTCAATCTGTACATCTATATACCCCTCCATCTATCAATCAATCATCCATCTATGTATACATCCATCTATCTATCCATTCAATTATCCATCTATGCATCCTATCTATCTGCTCATCTGTCCATACATCTATGTATACATCCATCAATCCATCCATCCATCCATCTATCATCTATCCATCTATCTATCCATCTATCTATCTATCTATCTATCCATCCATCTATATATCTATCTATCTATCTATCTATCTATCTATCTATCTATCTATCTATCTATCTATCCATTTATCTATCTATCTATCCATCTATCTATCTATCCATCTATCTATCTATCATCCATCTATCTATCTATCTATCTATCCATCCATCGATCTATCTATCTATCTATCTATCCATCCATCTATCTATCTATCTATATATCTATCTATCTACCTATATATCTGTCTATCTATCCATCCATCAATCTATATATCCATATATCTATTCATACATTTATCTATACATACATATATCTATCCATCCACCTATCTATCCATCCATTCATCTATCTATCCCTCTATGCTTCCATCCATCCATCTATCAATACATCTACCCATCCATCTATCCATCCTTCTATCCATCTATCCATCCGTCTATCTAGCCATGCATCTATTCACCTATCTACTTAACCATCCATCCATTTATCTATCTACTCATCCATCTATCAATTCATCCATCTATCTACCTATTCATCCATTCATCTACCTATCTGTCTATCTATTCATCCATCCATCTATCCATCTATCTGTCTATACATCCATCTGTCTATCCATCCATCCATCTATCTATCTATATGTCTATCTATCCATCCATCCATCTATCCTTGCATGTATCTATCCATCCATCTATCTATCCATCCATCCTTGCATGTACCCATCAATCCATCTATCTATCCATCTATCTATCTATGCATCCATCTAATCCATCCATCCTTCTATAGATCCATCTATCTATCCATCCATCCAGCTATGGATCTATATTGAGTGGGTGTGGTAAGATGTTGGTTTGAGGAGTTCTTATTGGCTGATAATGCATGTTGTATCGCAAGTTACGAAAAAAAATTGGTCATTTACGTATATATCTACCACGCGTTGTAGCGAAACGTTGAACTGTCATGCTGAAGTAAACGAGATGTGTGACCTTTTTTTTGTAGAGAAACGTTGAACTGTCATGCTCAAGTGAACGAGATGTATGACCTTTTTTTGTAGAGAAAACGTTGAACTGTCATGCTCAAGTGAACGAGATGTGTGACCTTTTTTTGTAGAGAAACGTTGAACTGTCATGCTCAAGTGAACGAGATGTATGACTTTTTTTTTGTAGAGAAACGTTGAATTGTCATTGTCATGCTGAAGTGAACGTGATGTATGACTTTATTTTGTAGCGAAACGTCGAAATGTCATGCTGAAGTAAACGAGATGTATGACCTTTTTAGTAGAGAAACGTCGAACTGTCATGCTGAAGTAAACGTGATGTATGAACTTTTTGTAGCGAAACGTCGAACTGTCATGCTAAAGTAAACGTGATGTATGAACTTTTTTGTAGCGAAACGTCGAACTGTCATGCTAAAGTAAACGTGATGTATGAACTTTTTTGTAGCGAAACGTCGAACTGTCATACTAAAGTAAACGTAATGTATGAACTTTTTTGTAGTGAAACGTTAAACTGTCATGCTGAAGTGAATGTGGTGTATGACGTTTTGTAGTGAAACGTTAAACTGTCATGCTGAAGTGAATGTGGTGTATGACGTTTTGTAGTGAAACGTTAAACTGTCATGCTGAAGTGAATGTGGTGTATGACGTTTGTAGTGAAACGTCGAACTGTCATGCTGAAGTGAATGTGGTGTATGACGTTTTGTAGCGAAACGTCGAACTGTCATGCTGAAGTGAATGTGGTGTATGACGTTTTGTAGCGAAACGTCGAACTGTCATGCTGAAGTGAATGTGGTGTATGACGTTTTGTAGTGAAACGTCGAACTGTCATGCTGAAGTGAATGTGGTGTATGACGTTTTGTGAAGAAGAAAAAAAGACAACTGTATATCGGCAGATTTTTAAAAAATTCACTGCCGCATAAACTAGTATCTTGCCATTTAGGTCTACATATATATATATATATATATATATATATATATATATATATATATATATATATATATATATATATATATATATATATATATATATATATATATATAGCGTTATGTGAATTAACCCTTTAGATATGTAAACAGGGTAAAGGATGGTTGATGTCCATGATGGGAAATGGCATCTTGCCGTGGTACCACATAGAAATATCCGACTCCCCCACCCCCCCCCCCCTTCTCCCTCTCCTCCATGCATACCCTGACCAAGAACCAAGGATAAACAATAAATGATGTCACAATATACACTACAGGGTGGTTCTTTGTTGTTGTTGTTGTTGCGCTGAACGATAAAGAATTGAACTAGAGGGAGGGGAGGGGGGAGGGGGGGAGAAAGAAAGGCTACATAGAATCGTGCATTGCTTTGCAAACGATTAGAAAAATGATCAAAGTTTTGTATTGATAAAACAAAGCGGGGCAACGCAGCAGCACAGCTGAGCACCAAGACACGAACGACGTGAAAAATGTAAAACCATTACTAAAATAATAGGCCTTTTGACACCAAAGAGCACCTGCAATGCTTTGCCATTGTAACAACAAAGGTGGCCATGGATGATGAAAAAGTGAAAAGTGTGAACTTTGGCTTCATCAGTTCAAATTGTTCACTTAAGTGATAAGAAGGTACAGAAAAACGTACAAAGCCCCCCCCCTTTTCAACGAATGCTATATATATATATATATATATATATATATATATATATATATATATATATATATATATATATATATATATATATTAGATCTCAGTGTAAGAATCTGATGGAGACTGGAACCATCAACATCTCATTCAAGCGTGGGAGAAAACCTGTGTATTCATTAACATTGTTGCCACGGTGATGGGGACCAAATGTCATGGCCAGCTAGATGGCCAGGCATCATTCCCTTACTTTGACTTTTTTTCTCTTCCGGGGTTGCATTCAACACAGGCAAGGTTTCCTGAACTCTGTCTCGGATCGGACTTGGGTGAGCTTGACAGCATGGTCAGAATGGAAAGCGCTTCTGTGGCACAGGAAGTTGCTTGGTAAATAGAAACACTCGGCTCAAGCTCCATAGAAGGCTAACAACAGTAACAGTACTAACAACAGTAACAGTACTAACAACAGTAACAGTACTAACAACAGTAACAGTACTAACAACAGTAACAGTACTAACAACAGTAACAGTACAGTTGTTGCAGAGGATTTGCGGCTCATGCATGGATATTCATTTTGAGCAACTCAATGGCCATACGTCATATATATATATATATATCCAATAAGTAACATATCAAACAAAACTTTAATGATCTTATTTTCCTTTGCAAACGATCGCATGATTCTATCTATGCACAACCGTTTTCACGCTGGCGTAAATAATTATTGTTCACAGTAAATAAAATAATTTTCTAAAAACACCAAAACAAAACAAACCCACCGAGTACATTGCACACCGAAAACATCGGAGGAAAGTTGCATCTTCCCTCGATTCTGAAAGGCGTAAGATGGAAATGGAAGGGGGAAAGACAAGAAGAAGAAGAAGAAGAAGAAGAAGAAGAAGAAGAAGAAGAAGAAGAAGGAGGAGGAGGAGGAGGAGGAGGAGGAGGAGGAGGAGGAGGAGAAGAAGAAGAAGAAGAAGAAGAAGAAGAAGAAGAAGAAGAAGAAGAAGAAGAAGAAGAAGAAGCTCACCCTTCCCGGCCACGTTTGGATGCGTATGATCGCACACGAAAATATCTCCCAGCAACATTCTTAGAAGGAAGACGTAATGAGTCGAACCAGAGGGGAGGCGTTTGTGTGGGTTCATCTGAAAAAGACGAGCAGTCAGCGTTCTTTGTATATTTGTTTGTTTTGTTTCTTTGTTTCATTAAAAAATGTATCCCATCCACCATTTAAACTTTATTATGAGTGATATCAGGGGTTGATGAAGAACAAACAACGAGTTGAAATAATATAAGTGAAAGAGTGGAAGGAAAGGAGATGCCTAGCTGCAGTACAAAACTGCTACTAACGCTGGTGAAAAGTCACAATGAAATGAAATGTTAGCTCATTGTTGTAAGGGCCAAATTTCTACTAACGCTAGTGAAAAGTCACAATGAAATGAAATATTAGCTCATTGTTGTAAGGGCCAAATTTCTACTAACGCTAGTGAAAAGTCACAATGAAATGAAATGTTAGCCCATTGTTGTAAGAGCCAAATTTCTACTAACGCTAGTGAAAAGTCACAATGAAATGAAATGTTAGCTCATTGTTGTAAGGGCCGAATTTCTACTAACGCTGGTGAAAAGTCACAATGAAATGAAATGTTAGCTCATTGTTGTAAGAGCAAATTTCTACTAATGCTAGTGAAAAGTCACAATGAAATGAAATGTTAGCCCATTGTTGTAAGAGCCAAATTTCTACTAACGCTGGTGAAAAGTCACAATGAAATGAAATGTTAGCTCATTGTTGTAAGAGCCAAATTTCTACAATGAAATGAAATGTTAGCCCATTGTTGTAACGAATTTCTACTAACGCTAGTGAAAAGTCACAATGAAATGAAATGTTAGCCCATTGTTGTAAGAGCCAAATTTCTACTAACGCTAGTGAAAAGTCACAATGAAATGAAATGTTAGCTCATTGTTGTAAGGGCCAAATTTCTAC
>JAXRKP010000420.1:275000-300000 GCA_037039925.1 Doris montereyensis
ATTTGCGTGCAATCAGACTATTGGGGGAAATCAGACTAATTGTGGGCAATCAGACTATTAAGGCAATCAGACTAATTGTGGGAAATCAGACTATTAGGGGCAATCAGATTAATTGTGAGAAATCAGACTAATTGGGGGCAATCAGACTAATTGTGGGAAATCAGACTAATTAGGGGAAATCAGACTAATTGGGGGCAGTCAGACTAATTGTGGGCAATCAAGTTATTGGGGCAATCAGATTATTGGGGCAATCAGACTAATTGGGGGCAATCAGACCATTGGGACAATCAGACCAATTGTAGAAAATCAGACCATTGGGGGCAATCAGACTAAGTGTGAGCAGTCAAGTTATTGGGGTAATCAGATTATTGGGGGTAATCAGATTATTGGGGGTAATCAGACTAATTATAAGCAATCAAACCAATTGGGGCAATTAGACTAATTGTGAGCAATCAAACTATTGAGGACAATCAAACTATTGTGACCAATCAAAATAATGAGGGCAATCAGACTATTGTGGGCAATCAAACTATTGTGGGCAATCAGACTATTGCCGGCAATCAGACTATTGGAGGCAAGCATACTATTGGGGGAAATCATACTATTGGAGGCAATCAGACTAGTGTGGACAAACAAACAATTGGGGGCAATCAGACTATTGCGGGCAATCAGACTAATTGTTGGTATCAGACTATTGTGGACAATCATACTATTGGGGCAATCAGACTATTGGGGAAATCAGACTAATTGTGGGCAATCAGACTATTAAGGCAATCAGCCTAATTGTGAGAAATCAGACTGATTGTGGGCAATCAGACTATTGGGGGCAATCAGACTATTGGGGGCAATCAGACTATTGGAGGCAATCAGACTATTGGGGGCAATCAGACTATTGGGGGCAATCAGACTAATTGTGGAAAATCAAACTGTTGGGGCAATCAGACTAATTGTGGGAAATCAAACTGTTGGGGCAATCAGACTAATTGTGGAAAATCAGACTAATTGGGGGCAGTCAGACTAATTGTGGGCAATCAAGTTATTGGGGCAATCAGATTATTGGGGGCAATAAGACTAATTGGGGGCAATCAGACCAATGGGGTAATCATACCAATTGTCAGAAATCACATTATTGGGGGCAATCAGACTAATTGTGGAAAATCAGACTATTGGGGGCAATCAGATTAATTGTGGGCAATTAAGTTATTGAGGGAGACAATCAGATTATTGGAAGCAATCAGATTATTGGGGATAATCAGACTAATTATAAGCAACCAAACCAATTGTGAGCAATCAGACTAACTGTGAGCAATCAAACTATTGAGGAAAATCAAACTATTGTGAGCAATCAAAGTAATGAGGGCAATCAAGACTATTGTGGGCAATCAAACTTTTGTGGGCAATCAGACTATTGAAGGCAATCAGACTAGTGTAGGCAAACAGACAATTGGGGGCAATCAGCCTATTGGGGGCAATCAGACTATAGGAGACAAGCATACTATTGTGGGCAATCAGATTATTTGTGGGCAATCGGACTATTGGGGGAAATCAGACTAATTATGGGCAATCAGACTATTAAGGCAATCAGACTAATTGTGGGAAATCAGACTATTAGGGGCAATCAGATTAATTGTGAGAAATCAGAGTAATTGGGGGCAATCAGACTAATTGGGGGCAATCAAACTAATTATGGGCAATCAAGTTATTGGGGCAATCAGATTATTGGGGGCAATCAGACTAATTGGGAGCAATCAGACCATTGGGGCAATCAGACCAGTTGTGAGAAATCAGGTTATTGGGGCAATCAGATTATTGGAGGCAATCAGACTAATTGGGGGCGATCAAGTTATTGGGACAATCATATTATTGGGGGCAATCAGACTAATTGGGGGCAATCAGACCATTGGGGCAATCAGACCAATTGTGGGAAATCAGACTATTGGGGGCAATCAGACTAATTGTGGAAAATCAGACTATTGGGGGCACTCAGACTAATTGTGGGCAATCAAGTTATTGGGGCAATCAGATTATTGGAGGAAATCAGACTATTGGGGGTAATCAGACTAATTGTGAGCAATCAAACTATTGAGGACAATCAAACTACAATCAAACTATTGAGGACAATCAAACTACAATCAAACTATTGAGGACAATCAAACTATTGTGAGCAATCAAAGTAATGATGGCAATCAAGACTATTGTGGGCAATCAAACTTTTGTGGGCAATCAATTGAAGGCAATCAGACTATTGTAGGCAATCAGACTATTGGGGGCAATCAGATTATAGTGGGCAATCAAACTATTGTGGACAATCAAACTATTGTGGACAATCAAACTATTGTGGGCAAGCATACTATCGGGAGCAATCAGACTATTGTGGGCAATCAGACAATTGTGGGCAATCAGACTATTGAGGACAATCAAACTATTGGGGGCAATTGACTATTGGGGGCAATCAGACTATTGAGGGCAATTAAACTATTGTGGACAATCAGACTATTGTGAGCAATGAAACGATCGAGGGAAATTGACTATTGAGGGCAATCAGACTATTGAGGGCAATTAAACTATTGTGGACAATCAGACTATTGTGAGCAATGAAACGATCGGGGGAAATTGACTATTGAGGGCAATCAGACTATTGTGGGAAATCAAACTATTGGCGGGCAATCAGACTATTGGGGCAGGACAATCAGACTATTGAGGGCAATCAGATTATTGCAGTCAATTAAACTATTGGGGCAATCACCCTATTGGGGGCAATCAGACTATCGGGGGCAATCAGACTATTGGGGGCAATCAGACTATTGTGGACAATCAGACTATTGTGGACAATCAGACTATTGTGGGCAATCAGACTATTGGGGGCAATCAGACTATTGTGGACAATCAGACTATTGTGGACAATCAGACTATTGTGGACAATCAGACTATTGGGGGCAATCAGACTATCGGGGGCAATCAGACTATTGGGGGCAATCAAACTATTGTGGACAATCAAACTATTGTGGACAATCAGACTATTGTGGGCAATCAGACTATTGTGGGCAATCAGACTATTGTGGACAATCAGATTATTGTGGGCAACCAGTACTATTGAGGACAATCAAACTATTGTGGGCAACCATACTATTGTGGGCAACCATACTATTGAGGGCAATCAGACTATTGTGGACAATTGAATATCATGGGCAATCACTCTATTGTAGGTATTCAGACTATTGTGGGCAATCAGACTATTGGGGGCAATCAGATTATTGTGGGCAATCAAACTATTGTGGGCAATCAAACTATTGTGGGCAATGAGACAATTGTGGGCATCTGGCTATATGGGGCAATCCGACTATTGGAGGCAATCAGACTATTGGGGCAATCTGGCTATTGGGCAATTAACTATTCTGCTGTGCAGGGGCAAAACAACATATCTCCACTTTTTTTAATTCCGAGAAAAATGCAAAAAAACTTTCAAAATTGTGCTTGCCAAGACCTGCCTACAAGGCAGCAGGAGACTCGTGGAGGGCGGATCATCTACTCCCCGCACAGGTGCTTACCTGTCCACTGCCCGGTAAAACTGTAACAATACTACAATACTAGCATCCTGTCAAGGAGGGGGATGTGTTAACACCCGTTCCATCGCAGTTTCTGCGTGTGAAGACGAACATTATTAAAAAAAACAAAAAATATGAACAGAACCAATGGGAATTTTTTTTTACCTGTGTACTGATCAGATTTTGTAGAACATTCTGCGGCGTACACTCCCTTTCCGAACATGGCGTTAGGACTGGATACATTGGGATCACACCCACTGGTCTTGATGGCTTTCACAATTTCTGGTTTTGTCCCGTGTAGCATGTAACATTCGTTGATTTCATGACACAGTTGATCTTTCATACATTTAGGGATATGAGATGAGAGTTCACTGCTTTTCTTCTTTGCTGAAACTTGGGCAATACTTTTACACAGCGTTCCCTCTTTCAACTTCTTTTCAAGAATTGATTGTCTTGCCAAAGAGTAATGTTTGAATTTGTTCAAATTCTCAATTCGCATCACGTCGATAAACTCCACTTGGGAATTTGCCGGAATACCTTTCGCATCATTTCCAGTCCCCGTTACGGATGTGTCCACGTGTTATGAAGCAACAATTTCATAGCTTCCTTTATTTCATCATCTACTGCAACTTCCTTGTAATAGCTTCCTTCAAAATCTTTCTCCTTTTTAAATTTCCAATAAGAGGGTGAGTGTTCCAGAATTGAAGCAGCATGTTTGACAAAATCTAATGTTCCACGAGGAGGTGAACTTTTAGAGATGATATGAACCTTCTCTAAATTTGTACTCCGAATTTCTTGACTAATATCATGCTGTATCATAAAGATTTCTTCCTCAAAACCTCTAAACTTCAACGCTACAGTGCCACTATCTGTCTCTTTCTTCACAATAACGGCCAGGCTTTGCAATTTCCTGTTCATTGTCTCCTCCATCCTGACGGAAAAATCTTCAGAGTTAAAATTGACTGTGTTCTCAACAAACAAGCCCTTCAATCCCTCCTTCCACGAAGATGCCAAATCCCTGTCTTGACAATGAATGATCTTTATGTTAACTGTACCTGTGGGCACGTCATCCTTTGAACTTATCTCTAATCTTTTCAATGTTTGATAGAGTTTTGCATTGCCGGCCATGAATGTAATCTTGTTCAGTCGATGCGATTTAGAAGTGCTAGACTGGTATTCTTCTATAGCTGCAGTGATTTGTCGTCCAATACTTTCTTCGGGATATTTTAATACTACACCCAAACCGATTTGGCGGGAATGTCACGGAATCGACACCAGACTCGTCGGCTTTGGCCAAAACCTCAGAAATGTGTTGCTGGATATCACCTTCAGGAGAGTTATCACTCCAAGGGTGCAGAAGCATGAATGCAATGAATTTGCAATTCCTCTGAGAGGAATTAACCTTGCTTAGGTTTACACTACATGACGAGAAGTCTAGATCATCAACGGTACTTTGAAGATGTGGAAACAGTTTCAGGAACGCCTTGCTAATTCGTAGTTTTTTCAATATTTTGGTTTCATGGAGTGGGCAAACAAGTATGTTGGCGTCTTCTTTTGTAATATCCCCTTGAGACAGGACGTCGATCACTAGACCTTGACTGGGCAACTGCGGAGTTTGGGTTAAATTCTGAACAGGAGAGGCATCTGCAACGTTTTTGTATTGCCTCTCTTGTTTTAGCATTTCAGAAGACACGTCAGTCACGATGCAGCATTTATTCTCATGTTGAAACTTGGTCTGGATTGCATCGAAATGATTGAGTGGTTTCCTATTGGTTATTGCCTTTGACAAGAGTTTGCTTGTCTCTTCGTCGAAACATTTTGAAACATGTATGTGCTCACATTTCATCCTTGACATCAGCTTCTTTAGGGCCTCTGTTACCACATTGACATTATCCAACACGCCAGAGTATTCAATGCAGTAAGTTTCCCCTTTTCCCCTTGGAATAACACTTTTAACGTTCCGTAAAATCTGAATGAGTTGGTCCTGGCAATACTCCTTCGTACAACGTATAATCTGACAAAAATTCAAAACGAGTTTCAATGATCTTGTGTTTCGCCAAGACCTCTTTTAAGTGTGTTTCTGCCATAGTGACATCGTCATAAACTCCCCAAATTTGAATTAATTTAGCTTTGCTGTCCGACCAGGAAATATGGACAAATAGGTCATGTTCTAGTTCCTTTTTTTCTCTTCTCAGTACGTCCTCACTCAATCCCCAGTCATTAGGAATCTCTTTTTTGTACATGAAGCGATTTTTTATCTCAGCTTTCATATTCATTATGTTTTCCTTCATCCCAACCATAAAAGTGTAGATAACCATCTTTGATGACACACTGAACATAATGCTTTACAGCTAAGTCCTTTTGACAAGTGATGAAAAAGTGATGACATCTCTCAAATACTGATTTCAAAACCTTTGGTATTTCTAGAGATTTGTCTTCTATGATATCTGCTTTCCAACTGTCAATAGTACTGCGACATGCCCGTAAATTAGTACTCTTCACCTTTAAAATCTGTCTGCTCTGGTCATAGTCCACACTACACCCAGTTAGATCTTTTATCTTCTTCTGCAACAAATCCCAGTAATACTCTTCTATTTCCAGATTGTAACATTGTTGTTTTGGTTCCACATTGGCCTCTTCGTTCTCGTGAGCTTTTCTTTCCTTTTGTAACTGATGGTGTCGAAAATTTCTACGCATCTTGGTCAAACACTCCTCCTCTGATTGCTTTTCAGCTTCTTCAATTATTTGTGACATTAGTTTTCCTTCACATAGAATATAACCATGGAAGTTGTGGTAGAAGGGCTGCATTTTAATATCTCCTGCCCATTCGTTCTGAGTCAAGGAGCTATCCAGTGCTACAATCAAGAGATGTAAAACAAATATATATATTAATTTGTAAAATTCAAAAGAATACATTTATAATCTATCAGTCAAGAGATGTAAAACAAATATATATTAATTTGTGAAATTCAAAAGAATACATTTATAATCTATCAGTGAAAGTATGGATCTGAAGGAAAGCACAATAGAAGAAAAATGGCAAATATATAAAGAAACACTCCTCAGTTGTACTGACAAGGTCTGTGATAGGAAAAAATTAAAAGATATGGGAAAAGGACAGCATGGTGGAATGAGAATGTCAAGACTAAGATCAAAGAAAAGAAAGATGCCTGGAAGAAATACTTGCAAACAAAGAGACCAGAGGATAGGATAGATTTTATGTGAGTAAAACAACTATCGCCAAAAAAGGAAGTTAGGAAAGCAAAACAGGAACAGTGGGAAGTGATTGGACAAAGACTTCAAGAAAGCTATCAAGGAAATCAAAAGCTGCTCTGGGGAGCAATGAAGAGCATGAGAAAGGCCAAAACATGCCCAATACGACAAATTAAGAACGCCAAAGGAGAAATAATGAAAGGAGACAGCGAAATCATGGAAACATGGAGAAAGTATTTTCAACAATTACATAATCCCTCCAGAACATATGAAACAAGGAGTACAGATCAATTATTAAGAGTAAC
Source organism: Doris montereyensis (assembly GCA_037039925.1). Classification (NCBI taxonomy): domain Eukaryota; kingdom Metazoa; phylum Mollusca; class Gastropoda; order Nudibranchia; family Dorididae; genus Doris; species Doris montereyensis. The sequence goes on from JAXRKP010000420.1 coordinate 282,064, forward strand.
AAGTAATGGAGATGAGACAGCTGAAGATGTAGATATCTCAATGGAAGAACTTCAAACAGCTATAAGAAAAGTGAAATTAGAAAAGCCCCAGGAGCAAATCAAGTTTATCTAGAAATGATTAAAAACCAAGGGAGAAAGGCAGACAAACTACTACATGCAATATGTCAACAAGCATGGAAGTCCAAACAGGTCCAGACGACTGGAAAAAGGAACGGTAGTACCAATACACAAGAAAGGATCAACCATAGAATGCTCAAACTATAGAGGGATATCACTACTTAGCGTTCCAGGAAAAGTGTATGCCAGGATTCTGGAAATGAGACTAAGGAAAATAGTAAAGGATCAGATTGAAGAACACCAGAGTGGATTTAAACCAGGAAGAAGTGTACAAGATCACATATTTACAATTAGACAAATAATAGAAAAATTCCTTGAGAGAAACAGTGACTTGCACCTGTGTTTTATTGACTTAGAAAAGGCATTTGACACTGTGAGGAGGGAGAAACTATGGCATTCCTTAAAAGAACACAACGTAGAGCAACATTTAATAGAAGCCATTAAAAGTTTTTACAATAAACCAACATGTGCAGTGAGAGTAGCTGGAAATGTATCTGAAGAATTTGATGTAGATATAGAAGTAAGACAGAGTTGTATCCTAAGTCCTCTTTTGTTTATCACATTTATGGATTCAGTCGCAAAGGCATCCTCAAACATGAAGAAAATGAATGTAGGTATGTGGAAGCTCAAACCAGTAAATGTATCAATGATTTAGTTCTGTTTGGAAAATCAGAAAGGGACCTCCAATCAAATATCAACATAATGAATAATGAATTAAATAAAAGAGGAATGAGAGGAAATGCAAAGAAAACCAAAACAATGCTAGTAACTAGGAAAATGATAACAAAAAAATCTTAAATTAGGCAGGGAGAATTTAGAACAAGTTCAAAGCTACAATTACTTAGTAGTAATGATTAACTCAGAGGGAAAACTAATAGAAGAAATCAGCCAGAGAATCCAAAAAAGGCAAGTGCAATATATAACGACCTAGGAAAGGCATTTGTAGGTAAACAAGAATTGTCAACAAAAACCAAAATGGCAGTCTACAACACAGTTTATTGTCCTATTCTCCTCTATTGGAGTGAAATATGGACCTTAGACAGTAGGGAATACCGTAGAGTGCAGGCAGCCGAAATGAAATATCTCAGAAGTAGTAGGGAAAACTAAAAGAGACAAAATCAGAAACACAACAATAAGAGATCAAACCAAAGCAGATAGCATAAAAACTAGATAGAAATGAACCAACTGAGATGGTTTGGGCATGTTAACTGAATGAATGACAATAGAATAGCTAAATCAGTATATAGTGCTAAAACTCAAGGTAAAAGACCAAAAGGTAGACCTCGGAGAAAGTGGGAAGAAGATATAAAAGAGGCATTAACGCAAAGAAATTTAACTTTCACGGAAGGAAACAGAAACTGTCAGGACAGGGCAGCCTGGAGAAAGATCATTTTGGGCATCTAAAACCCATACACCGGAAGGTAGAACGTGAGCTGATAAAGAAAGAAAGAAAGAGTTGGTCAGTTATTATGAAGAACAAATTACAATAATACTAAAAAATTGAGTTGGTGACTTATTATGAAGAACAAATTACAGTAATACTCAAGAATTGAGTTGGTCATTTATTATGAAGAAGAAGAAGGGGGTACACAAATCATTTATTTTAAGAGTAATATAGTAGGCTAGTACAATTTAAATTAGATAAGATCTAATGGCTGACACCCAAGCATGTACATGTATAGCTGTTTTACTTAACCAATTAATAGGCAAAAAAAATGAACAGTCAAAACAAACATGTCAGTTTTACACATTCAAACAGAACTCCCTTTTGGTTCTGACTATGGCTGAAAAGTGTATACACTCAGGTTGTTTCCCCTATGGCATCAGTGACCAAGGGGTTAGGCTGCCGGACTAGGGATCAAGAGTGGTCCAGACTCCGAAATCCTGACAAAGCTATGTCCGACGTTGTGGGTGTAATGTATTCAGATTACATAATTAGGAAATTAAGACACAAGTCAGACTTTGAATGTGTGGTTGAAAAGGAAACAGGAAGTGACCTTTTTATATGTTCTGGCAGTGTATATGAACATTCGCATTACTTCATACAATTATTCATTCATTTAATTATCTTCATGAGATATACCACAGTGGGAAAGACACTTAACATACATTATCCTCACTCGACCCCCCCTGGTGCAAATGGGTACAAGCATTTAGCTTGAGAATTATAAACATCTGCATCCGACCAGCGTCCTGTCCACCAGGCGGCTATTATCACCTGTTATGTGTCATGCTATTGAAACCGGGATAAGCCACTCAGCCTCTGACGCCGTCACTTAAAGTGGACGCCACCGATAATAAATTTTGTCATACCGTACCGGTTTATGAAATACCGAGTGAAAAAATTGAATGGCCCAAAACCAACGACACTTAATTCACCTTACGACTTGTAAAACAAACAGCGACTCTTTCACTTTCTGGGATGGGGATGGATGTCAACATAATGCTCTTCAACTCAAGGTGCTGCTCCAAAAGCTACGATCCACCGTGATGGCTTTCTTCTGAACGGCGAAAGCTGCTGTCAGGATAGAGTCTTCGATTGGTTTCTCTGAAAAGACCTTGTTGACTCGAAGCAAATCTGTGGATAAAATCAATTGCATTCGTTAAGGGGGTCGGGGGGGGGGGGGTTATTATTATTATTTGATATAGGCAATTTCAACCACTACCCTTGTATTTGGCATGTCTGAATTAGCTGAAAAAGATATTGAATTTCTTTTTTATCATATGGTTACCATGGGAACGCCGCCATCTTTGATTTTCAATGCAAAAATGTAAACAATTTCATTTCAAATAGGCTTTTGCAGTTATACATAAAATTGGCTATAACTTTGCACACACGTTATTTGATTCAATATCTGGCCTCACCCACTAACTTTTTTTGATAAATGAGACGGTTTTCATTTTATGAATTTTTTGAAAATGCATATAGCAGCCTTTCCAATTTTTGACAAATTTAATCATGCAAAATTCGTTTTGCAAAACTTTGAAGAGATATCGAAAAAAGCCACTAGAGAAAATTTTTATTTATTTTATAGATGTTATATATACCAAATTTATGGGCAATCGGACAATAAAATAAAAAAAGTAGATCGCATATAAAAGCTGTCAAAAAGTAACATTTTGAGAAAATCGCATTAAATTTTCTCTCTCCGTTATATTAATGTTTTTTCACATATAAACCTATAAAAGAATAATATAACACATTGAAACATCATACAATCGCAAGAGGCTATCAAATACTTCATGTCGATCCTATTTCAAATGCTACAGATCCCTTATATTCATGTCGGGATGGCATTTTTCTTATAACAGGGGCTCGGAATGTTTCCCTTAATATTCGGCCGATCTTAAACAATATTAACAATAATTCATCAAAAGTAGATTCTTCAGATAGCGTACTTTGTGGTAATTAAAGTGAGTACCAACTTGATACACTTTACACAAAATTTCTGGCTTTTATAGTACAGCCGATGTGTTGAAGATTAGGCGGTATCGTTTCTAAAACAATCGTATAAATGAAAGAATTGATACTGAGCATTTGTTATGGTATGAATGTCAAGGAAATTATAGTGTAATAAGAGAGTTTTGTCTCAATTGTGGTAAAACTGCCTTCTCACAATTGTGGCATTGCAGTCCAATATTACCACAGTTGTGGCATTGCAGTCCAATGTTACCACAGTTGTGGTATTGCAGTCCAATGTTACCACAGTTGTGGCATTGCAGTCCAATGTTACCACAGTTGTGGCATTGCAGTCCAATGTTACCACAGTTGTGGCATTGCAGTCCAATGTTACCACAGTTGTGGCATTGCAGTCCAATGTTACCACAGTTGTGGCATTGCAGTCCAATGTTACCAGATATCGAATACTGTGAAAGCAAGCCGGTGCCTTTACATTTTAATAAACCAGGACATCGAGGAACCCATGACCTGAAAGTATGCATTGTCAGGTCATGTACCGGCGGTGCTGAGTCTAGGAAGTCTTTAGAGAACCGGCTTATAGTAAGATTGGGCACAATCAACCCTGACAGTATGAACGTCTTACACCAATTTGTATAATTTCTCTGGAGGAACTCCCATAGTGGGGCACACGCTATTACTATCCCTGACCCTTCACCATCCTCTACCCTACCCCATCCCCCCCCACCACCCCCATGAAACTATCCAACCCTAACCCTGCCCCCCCCCTTCCTATCCCGGGCAAAGTTAGGTCCCTCTGGCAGTTCACACCCCGTGTGCCCATCTATGGTAGCGTATTCAATGGTAGGCATCTTTGAACACTTTTAAAAAAATTTATATATTTTGTATTTTAATATTTTACGTTCACCATTTACCTGAAGCAACTTTGCGCACGGTTTCTTACCATTACGGAATAGACCTTATTTATCACCAAGGAGAAATAACTTGAGACTTTGATAACTTGGATAGCATCAGCTAGTCCTAACTGGCATTTTTTGAAATTTCAGATAAATTGTTTACTTTCTTCCTTTATTGCATCGATAAATTTGTAATTTATATACATTTCGCACCTTCAGTGTAATTTTTTTATCTTGATTGATACTTGCTTTCATTCATTCTCTATCATTTCTTCTTTCTAGATCCAGTGAGATATAGATCTAGTCTTACATTTATCCTATTTTTTCGTTCTTGTTTCTCATACTCACACATCTCTCTCCCTTTCTTTCTTCCCTGCCTTTTCTCTTCTCTCTCTCTCTCTCTCTCTCTCTCTCTATCTATCTCTCCCCTCTCTCCCTCCTCCCTCCGTCTCTCTCTCTCTCTCTCTCTCTCCCTCCCTCACTCTCCTCTCCTCTCTCTCTCTCTCTCTCTCTCTCTCTCTCTCTCTCTCTCTCTCTCTCTCTCTCTCTCTTTCTCTATTTCTCTCATTCTATCTCCTTCTCACCTTTTATTACTTACTTATTTTCATATTTTTTATTTCATTCTAGATCTGAACCTTCCACTCTCGCTCATTCTTCACACCCCCCTCTGCTACGTTTCTTATCATCACTGTCTTTTTTTTTTCTTTCTCCTTTATGTTTTTCTTCTGACATCACATTGTGTGATGCCGGAGGTATTACTTAGATCTAGATTCTAGATATTTCTCGTTTTTTGTCTGACGAAAGGTTATACCCAAAACGTCATGTGTTTGTTCTGTCTTTATTAGTGGAGTTGTCACTTATTGTCATATTTCTGCCTTTTTGACTTCACTCCACTGTGGCTCCTTCGTATTATTCAAAACAATGCTAGTAACCAGGGAAGCTAAAACACAAAATCTTAAATTGGCCAGGGAGAATTTAGAACAAGTTCAAAGTTACAATCATCTAGGAGTAATGATTGACTCTGAAAACTAAGAGAAGAAATCAGCCAGAGAATCCAAAAGGCAATGACAATATAACCATCTAGGAAAGGCATTTATAGGTAAACAAGAATTGTCAACAAAAATCAAAATGGCAATATACAACACAATTTATTGTCCTTCTCTCCTCTATGGCAGCAAAACCTGAACCTTAGACAGTAGAGAATACAGTAGAGTGCAGGCAGCTGAAATGAAATATCTAAGACAAAATCAGAAACACAACAATACAAGATTAAACCAAAGCAGATGGCATAAAAACTAAGATAGAAACAAATCAATTGAGATGGTTTGGGCATGTAAACAGAATGAATGACAATAGAATAGCTAAATCAGTATACAGTGCTAAAGCCCAAGGTAAAAGGCCAAAAGGCAGATCTCGGAGAAAGTGGGAAGAAGATATAAAAGAGACATTAAGGGGTGGGGTGGGGGGGGAGTGGGGAGGGCGTCACCTAGACTGGCGAGTTTCGTACAAAAAGGTTGATTTTTCTGTTCTTCGCATATGCGGATAGAATGATAATTTATCTAAAAGTTCATGGCAGAAAAATGTCTCTATAACGTATAATCTTTTTTTTACAAAACATTTTGTAAGAGAGGGTAGGTAAAAACAATGAAAATTTTGACATAAATTACCCTAACACTGACTTACAAAAATGGCAGTAAAAACCCGTATATTGGCGGTTAATCGCCCAATGTGGCAACGCCGACTTTGACCTAGTTTCTAGTTTTTTACTTGCATTTTCTCGAAATGTCGTTTTTCTATACTAAAATTCTATGTCCTCCGCCATTTACCAAACGATTTGTATTATATTTGGCACACATGTTCCTCTTGTCAATGTTAATAGAATGGCGTTGGTTTTTTTTAATATATTGTAAATTTTTTGAGAAATCATTTTTTTTGTAATAATAATGCCGTTTTTGTACATTCATGATATATAGTTTTTTCAAAAATTCATTTTAAAAAATGTATCCAAAATATCGAAAAACCTGATGTCCTCTTTAGATATTGAACGGAAATCCAAGATGGTGGCCGTTTCTATGGGGAGTTTTTGCATTTCCCTCCGACTTTCACCCCAGTCTCTGCAGTTCTTGTGGGAGTTTTTGCATTTCCCTCCGACTTTCACCCCAGTCTCTCCATGCTTACGGGAGTTTTTTTTTAATATAAAAAATTACACACTTACCGACTCACAGCCAGAAAAAAAGTACTAAATGTACGTATTTTACGTACTGGTTGGCAACTGTGTAGATAATTCAAATCCAACTAATACAAGAAATTAGAAGAAAAAAAACCATCACTGCTCTATCCGCGCGCAGTGCTGAATATTTTTCGCAACCATCATTCTGGGTTTTCATTTTAATTTTTACTCCAAAACCATTCCTTACACAAACAGCAACTCCCAACGATATGTGGGTTGACATTAATTTTAGCTCTTTTAACTTTCACTAAGTTTGCATAAACACAGAAATTAATTTTTTTAAATAACAAAAGCAGAAGTATCTGACAAAAAAAGCAAGAAAAAAAAAAAAAAGAATACAAAATCTTACAGTCACACCATAACTGAAAATCTCCAGGAAAGAATTGGAAAAAAAAAGAAAGAAAAAACTCAAGCAGAAACCTTACCAATCTGACCATCCTTAAATATGACCAGGGCTCTGTCGGGAATAGCTGGGTGTAGTTCGAGTCTGGATACATTAATTTCAAGCACACTTTCCAAATAATCAATCAAATATCCATGTATATCATAGACTGGGGCACATTCTGAGAATCAAAAGCAAGAAAAATGAAGATCGTTGATGTGCACCCTATATATGGGATATGAGATTTGTCCTTAAAATGATCAAACGCATGCTTCTTTCATGTCTTTATAAATATTTGAGGCCTTGAAACAATAGAAAAGCTCATTTTACACACAAAGATTTCTCTTTCTTTTCCAAAAGCATTGCATAGTGATTGCAACTCATTCCAATGAGTTATGACCTCTTTGTTTCTCCGGGAAAATTAACGTCAGACGGACTTCCATGTTTAAACAGTTTCACAGACAATTTTGAGATTAGGACTATTGTCCAAAAATAAGAAAGTAAAGTTTCTTTAAGATTCTTATAGCCCATGGAGCCAGGGCATATCCCTGTTTCTACAGCTAATGATAATGACCTCGGGGACAGGATGCTAGTCTGTCACAGGTTTTTTATCCCAAAACTGTTGTTGGCACCCCATTTACATCTGGGTCGAGTGGGGAAATGAGTGTTAAGTGTCTTTCCAGAGGAACACAACATCAAATTTAGCATTGCCGGGATTTGAACCAGGGACCCCATGATCACAAATCCGACAGCTTAGCCACTAGGCCACAGATGCCTCATTGTGACCAATACTTAATCTAAAATCTCATAGGGAAATAAAGGGGCTTGTCAGAATCTGGACATACTGTTTCAGCTTTCTCCACTGGTATTATTTCTGCCAATTCTACTACGCTTTACACTACCAATACCATATCATGCTTCGGCTGCTACAAATGTTGCACACGAAACAATATTTGATGCAAGAAGGAGTTTGAAAACATCTACTACCAATTAACAGATAATAACAGGATTTTCAAAGATACAATTATAATACCGATGGTGTCGGGCACACACTGACCAAGTCCGAAATTTCCAATTTTAAGAAAAACAGCTATCCATTCATCTTAACAGAAACTAAAGCTACACTGTGTTAATATAGCAGATATTTGATTTACCTACATCCATGACTAACTCAGGTGATCTCAGGGTTTTTGATAGGACTGCCCTGTAAACAGGCAAAGGGATCTTTAACGTGCACAGTGTTGTGATCGGCACATGGGACCTCCTTTTTTATCGTTCGTCTCCGATGGAACTAGGTGTTAATCATCTACCTGGAGCAGGGGGGGGGTAGATTTTAGTCGAAAAAACTCGAGAAAAATTTTTTTTTTTTTTTTGATTGAGAGGCCAACACTTAATATAGCAGAAGACATTATCTTATAGAAGTGCTTCAGAACTACATTTTATGAAATCGAGTAAATTGAGCTTTGGTTTTTCATATTGCCACAAAACAGTCAAGTCAGTTTTCAACAGAAAGGGTCGATCAAGGTACAACTGACTGAGTGTTTCAATTTCTTATGTCTCAAAACGGCAAAGTCCAGGAAGTTATGATAAATTATTTTCGTGTAAAAAAAATAATCAGCCCACTGTAATAAACATCCCACCAATCTCATGTGCACAAAATTTTATTATTTAAAACCGATTTGAAGAGAATTACGCAGTTTTTTGTCTCTCCTGTAAAATAAGTGTTTTTTGACTTTGCCAGTTTGTTCCCTACACCTTCGATATATATATATATATATATATATACACATACACATACCATAAGTACGTATGCTTTTGTTGTCATTGCGACTGGCATCCAATTTGAGGCTTCAGATTGGCAAGGTTGGGCCTACTGCTTTCCTATGAGGATATTCAGATAGAGGAAGATAAAGGTACAAAATCAAAGATAACTACACAATTTAACCTATTACAATGGGGTATCAATACAAAAAATTTTTTTACCTTTACTAGTAAGAAGGAATAGAGCTCAAATTTTGAAAATTGCCCAAGTTGAAGATATATTTAAGGTATGAATGCACATCAAATATTGGTTAGATTTTGGTGATACACCAGTTTGTTTAGCACTGCCCTTGTAAGCAATGTTAATGACTGTTATTTTTATTTGTCCGGGCAGTGGACAGGTAAGCACTCCAGTCATTCAATAATAGCGTGACTGGCTGTGTCGAATATTATGTAGTAGAGTTCCAATGATCAACGTTTATTTTTAGTTTTACAGGAATCATTTCCATACTCACATTTAAATAAAGTGATGGAACAGTAATACTAATACTAGGGGAAATGTCTCACCGCCTTTTGCTAAACCGATGACCAAGTCTAGTGTGGATAGGTAACACATTCCCATGATGAAAGAAACAAGCCCCAAGGTTTATTGCTTTCACAAGCGTGTGCCGCCCCAACTGCGGCAACGCACTCTATCCAAGACCTAACACCCCTCCTCAGCAAAAAGCTTCCTGAAAACTCCATCCCTACCCTATGTCTATCATTAGTATCACCCTCTCTTCTCCTTTACAATGACATGAGTGGCCATCGTTCTGTACCCTTGCTGTTCCCTTCCTACAGTTCAATAGTAATCCTCTTCCTCCCAAACAGTACCCACTCCTTACATAATCCAGTTGTTTTCCACAACTTGCCCCCACTGCTCGATGTAAGCCTCCTCTTTTAGTCCTTTCTATACAGTGTCAAGGCTCGTGAGACAAATAGCAACATGTGTTCATTAGTAGTTGACGAAATGAGTTTGAGAAGAGAGATCTCATGGATGCCTAGTAAGAATAGGTACTGTGGTTTCACTGACTTTGGACAGGGCCCCGTGGGAAATTCTCTTGCTACGAATGCTTTACTCTTCATGTTGGTCAGCTTGAAAGGAAGATGGAGAGCACTATTGCTTATTTCTTACAGACCATATTTCGTCAAGTCAACTGGCCGCGTGTGTAAAAGAGGCAATTATGAAAGCTGCAGACAATGGCATCATCGTGAAAACACTCGTGACAGATGGGTTGAAAGCCAACATGAAAGCTGCAGTAGAATTGGGCTGCAATACTGATATTCACAATCTTCGCACACATTTCCCTCATCCACACCCAAAATACACACACACGAAAAAGTACTTCATCTGCGATTCACTATGTCGAAACTTCCTGGCAGAAAGAGGAATAATAAAGAAGTCAACGGATCACGGAGTAAAACAATTTCCTGGGAATACATCAAGCAGCTACACCAACCTTCAACGGACAGATTCCCTGTACTTAGCAAACAAACTGACAGACAGACACATAAATTTCAGCAATGTAAAAATGAATGTCAACATTGCAGCCCAAACCTTATCAAGGAGTGTTGCGACCGCAACAGAACACCAGCGAGACAACATTGGGTTACCGCAGTTTCAGGGTTCTGAAGACACTTGTCATTTTTTGCGTCAAATCGACAGGCCGTTTGATACACTGAACTCAAACAATCTTTTTGCTAAAGGGACAAAGGCAACACTGAGTGAAAGAAACATATGGACTCTTGGAAGCCGTTCCTGCAGGATGTACAATCGTATCTGCTTTCCCTACAGGAACCATCAGGTGTCCCAATACACTGAGGCAGAAGAAATCAGTATGTGGTTGGATTTATCGTCATTGCCCAGTCTACCATAGACTTTGCCATGGAACCATTGTCACGTGATGAGAATCGCTATCTACTCACATACAAATACTCCCAGGGTCACGTGGAGATGTTTTTCAGTAAGGTCCGTCAACGGAATGAATGGAACAACAACCCTACAGCTGAGCAGTTTAGAGGTGCCCTCAAGAGTTTACTGCTGAGTAGTACGTACGATACTTCCCTCAAGACATGCCAATACTGTACCGCAGGATGATACGGTGGAGTTGATACTGACACCCAGCACTGATGGGGAAAGGATTGCAAATGATCTTCCAAGAGACAATGAGTACATGATTGTCGCTTCCAATCTGATTCACCCCTAATGGATGATGCAGACTGGCAAACATCTTGCCTCTTTTACACAGCTGGCTTCGTAGCAAAACGCACAGAAAAAATGTTGAAGTACATCCGCTGTTCTTGCGCCTTATTTGACAGTACTTGCACGTCACCCCAAAGTAATTTTTTTGTTCGTAAGAACAACGGTGGTCTTAAGGTACCATCTTATGGCATCGTGAAAGTTCTGGAAGCAAGTGAAAAGGCATTCAGAACAATCATGCCAAGTCCAGCAGCAATGGACAGCTTACCATCCCAACAATGTGTTGACCTGCATATGCAAACCATGGTATTGTCCAGTCTTCAGTTAAGGCATACATATCTTTTTCCAACCCTTGCAGACCATTTTTACGATCATGAAATGGGTGTAGAAACGGACCAGATCACAAGACTAATAAAAACAATTGCCAGCGTGTACATCAACACGAGGCTATTGAAGGCTGGTAAATTATTCCACCAAAGACGTATATTATGTGGCCAGACGTCAAAGAGGATGAAGTGGAATAAAATCATCCTCTTCAGCGGACAATAATTAAAAATAATAATTCAATACAAAAGGACACCCAGTATGCATGTGATAGACACTTCGCAAGTAAGGTCTGGTGTTAATTAGTATAATAATTTACTTTTTTCTTTTAGCCATATGAGATAATTTTTTCGCAAAAATATTCTTTGCTTCTAGATCTATATAATGTATATTATGTACTTAGCATATGTAGAATATGACCCTTTGACGAATTTGAAACTGAAGAACTAAAATAGAAATGAGGAGGGTCAACATTGATCGAAACTGGTATTCAGAAATATCAAAATAAGTGGGGAAAATAATATTAAAATAGGAATCATCACAAAGGAATAAAAAAAGAAATAGAAAATTAGCAAAAGCAGAAAACATTACGAAAAATGAGGATTATAACAGGAGACATCATACGTATTATTAAAACCACCACTACCACAGTTTTGAATTCGTCAAAGTATCATAATATTTTTCATGGGGAAGTATGTTATAATTATATATTCCTAGTACATACAATGAAGAAAATAATCAAATTACTAATACAGTAGAAATACTTTAAACCGAAATTTTGGGGACCCTCTTAACCATTTTGGTTTAAAGGCATTTTGGTTTAAAGCAAGTTCCCTTTTTTACAATGTTTTTAAAGGGGGGTAACTATGTTTGGATTGGGTTGTTTCCCTTTTGTTAATGTTGATGAATAAAGAGGCCCTCTTGGTGACCATAATAATGTAATTGTTTTGATTGTTGGTTTGTTGTTTTTTTGGTTTTTTTTAGGGGGGTTTTTTGTTTGTTTTTTGGGGGGGTTTTTTGTTTTCTTTTTTCTTTTTCTTACTCATACTCTCATTCACACTAAATACAAAATACAGATTTGGATCATCAGGTATTCATCTTTCATTCTGTCTCTTCATCTTTATTTCATTAAAACAAGAAAAAAAAAGGAAAATAGGAAAGGTGAGGGGAAACCATAAAAGGGGTGGAAAAGGGATACAACTTATAAGGCTTTCTTGAAAAGTTTGTTATAGACGTTTGGCGTGATTTTGAGACGGAGAGTCTATCCACGTAGTCCTGCAAGTTTGAGATCAGGTTAAGCTGTTGCTCTGCACCTGACTGGCTCTCAAATGGGCAAAACCTTGTTTCTTCACGAGCCTTTTGTAGCCTCTCCCCGTCCTTCAAAATGGTTGATAATGTTGAGTTCGGGATGCCGTGCTTTTTACATATCTCCGTCTTGTTTAATTTCTTTTCGTCCACTTCCGAAAGAATATTGAGTTTTAACTCCAATGTGTATGCACAGTGCTTTCTTTTAGACATCTTTGACTGCCTGAATTAAAACTAAAAAACCCAGAAACGTGATAGTGAATTAACTCACTCACTACCGGCCCCTGGGCCAAGACAAAGCCACTCACTACCAGCTATTTTAGACAAATTTCAAAAATCACACAGACCTGACCATACATGTTACATGCATGAAACTACAGCAAAATAAAGCCCTTTACAACATCTTGGTAATACAAAAATAATTTTTGATTTCTCTCTTATAGTTTATTTTTATGAAAATTTAAAAAAAGGTATCTTTTACCACACACACTTTTTTTAAAAAATCAAATTTTCCAACATCGTTTCACAATATGCCCATAAGCGTCCGTACAACCAATAATTTTGAGTGTCAGTGTCAGTACTGTCACTGTCGCTGTCAGTGACTGGGTGTATGGGTCTGGTTGAAGTGGGAGGATTTAGATTTAGGGACTGGATTCTAGAATTGGACGATCTTGACGTAGATGCGGTAGGTCTAGATCTAGAAGTCAGTAACTTCATGACTCGGTGTCAGAAGATCTACTCCTGAATCAAGGGAAGTCACTATAAGTAATCCGACTCTTCTGCACTGAGAAGATAAATAAAGTGCCTCCCCATGTGTAAAATACCAAGGCCGTTACGCGTCGGTTCATATATAGAAAAAATAGTAAATACGAGGCCGACAGGGTGCGGTCTCGGGAGCAAGCGGCATATCGCTTGACGCCGACATGTGCGGTCATGGTAGTGAGTGAGTTAAATGAATGATGCACAGCGACTGGGAGACGAAGTGAATGAAAATGAAATGCATCAATGCTAAACTCTACACACCCCTATCCCCGTGTTGAAAAAGGCCTAAAACAAAGCAGACACACACACACACACATACCAACGAGCACACCTAAACGGCGTACCAATGCGAGAAGCTATCTACACTACACTTAGGCCTTACCACGTGCTACAACACTATACACTTACCACGAGCAAGCAAGAACATCTCGCCTGCGTAGTTCTACACCCCCACCGCCCCCTTCCCGTGCCAGTCCCCCGCTGTCTTCCCTTTTCGCAGGCTAAGCAATGTGCGGTGATTGAAGGGTTTGACTACCACCCCCTCCCACTCATCTCCTCAGTTACGCCCTTTATTTTTATATCGCTAGGTATTACGTGTGACCATGTGTGACCCCTTTGCGGAATTATTGAAATTGAAGAGGATGAAACGAAAGAAAAGGGGGAAAGTCGTTTCGGTTTTAAAGACATTTGCGCTTAGAAGCATTTCGGTTTATCATACTAACTGATACAAAGACAAAGAAGAAACTTATATTATACAATTTATCAATTTCTTTGCGGTTCATCGACTTTTTCGGTTTAGCTTCTTTCGGTTTTAAAGTATTTCTACTGTATATGAATCTGCTGTGGTGCTATTATTGGTGAGAGAGAGAGAGAGAGAGAGAGAGAGAGAGAGAGAGAGAGAGAGAGAGAGAGAGAGAGAGAGAGAGAGAGAGAGAGAGAGAGAGAGAGAGAGAGAGAGAGAGAGAGAGAGAGAGAGAGAGAGAGAGAGAGAGAGAGAGAGAGAGAGAGAGAGTGAGAGAGTGAGAGTGTGAGTGAGAGTCAGTGAGAGAGTGTGAGTGAGAGAGGGAAAGAGTGAGTAAGAGAGAGAGAGAGAGAGAGAGAGAGAGAGAGAGAGAGAGAGAGAGAGAGAGAGAGGAGAGAGAGAGAGTGAAAGAGAGAGAGAGAGAGAGAGTGAGAGAGAGAGAGAGAGAGAGAGAGAGAGAGAGAGAGAGAGAGAGAGAGAGAGAGAGAGCGAGCAAGCAAGAGAGCGAGGAGAGTGCGACAAGTAGGCTAAAAGCTTAGCAAACAGACAAGCGGGAGTCTTGTAGCGAATGGCGCAGTTTCTCCATTGCGTCTATCGCTGGTGTGATGGCTTGGCCTATCTCTATTAATAGATCAAAGGTTGATATAGATGTAAAATTTAGACCTAGAAATCTAAATCTAAATCTAGATCTATCTATACTGATATAATACATAATGATAGTACTCTAGTTTCAGATCTAGATTGGCCTGGATTGGATAGCCAGTTCAATTTGGGATGGGGGAGGATTCAGATGGACGTTGATCTTTTGATCAAACTTGAAATCAAGTTTTGATTTATTTATTATATGAGCATAGATTACATGATAGTTATAGCTTTGCACTTACCAACAGACGACAAAATCTATAGTCAAGATTGAGATGGGTTCAAAATTGATTTCAGAAGTGATGGCCGTTACAATTTCTTGAAAAAATTAATTTAGTGAAAACACGAGAAGTTCGTGAGAGAGGAAGAGAGAGAGAGAGTTCAAGAAATATCATTTTTGTATCGTATTCGATTTTGACGATATCGTTTGAAGGCACAGTAGACGAAACGACATGAATGCTGTTCAATATTTAATTGATGATCCTAAAAGTACATGTTAATGTCAAATGTCAGAGTAAAACCTTTGGTTTAAACAAATTATCGTCAACATTTAAGTTTCATTTTCGTTATGTGAAGTAAGTCCATCTTTCTAAAGGAAGATGAGGAATACTTATAATCTGTTTATTTCATTGAAATTTTCTCAGGTGACCTCAGTCCACCATAATAATGATGATCACACTAGCTTGATATATAGGCACATAATATATTATATTATCTATAGATAGATAGAAAAGTAAAGTTCCTTCAAGGCCGTTACGACCCGTAGAGCCAGAGCTTATCCTGCTTTCAATAGAGTGAAACAGCATCAATGACAATAATTACCTCCTGGCCAGGACATTAGTCTGACGTAGGTTTTTACTCCCAAGCTAGTGCTTGTACCCATTTGCATCTATGTAGAGTGGAGGAATATATGCGTGTTAAATGTCTTTCCCAAGGAACACAATGTTGGACCTAGCTTTGCTAGGATTGAAAGCAGGACCTCATGATCCCCAGTCTGGCCTAACCGCTAGTCCACCAATGCAACCATAATCAGATAGATGGATGGACAAAGGGATAAAAAGATAAACAGATATATAGTTGTATAGGTAGGTAGATAGATATATAGATAGATAGATGGATAGGTAGATAGATAGAGATATATGCATTACATGTTTGTGAGACAGTAAAAAATTATGTTCGTTTTGGTTTGTTCTCTGATCTTATTAGCGGTTGAAAGAACGTTATGTTTCCCCATTGTATCAAACTATCAAGTTGTTACTTGGTGTTTAACAATAATATATTATTTGAAAGGAGTAGACAAGAACATTAACATCCATCAGTAGATATAAAGAATAAAAAGAAATGACATGGCTTCAAGGCACATATTTAGATTTTCATATCGTGTTGACAAGTACAATTTATCCTGACTGAAAGCTCTGCCGTTATGTTCATTTCAAAATAGTATGTTTTAAGTTTTATCAAATTATAGACGTCGTTAAACACGTAAAAGTTGCCTATGAAACGCCACTTCGTGACATGAAGTAATTGGTATAAACGAACTTCACCTCATGTATCGATACCATTGTCTTTGAGGAGACGGGAAATTGCCATCATAATGGGAAAACCCAAAAGCTATTTTTAGGATTCTTGGTAAGAATCTGTTGCTGTTGGTGAATTCGTGAAATAAAGTTCATGAACTGAATTTTCATTATCATTTCTACTCAAAATCAGTCGTAAAATATTTTGTCGAGGATCATGCAGGGCCTTTTATGTAAGAAACGTTAATAGCTTATTGATAAAAATAAAAATTATGGGTTGTGACCAATAATTAATTATTATTGGTTGTGACCGAAGCATCCAAAATAGTGTTAGCCTCGGCTGTGACAGATTTTATCACATGACTTCCTGCATTACGTGGCTTAGACCAGATCTGGTTTTTGTTAATTTTTCCATCTTTCAAAATATGCAGATCGAGTGCCGGGCAGGGAGGCCCACTATCGAAGGTATTATTGGACTTGAAATTAGATCGAGTCATAGGGTTAATCACGGTATTTTGTCAATTGTGATTACAATTTGATTTATTTGTTTAAAGTAGCAGAGCTTAGCACTATGTTATTCTTTCCATATACATTTAATAGTAATAATACCTATCTACAGGCACGCAAGGATACGATAATACTATGAGTACATGGCTTTAACATACTCAACACGATTTAAACAAATACACATAAACAAGCAAACAGATTTATGTTTATCCACACCTAAGCGTACCTATCAATAAGCATAAACATATATATATATATATATATATATATATATATATATATATATATATATATATATATATATATATATATATATATATATATATATATATTCTATCATATGTGCATACACGTATGTAACAGTGCGCATATTGAGCAAAGTGCGTTTTTGTATGTCTTTATCAATGCCAGCCTATGTCTAGGCCTACAGACTAAATACTATTATTGTATCCGTCTCCCGCTGTAGGCCACAGCATGCAAGTGTGTACTGTCCTTAATATAATAAGTCAAGCCAACAGGAGAGCAGGGCAAATGTAGTTGAGCAGAATGCTCGGCTACCTAAGTACGGATCGCATTGTCATGCAAAGTGCGTTAGTATGCTAATGTTTATCTTTGGCTTAGTTAATAAACTGTTAAACAAATAATGGATATTACTTGATTGGAGGATGAAAGCCACTTGTTGACATTTGTGTTGTAACATTTATTTTTGTATATTACTATTTTACTAGATCTATATATCTAGCTGTTTTTCATATGGCCTTAACCCCTGTTTCGCACACTTAAATCTATATTAGGTTGAATTTGTGGAAAGTTAGATTTGAGTATTTTATTAGAGTGTAGTCCATGTCGTCCCCATGCACCGGTGTGAATTTCATAGCGTTTATTATGCATGTGGTTGTTGTATTATTGAATGATATTATTGTTGAATTTTTAGTCGGCCATTGCAGGTCTCTCAAACTGGTAGTTCTAGCGAGCGGGTGACGTCACAACTTGCCGAGACGCCGGCACGAGGCATAATTATAAACAGGAATGGAGACAGTAGGGAAGCCAGAACATTAGACTAGAATTCACATTCACAGGAACCCATGGGTCAAG
>JAXRKP010000420.1:307500-313685 GCA_037039925.1 Doris montereyensis
AGCAGGTTGGTAAAAATGCCACCTGCACGTTGTGTAAACAAGTCAGATGACGACTTCTGTGATCGGACCCGAGAGATCCAAACAGACTCCACTGTGATGACGATGATGATAGTGATACAGCACACTTTGTCTTACATTGTTATTTTTACATGTTATGATGTAGAAGCTATTTGGGGTATTAATTTGCTTGTTTACGTCTGTTTGTGTAAGGGACAAAGGAATTCTTGAGTCTTTCAGTGTGACAATTTGTGTGAGAGAAATCTACCACTGCACGTATTGAAGAGGAAAAGGAAATAGATATGAAGGACATAATACATGTAGTAGAGATAGGAAACTGGACCTGAAAGAGACAATTTCCAATGGCGTGGTCCACCCTTCACCAGCAGCAAACACGCACAGGTGTACGCAATACGAAAATTACTCTATTTTGTCCCGTTTTCTATGTATTAAAAAAGTTGTATAAAATCTCTTAAAACCTGTACAAATCGTGTTTTTGTTCAATTCAATATCTAAAGAGTGACATCGCATTTTAGACTGTTTGCAAGGAAAAGGGTAGGGGGGGGGGGTATGAATTTTTGAAATTTATATATTTTGTATTATATAAAAAGGGCATTTTTTGTTAAAATGCTTTTTTAAAAGTTTACAAGACATAAAAAAACGATGTCATCATATTGATATTGACCGAAGGAGTGTCAAATATTGTACAATTATTATGTCTGTAAATGACCATTATGCTAAAGTTGTTGTCACTGTCATATTTGTATTGATATATTCATGACATTTGTGTTATATCCTTATGCTAAAGTTATTGTCGCTGTCATGTCTATATTTGATCCATGAGGATTGTCTTCTACCATTATAATAAAGGATAATAAAGTGGATTGAATTAAATTCAAATTAATTCAATAACATAGAGGACGAGGGTGGTGGTGGAACAAGAAAAACACCTTCAAAACAAAACCAAAAAGAAAGAACGAAAACAAAAAACACAAACAAGACTGGAGCAAACAATCAAATTGTATATTCTATCATTTCTAAAGTTTCTTTTATGCATAACTGTCAGTGGCTTAAGGGAGCCATCTTTTTCTTCATGTGCCGAGTTTAAGATAGGCAAGGATTGGCGATCATGGGTCTCCGTTCTTCCTTGTCTTTGTTTGTTTCTTTGATTTGATTTACCCGCATCAACAGCTAAGGTGATCTCAGGTTTTTTGTAGGATTTTTAATTTTGCCCGGGCTGCCTTGTAAACAGCCGAGGGATCTTTAACGTGCACAAAGTGTTGTGATCTGTACACGGCACCAGCTTTTTATCGTCCGTCTCCGATGGGACTAGGTGTCGATCCACCTACCTGGACCAATGGGAGGGGAAAGGTGTGATTTTGTTCGAAAAAGCACGAGAAAATGTTTAAACCGTTCGAATTCGAACCCACTACCTTTGGTTGAGAGGCCGACAACTTGTCTCTGGACTACCGAGTCTCCATTCTTCTCTGTCATTCAAAAGTCAAATAAAGTTGTGCTCGCTAATGTCCTTACTTGTGGCCCAGTTGTTAAGACTTTTTTCTTCTTTTTTTATTGCGTGTCTCTCTTTGCCTTCCTCTGCTCTTTGTTCTCGACATCTTTTCCTAGCATACTTAGCAGTTCTAGTCATCCCTTCATATTTATATCTTTGTTCTCGAGATCTTTTCCCAGCATACTTAACTGTTCTAGTCCTCCTTCATATGTATATCTTTGTTCTCGAGATCTTTTCCCAGCATACTTAACTGTTCTAGTCATCTCTTCATATTTATGTCTTTGTTCTCGAGATCTTTTCCTAGCATACTTAACTGTTCTAGTCCTCCTTCATATTTATATCTTTGTTCTCGAGATCTTTTCCTAGCATACTTAGCAGTTTTAGTCATCCCTTCATATTTATATCTTTGTTCTCGAGATCTTTTCCTAGCATACTTAGCTGTTCTAGTCATCTCTTCATGTTTATATCTTTGTTTTCAAGATCTTTTCCTAGCATACTTAGCAGTTCTAGTCATCCCTTCATATTTATATCTTTGTTCTCGAGATCTTTTCCCAGCATACTTAGCAGTTCTAGTCATCCCTTCATGTTTATATCTTTGTTCTCAAGATCTTTTTTTTAGCATACTTAGCTGTTCTAATTTACTCCTCCCTTTATGTTTATATATTTGTTCTCGAGATCTTCCCCAGTGTACTTAACTGTTCTAGTCACCCCTTCATGTTTATATGTTTGTTCTCGAGATATTTTTCCCAGTATACTTAGCTGTTCTAGTCCTTCCCTTGATGTTTACATGTCCAGTGAATTGTATATGCCTTGTTTCATACCCATCCCCTAGCGCGCCCGCCTCTCCCACCTCCAACCCAACTCTTGGTCCCACTTTCTCTAGACACCCGCGCCACCACACCCTCCCCCTCACACACACACAAAACTAACAACTAAAGTTAAGATGTCATGAGCGAGCAAACACTACTCAAATTTGAAAACGAATACGGAAAGAAATAAAGAAAGAAATGAGTAAATAAATAAACAATTTAATTAAACAACAACTACTACAACTAACTACTACTACTACTACTACCGGTGCTACTACCACTACTACTACTACTACTACTACTACTACTACTACTACTACTACTACTACTACTACTACTACTACTACTACTACTACTACTACTAGTAGTACTACTACTACTATTACAACTACTAATACTCCTACCCTACTCCTACTACTACTTCTACTATTACTATTACTATTACTTTACTACTACTATACTACTTCTACGATTATTACTACTGCTACTACTATTATTATTATTACTACTAGTCCTACTACTGCTACTACTACTACTACTACTACTTCTATTACTACTACTACTACTACTACGACTACTACTACTACTACTAGTAGTACTACTACTACTTCTACTACTACTACTACTGCTACTACTACTACTACTACTATTACTATTCTACTACTATACTACTACTATTACTACTACTATTACTACCACTACTACTGCTGCTGCTACTACTACTATTTCTACTATTAACACTACTACTACTACTAATAATGATACTAATATTTATACTACTACTACTACTACTACTACTACTACTACTACTACTACTACTACTACTACTACTACTACTACTACTACTACTCTACTAACACTAACACTAACACTACTACTACTAATAATAATAATAATACTACTACTACTACTACTACAACTACTACTAACACTAAAAACTACTACTACTACTTTTACTACTACCACTACTACTACTTAACTACCTGATCACCATGGGGATCGAACCTGCGACCTCTGCGTCGGTACCTATCGCCTGGCTATGACTAGACAGCGTGCTCCCAACGAGCTAACTTCCTCCTCAAAACCTTTTTGTTTCTGTCTATTCCTTGTATTTGTCTCGACTTTGTTCCTATGGAAATTTAATATTCTTCAAATATCATTTCCTTCACTTTCGACATGCCGCTTGCCTCACTGTTTGTCTTGGATAACAACAATGGAGCTTGATGGACGTGATGTTCGAGCCTGTGCTAAAACTCATGGTAAAAGACCAAAAGGCAGACATCGGAGAAAAGTGGGAAGAAGATATAAAAGAGACATTAACGCAAAGAAATTGAACTTTTTTGGAAGGAAACAGAAAATGTCAGGACAGTTCAGCCTGGAGAAAGATCATTTCGGGCATCTGAATCCATACACCGAAAGGTAAAATGGGAGCTGATAAAGAAAGAAAGAAGGATTTATTATGAATTTTGAAAAGGGTTAAAGTTAAAGGTTTCACTTGGGCTTCAAAATTTTGCATAATTTATTTGGGGCATTCTGTTCTATCAGAATTTGTAAAATTATTTCTGGTTTAGTGAGTTTAAAAGAGGTTGACGATCCCTCGACGATGATGACCGGAGGAGGTAGAGTTTTAAGTGCCGTTACTAAAAAGTCAGTGTCTGCCACAAAAAGCTATGATCGAGAATGAGACAGTAAAAAAAAAACAAAGTTCCTTTAAGGGCCTTAAGGCCCATAGAGCCATTGGAGCTTATCTCGGTTTCTATAGCGTGAAGTGGAACAGGTGACAATAATCACCTCCTGGCCAGGACGCTAGTCTGACACAGGTTGTTACTCCCAAGCTAGTGATTGTAGCCATTTGCACCGGGGGTGAAACATGGATTCATATGTATGACCCTGAAACGAAGTGCCAATCTAGAGATGGCTCTCCCCCTTCAAGATCTCACTTCTGAAATTGAAGAGATCTCGAAGAGATGGATAGCAAATGGTGGTCAGTTGTTTTTTTAAGCTCAAGAGACCAGATAGCTGTGGGCCCCTCCAACATAGGCACAAAGTCAGTTAGATTGGTACGTAAACCATTTGATTGTTTACCAACAGATTTAGAGAAGTTGACACAATGCCACCCGAAGACGAACACACGGAACTTGTTGTGTCACCATTTTTAAAAAACATTGTTCTCATCATACTATTATTTTTAGTCTGCCAATTTATGGAAAATGTGTTGTCTACAATTACTCCCAAATTCGTTGCTTTCTCTACGAAGTCAATTTCAACATGAACCATATAAATGGAATTCAAATCAACCTTTTTCTATTGGGTTCTGAAGAGCATAACGAACAAAAAATGTTTTTCATGATTTAGTTAAAATTTGTTCTATTGTGTCCAATCTCTGAAAGATATACAGCTCTGACCAATGGTCAGTATAAAAAAAATAAGTGAAATACAGTCAAATGTCGTCACTCATCTTATATTAGTTGATCTTATCTTATCTTATTTTATCTTATATTTATTATATGATTGTATCTTATCTATCTTATCTTTCTTTGTCTTATCTTATTTTATATTATCTTATCTTATCTTTGTCTTATCTATCTCATCTTATCTTATGTTATCTTATAATACTTATATTATCTTATTTTATCTTATCTTATATTATATTATAGTATTGGATCTTATCTTTCTTATCTTATCTTATCTTTGTCTGATCTTATCTTATCTTATCTTTCTTTGTCTTCTCTATCTTTCTTATCTTATCTTATCTTTGTCTCACCTTATCTATCTTATTTTATCTTTCTTTGTCTTATTTCATCTTAGATTATCTTATCTTTCTTTGTCTTATCTTATCTTATCTTTGTCTTATCTTTGTCTTATCTTCGTCGTATCTATCATATCTTATCTTATCTTTCGTTGTCTTTCTATCTTCTCTTATCCTATCTTATCTCATCTGATATTATCGTATCGTATCTTATCTTATCTTGTATTGTATCATATCTTATCTTCCCGTCTTTTATCTTATCGTATCGTATCATATCGTATCTTATCTTATCTGTTTGATACGAGTTTGCGCTTGCCGCCTTTTGGCCAGAATTTAAATAGCAAGACAACCTTTCCTCAAACTCCAATGTTCATGAAAAAAAGATAAACACAGACCCACGACTTTTTCCTCTTTCCCTTTCACACAGTCTGACAACAGTGAAGCAATCGCCATGCTCAAGGTTCTTCGTCATAGTCACTGATATTTTCAGCGAATGCAGAGATAAGGCGAATTACGCTAGAGACTATCTTTGACATACCCCTGTCCATATTTAAACTTCTGACTCCTGTATTTAATTAACTGCTCCAACCATTAATTTTTAAGTGTGTGGAATAAGGTCTGTGTTAATCTGATGGCTGTGTCTATATGATTCTTTCCCTAATATATAAGACAATACATAATGATCACAATATTAGTAGTATTACTGTATTTAAACAGGCGTTAGAAAATAGAGAAAATATAAAACATTAATCTACATTTTCTTCTTCAGTTTGAACAAGAAGTTATAGTTTATTGACTAATGTCAAAATAAAATTGCATTGCTACGTACAAGAAAAGAAAAGAGGAGAGTATTGTGACCTACTACTGGGTTAGGATGCGGTGATCACCAATAATTTGACTTGTTTATGCACAGTCCAAAGGGAATTCTTTATTCATCTGCGTCATTGTCAACACCACTACCACATATATACAGCCTAGTCTGACGGTGAATATCAGCAGTTTGCCATCTCGTTTTGACGTCTAACAAGTCTTCAATACTCCACGGTGCTTGCACATCCAAAAGTTCGTCATGCTTCGATTCCTTGCCCTTATAGCTCTGCTGAGCATTGATTGCGCTCTC
>JAXRKP010000421.1:0-12500 GCA_037039925.1 Doris montereyensis
CTCCTGGAGCTTTTCCTAAGTTCACTTTTCTTATAGCTATTTGAAGTTCTTCCATTGAGATATCTCCATCTTCAGCTGTCTCATCTCGATTACTTGTTACTCTTACTAATTAATCTGTACTCCTTGTTTCATATGTTCTGGAGGGATTATGTAATTGTTGAAAATACTTTCTCCACGTTTCCATGATTTCGCTGTCTCCTTTCATTATTTCTCCTTTGGCGTTCTTAATTTGTCGTATTGGGCATGCTTTGGTCTTTCTCATGCTCTTCATTGCTACTCAGAACAGCTTTTGATTTCCTTGATAGCTTTCTTGAAGTCTTTGTCCAAACTCTTCCCACTGTTCCTGTTTTGCTTTCCTAACTTCCTCTTTGGCGATAGTTCTTTTACTCACATAATCTATCCTATCCTCTTGTCTCTTTGTTTGCAAGTATTTCTTCCAGGCATCCTTCTTTTCTGTGATTTTAGCCTTGACATTCTCATTCCACCATGCTGTTCTTTTCCTTGGTATATCTGTTTTACAATTGGTTTATTTAGTTCTGCTATTTTGAGTTTAGTAGCTTTCTTCTCTTTCCTTTTCTGTTTTTTTTCTTCAGTTAATAATCTCATTTTTGGCTATCACTAGGTGATGATCACTAAATATTTCAGCTCCTCTGCTTACTCTAGCATCCATTGTACTGTAAAAAAGGGAGCTGCTAACTATTATGTAGTCTACAATTGATTTTTCACATCTGTCTTCATTTACTCTTGAATATTTGTGGATATCTTTATGAGGAAAAAAATGTGTTAGTTATTTTCATGTTATTCTTTAGGTAAAAATCTATTAATCTCTCTCCATTTGGAGAAGTTGTTGTCTCTCCTTCTTTACATATTACTCCTCCTGGTGTTTCTACATTGTTGCCTACTCTAGCGTTTAAATTTCCTAAAACCATTAATTCCTGTTTGGGTTTGAAATTTTCTGTAGCTATTTGTAAATCATTTTGAAGATGTCTTTTTCTTCTTTGGTGGCATCTTCGCTTGATCCATAAGCTATTAAAAATTTAATTTCTCTTCCTTTTCATTTAATGTTTACCTCTAATAGCCCTGGGCTTATAAATTTCCAACTTTCTAGTAACATTTCTTGCCTTTTATGCATTAGAAGGCCTACCCTGCTCTAGCTCTATCTTTGACATCTATTCCTGAGACGATTAAAGTATTATTTGGTCTTACATTTCCTATTCCTTGTCCTTTTTTCTTTGTTTCTGTAATAGCCAAAAAGTCTACTTTGAATTTTTCCATTTCTTCAGCTAATTCTAACTCCATTCCATTAATTTCACTAGCATTCCATGTTCCAAAAATCGCAGTCCGTGTTCTTTTCCAGAGTCGTCTTGAAAGTTCAAGCCGGGTATATCATTGTTATATTTTTGAATCAGGTTGTTTTCGAAAAGCAGGGGTTAGCCCACTGTACCCTAGGTAGATGGTGGGGTTGTTACCTTGAGGCTTCCCTACCGGGCCTTGTTATTTTCTGTCAGGGTTAACTCCCTTAGCCTTTAGTCATTCAAGACCAGCCTGCAAGGCAGCAGGCTGTTATTTTCTGTCAGGGTTAACTCCTTAGCCTTTTGTCAGCCAAGGCCTGCCTGCAAGGCAGCAGGAGACTCGTGGAGGGCAGGATCATCTACTCCCCGTACAGGTACTTACCTGTCCACTGCCCGGGAGAAATAAGACAAGGCTTTGAAAAGCTTTCTGCTCTGGTTAACAGATAATTGGGTTGTTGTTTTCTTATCAATGTTTTGTTTTATTTCCTAGCTTTTTCGTATCAGCCAACCTGAAGCAATAACACCCTGATCGATTTACAGGAGAAAATTAGTTATTCTTTTTAAAAGTCTCTGACTGATTATTATTATTATTATTATTATTATTATTATTATTATTATTATTATTATTATTATTATTATTATTATTATTATTATTATTATTATTATCATTATTATTATTATTATTTGAAGAGAACGGAGAAAAGAAAAAATGTTCTTGACATCAGGTCATCAATTATGTACGCCTTGCTTCAAGATTAGATCAATGTCCATTACGACAAGCATCACACTTTTTAGCACCATATCGAAATGTGACCTTTCAGGAAGGCAATGATTTGACCTCCCGACATCCCATTGATTGTAACACGCCAAGCGTTAACCTACGGGCAACCCACGAATAGAGAAAACAGGGAAACTAGACAGGCGTAACGGAGAACAAAAACAAGATTCCAAGTTGAAACAGTTTACCGTTGCATTAGCACAGTGGGGTAGAATTAATCTGTACACGTTGACCTTGTTATGAACAAATGAAGCGGTTGTTTGATTTCATCTTAGCCGATATCGTGTTTTTCTCTCACAATACAAGTCTCTATTGCTGCTGCTGCTGCTGCTGTTGCTGCTGCTGCTGCTGCCGCTGCTGCTGCTGCAAGTTGTTTTTTTTTTTATTGTTTTTATATTGAAAATATTATTTTTTTATTTGTCTTAGTGACAGCATTGATTTTTGTTGTCGATGGAGAGAGTCGCATAGAGTGTTGACTGATACAGTGATCGATTTATTGACTGAATGATTGGGTGAATGGATGAATAAATCACTGGATTGACTTTTCATCCATGACTAATAGATTGAGTGGTGGATTGGGTAATGGATGTCAGGTCAAGTATAGGATTGAACGCTGATGAGGTGACGACTTGTTGATTTTTCACATGGTAGTTTACTGACTAATGGTGTCTGTGGCGGAGCGGTTAAGCTGCCGGACTTGGCATCACGAGGTCGCGGTTGTGAATCGTAACTAAACCAGTTCCGTCGTTGTGTTTCTTGGGAAAGACACTTCATCACGTATTGTCCTCACTCGACCCAAGTACAAATGGATCAGAAGTAAGAGCCCTAACTTGGGTGTAAAAACCTCGTGTCATAGCGTCCTGTCCAGGAGGTGATTAAAATCAGTGAATCACCTGTTTCGCTTTCCTCTACAGAAACCGGGATTGGCTCTATAGTCCATAATGGCTTTGAAGGAACCCACTTTACGTTTACTTGTATCAAGATGGAGTTTTTTATGAGAGCTTAAGCCCTGCAATCATTCAGGTAATTGGTTTAGTTGATTGATTAATTGATGTTTTCTGGATTATTTTCATGCTTGATTGGTCGATTATGCTAGTCGGCTGGTTTTTCGACAGACTGGTTGGTTGGTTTGATCGATTGATTACTCGGTTGGTTTGATTGGTTGATTAGTCAATTGATCTGATTGGTTGATTAATCGGCTGTTTGGTGGGTTTGTTAATCGATTGGCTTGATTGGTTGATTGGTCAGTTGTTTGGTGGGCTGACTAGTCCGTTGGTTTGATCGGTTCATTGGTCGGCTGCTTGGTGGGTTGATTAGTCGGTTGGTTTGATTGGTTGATTGGTCGGCTGTTTGTTGGGTTGATTAGTCAGTTGATCTGATTGGTTGATTGGTCAGCTGTTTGATGAGTTGATTAGTCGGTTGATCTAATTGGTTGATTGATTGGTTGGTTGGTGGGTTTATTGATCTGATTGGTTGATTGGTGGGTTAAGTGGTCGGTTGATCTGATCGGTTGGTTGGTGGGTTAATTGGTCGGTTGATCTGATCAGTTGATTGGTGGGTTAATTGGTCGGATTGATCTGATCGGTTGATTGGGTTGGGTTAATTGGTCGGTTGATCTGATTGGTTGATTGGTGGGTTAATTAGTCGGTTGATCTGATCGGTTGATTGGTGGGTTAATTAGTCGGTTAATCTGATCGGTTGATTGGTGGGTTAATTGGTCGGTTAATCTGATTGGTTGATTGGTGGGTTAATTGGTCGGTTAATCTGATTGGTTGATTGGTGAGTTGATTGGTCGGTTAATCTGATTGGTTGATTGGTGGGTTGATTAGTCGATTGATCTGATTGGTTGATTGTTCGGATGTTTTGGTGGGTTAATTGGTCGGTTTGTTAGATCGGTTGATTGGTCAGTTGGTTGGTGGGTCGACTAGTCGGTTGGTTTAATTAGTTGATTGGATAGTTGGTTGGTGGGTTGATTAGTCGGTTGGTTGGTCAGTTGGATGGTGGGTTAATAAGTCGGTTACTCTGATTGATTGATTGATTGATTGGTCGCTGGTTTGTGTGTTGATTAGTCAGTTGCTCTGATTTATTCATTGGTCGGCTGGTTGGTGGGTTAATTTGTCCGTTTGTGTGATCGGTTGGTTGGTCAGCTTAGTTGATGAGTTGCTTGGTCGGCTGGTTATGAGTTGATTAGTCGGTTGCTTGATGAGTTGATTGAACGCCTGGTTGATGAGTTGCTTGAACGGCTGGTTTGAGTTGATAAGTCGGCTGGCTTGATGGGTTGATTGAACGGCTGGTTGATGAGTTGATTAGTCGGCTGGTTGATGAGTTCATTAGTCGGCTGGTTGATGAGTTGCTTGAACGGCTGCTTGATGAGTTGATTTGATGAGTTGTTTGGTCGGCTGGTTGATTAGTGAACAGCTGGTTGATGAGATTTGAGTTAATTAGTCGGCTGGTTGAGTTGATTGGTCGGCTGGTTGATGAGTTTTGTCGGCTGGTTGATGAGTTGATTAGTCGGCTGGTTGATGAGTTGATTGGTCGGCTGGTTGATGAGTTTATTGGTCGGCTGGTTGATGAGATTGATGATTAGTCGGTTGGTTGATGAGTTGATTAAACGCCTGGTTGATTGGTCGGTCGGTTGGTTGAGTTGAACGGCTGGTTGATGAGTTGATTAGTCTGGTTAATGAGTTGCTTGTCGGCTGAGTTCGGTTGATGGTTGATGAGTTGTTTTCGACTGGTCATGAGGCTGAGTTGATTAGTCGGCTGGTTGATTTGATTAGTCGGCTGGTTGATGAGTTGATTAGTCGGCTGGTTGATGAGTTTATTAGTCTGGTTGATGAGTTGACTGGTTGATGAGTTGTTGAACAGCTGTTGATGACTGATGATTGAACGACTGGTTGATGAGTTGATTAGTCGGCTGGTTGATGAGTTGCTGGTTGATGAGTTGATTCGGCTGGTTGATTGAACGGCTGCTTGATGAGTTGATTGATCGGTTGATTAGTCGGCTGGTTGATGAGTTGATTGATCGGCTGCTTGATGATTTACTTGAACGGCTGGTTGATGAGTTGATTGTCGGATGATTAATGAGTTGATTGGTCGGCTGGTTGATGAGTTGATTGGTTGGCTGGTTGATGAGTTGATTGGTCGGCCGGTTGATGAGTTTATTGGTCGGCTGGTTGATGAGTTTAGTTGATTGGTCGGTGGTTGATGAATTTATTGGTCGGCTGGTCGATGAGTTGATTGGTCGGCTGGTTGATGAGTTGATTGGTCGGCTGATTGATGATTGGTCGGCCGGTTGATGAGTTGATTGGTCGGAATTTAATCCTGGTTTATGATTGGTCGGCTGGTCGATGAGATTGGTCGGCTGGTTGATGGATTGATTATTGGTTGACGAGTTGATTTGTCGGTCGGTTGATGAGTTGATTGGTCGGCTGGTTGATGCATTGATTGGTCGGTTTATCGGCTGGTTTGTGAGTTGATAGGTCGGCTGGTTGGTAAGCTGATTGGGTTGGTGGATGAGTTGATTGGTCGGCTGGTTGATTTATGAGTTGATTGGTCGGCTGGTTATTGAGTTGATTGGACGACTAGTCAATGAGTTGATTGATCGGCTTGTTGGTTGGTTGATGAGTTTATTGGTCGGTCCGGTGGTTGATGAGTTTATTGGTCGGGTGGTTGATGAGCTGATTGGTTTGTCGGTTGGTGAGTTGATTGGTCGGCTTGTTGGTTGGTGAGTTTATTGGTCGGCTGGTTGATGAGTTGATTGGTCGGGTGGTTGATGAGTTTACTGGTTGGGTGGTTGAGTTTATTGGTCTGGTTGATGATTGGTCGGTCGGTTGGTGAGATTGGTCGGCTGGTTGATGAGTTGATTGGTCGGCTTTGGCTGGTTTGATTTAATTGGTTGGTTGAGTTGATTGGTCGGCTGGTTGGTGAGTTGATTGGTCGACTGGTTGGTGAGTTGATTGGTACTGGTTGGTTAGTTGATGGTTGATTGGTTGATGATTGGTCAGCTGGTTGGTGAGTTGATTGGTCGACTGGTTGGTGAGTTGATTGGTTGATTGGGCTGTTTGTTGATTAGTTGATTGGTCGGCTGGTCGGCTTGGTTGAGTTGATTGGTCGTTAACTGGTTGGTTAGTTGATTGTTCGACTGGATGGTGAGTTGATTGGTCGGCTGGTTGGTGAGTTGATTGGTCGGCTGGTTGGTGAGTTGATTGGTCGGCTGGTTGGTGAGTTAATTGGTCGGCTGGTTGGTGAGTTAGATTGGTCGATTGGTTGGTGAGTTGATTTGTCGGCTGGTTGGTGAGTTGATTGAGTTTCGGCTGGTTGGTGAGATTGGTTGATTGATCGATTGGTTGTTAAGTTGATTTGGTCGATTGGTTGGTTGAGTTGAATAATCGCCTGGTTGGTTAGTTAATTGGTCGGCTGGTTGGTGAGCTGATTGGTCGATTGGTTGGTAAGTTAATTGGTCGACTGGTTGGTGAGTTAATTGGTCGTTAGTTAATTGGTTTGGTTGGTTGCGAATTGATTGGTCGCCTGGTTGGTTAGTTAATTGGTCGTCTGGTTGGTTAGTTAAATTAGTTAATTGGTCGCCTGGTTGGTTAGTTAATTGGTCGCCTGGTTGATTAGTTAATTGGATGGTGAGTTGATTGTTCGACTGGTTGGTGAGTTGATTTGTCGACTGGTTGGTGAGTTGATTGTTGGTGAGTTGATAGGTAGACTGGTTGATGAGTTGATTGGTCGACTGGTTGGTGAGTTGATTGGTCGGCTGGTTGGTTGGTTTAATTGGTCGGCTGGTTGGTGAGTGGATTGATCGACTGGTTGGTGAGTTGATTTGACGGCTGGTTGATGAGTTGATTGGTCGGTTGGTTCTAATATAGCATGGAAAGAATTGCATCGATTGGTGATAAAAGACAGATACAAAGAGATAGACCGACAGAGAGGGAAGGCACGGAAAGAGAGATGGAGAAGAACTTACCAAACGGAGACAGAAGCATAGGGGGTAACGAGCTTATACATATAGAGATTGACAGAGAGACAAAAAGATGGAAACTCAAACAGTCAGATAAAAAGAACAAAGAGCCTTTAGTTTTCGGGTCATCATGACCCTCGGTAGAAATCAAATAGAAAGAACAATGAATAAACAGCCAGTAGTTGTAACGCTGACTTTGCGGTAAACATTGCCCCACTCTACTGCTTATTCACCTGAACAGTCTAAAAATTTGGTCCACGGAGATGTCTGGTTTCCAGACTGTAATTATTCACAACGAGCTTTTAACTGTTGGCTGTCCACTTAGTGTTTGTTCGAACATCTATCAGAAGTCTTTGTTTGTTTATGTTGGGTGTGGGGATTTTTTTCTCGAACTGAAATGTTTTTTTAAAAGCTGTCTTTCCTTCCCTCGCTGAGAAATACTTACGTCAATGGCTCAATGATAGGCAGTTTGACTTGAGACAAAGAGGTCTTGTGTTCAAATCTCAGTTTGTATCCTTGGAAACACACTTTCTACCTTTTACATGTCCTGAACACGATTTAATATATATTCTCATTAGATTGATTTATTGATTTCAATTGAATCTGCAAACGTATTTGCATCATAGCGCAATGCTCTGTCAACTTCTAAAGAAAACAATCGTACTCCCTTTTGTAGGCATCGGTAGCTCAGTCGGCAGGGCGTCCGACTACCTCCCAGGGAGGTGCAAGTTCGATTCCCCATCGTACAAATGTGTCTGCCCCTCATCCTATCGACCCAGCAGCGATATGGGTAGCTATGCTTATTCAGATTCGAAATGGGTAGCTAGGCTTATTCAGATTCGAAATGGGTAGCTAGGCTTATTCAGATTCGAAATGGGTAGCTATACTTATTCAGATTCGAAATGGGTAGCTAGGCTTATTCAGATTCGAAATGGGTAGCTAGGCATATTCAGATTCGAAATGGATAGCTAGGCTTATTCAGATTCGAAATGGGTAGCTATGCTTATTCAGATTCGAAATGGGTAGCTAGGCTTATTCAAATTCGAAATGGGTAGCTAGGCTTATTCAGATTCGAAATGGATAGCTAGGCTTATTCAGATTCGAAATGGATAGCTATGCTTATTCAGATTCGAAATGGATAGCTAGGCTTATTCAGATTCGAAATGGATAGCTAGGCTTATTCAGATTCGAAATGGATAGCTATTCTTATTCAGATTCGAAATGGAAAGCTAGCTTATTCAGATTCGAAATGGATAGCTAGGCTTATTCTGATTCTGTGAAAGTAAAGGCGGCGAGGAAAGCGATGACATACTGGGACATTGTGCTCTACCTTATAACTTTTCGGCGAACAAGGCACACGCTCATTCATGTTGATCGCAGCTGTGTTAGAAAGTAGTTCTACACAGATTAGAGGGACTCGGTAGGCCAGAGGCAGGGTGTAAACATCCTCTCAACCAAAGGCTTGATTTTTGGGAGCAAAATCTGAACCCCCTGGTCCAGGTAGGTGTATCGACACCTGAGTCCCATCGTAGACGGATGATAAAAGGAGGTCCCGTGTGCACACAACTTGATATGCACGTTAAACATCCTTTGGCTGTTTACAAGGCAGTCAAGGCAAAATTGAAAATCCTACCAAATACACTGAGATCACCTTAGTTGTGGATGTGGGTAAATCAATTGTTTTTAATTGATCATTGATTTACCCAAGCCTATAATAACTGATAGTATCTTACTTTTTGAGATCGGACTTTGCAGTTGGCTTGGTGATATTTTTAACCTTTATGGCATCGTACATGAGAAGAGCGACCTTCAACAATGAAAATACATGTAGCTAGAAGATGAATGGTCTTTTTTTGGATCACGATAGTCTGCAGTGAGACATCCGTAATCTTTGTCCATCTACGATCTGTTTGAGATCAACGGCCAAGTGTGATATTTTAGTAAAATTGTTGGGCGATTTGGGGGGGGGGGGGGAAGGAAGGGTGGTATTTCAGGAAGTACTTCGAGATGGAACCAAAACCCCTGATGTGGGCAACCAGCCCCTTTCTGACACTATTTTCTGCCGCCTCCACTCTTCTCAAAATTATCTTTCTTTCCCTTTTGATTTTTTTGTTTAAAAGAAGAAGAAAAAAAGACGGAGGATGGGATGTTTATGTAATTTTGAGCTGCACTCTAAAAGTATGCAGATTTAATTTTCCTGGCTCATTTTATGTCCTGAATGCGATTTAATTTCAATTCTCATGAGATTCATTTATGGGTTTCAATCGAATTTGCACACACACACACACACACACACACACACATACACACACACACACACATACACACAAATATTTACATTGCACATTGTTTTGTAGACTTCCAAATTTAAAAATCGTACAGCCTTTTCGCGGCACTGGGTGGTAGCTCAATCGATAGAGGGACGAGTTCGATTCCTAGTCCAGGCATATTTTTGGCCCTCCTGTCGACCCAGCTGCAGCGAAATGGGTGCGCTAGGTCTATTTATTCAGACTTGGTGGAAGCAAAGACGGTGGGGAAAGCAGTACGCAAACTATCACGACGCTATGCCGTTTGCCTAGAAAATCAGGACTCTACTACTCCTGAGTAGCCAACGTTCAACTCTGACTATGGGACTTACTTCCCTTTATGTGCATGGCAACTTTCCTTTTTAAACTTCTTTGCCTCAGCTTTTCGCTATTCCTCTTGTTGGTTAATTTGTTTATTTGTTTGTTTTGGGCTACATGTATGAGTTGTCGTGGTGGGTTTGTTTTGCTTTACTGTTCGTTGTTTTGCTTTGTTTTTCTTGTCATTGTGGGGTGAGGGGAGGGGGGGGTTGGGGGGGAGGAGGTTAGGGGTGGGTTGGATTATTCTTGTTTGTTTTGTTTTTTTGGGGTTTGTTGGTTGTTGTTGTTGTTGGGGTCTATTGTTTTATGGTTTTTTTGCTTGTTTCTTTTTTTTTGGGAGGAGGGGGGGCTGTCTATATGTTTTCTTATATCATGCATCATGCCCCTCTGTTCCAATATTGACAACTAATATTGACATTACCAGTGCATGCAATATAATGACGAGGTTGAATGATGAAATGGTTCAATTATGAACTCTTGTTGCATAATATTTATCTACATTTGCTGTTCTTCTTATTTAAATAAAGGCCAATAAATCTCCTTGTTTTAAGACAGGCAATGAAAACACAAAATTCATTTACACATCAATAAATTAGTGTTGTAATGATCATAAAACACAATCTCACAATTATGTAAATGCGTAGCAACAATAATACTTGCTGCAAACATAACTATCGATCCTGTTTGTTTATTATTAGAATAAGATTTGCATTATTGGAAGTATTCGAGCAATACATCATCCATCAGACGAGAAAAGGATCGATACTTCAATGAAAAATTGAAGGGATGTTATATTATAATATAGAGCATCACAAAAAATAAATCTTTGACAAGAGTGCACTATCGTCAGTGTCGTGATGTTCTAATGAAAGGAGTGCCATCAAAGAAAGGAGCGGTGTCATTAGGTTGGAAATGTTGCACTTGACATTGCTTGCGTCACAATAGATTTTTATTTTCGGACCCGCCATCTAGCGGTGAAAGAGAGGCGGTGTAGAGATGAAAGGGCCCATTGATGGAAACTTTGGAATCAGTCAACGATGTCGACTTGTTTTGCTTTTGTTTTGTTTTGTTTTTTGAGGGGTGTTGGATTTTTTTTTCGTTTTCTATTGAGTCATGATATTGGGTAATAAACGTTGTGAAGTATATTATCCTCTTCGGGATAGAAGTAGTGGGATTGTAAAGGACGTTGTGAATGTATGTAGTTATGTGTTTGGGATTGTGAAAGGACGTTGTGAATGTATGTAGTTATGTGTTTGGGATTGTAAAGGACGTTGTGAATGTATGTAGTTATGTGTTTGGGTTGTAAAGGACGTTGTGAATGTATGTAGTTATGTGTTGTGATTGTAAAGGACGTTGTGAATGTATGTAGCTATGTGTTGGGATTGTAAAGGACGTTGTGAATGTATGTAGTTATGTGTTGGGATTGTAAAGGACGTTGTGAATGTATGTAGCTATGTGTTGGGATTGTAAAGGACGTTGTGAATGTGAATGTAGCTATGTGTTGTGAAATACATTTCATTCTATTTGTAAAACTGTAATTCTATTTCCTGTTCCATTTAATTCTTTTTTTTTTTTTTTTTGTTCTGTCAGAATTCAACGGCGTATACAACATTACTTGTTTGTTGTTGGGTTTTTGGTTTTTTTTTGTTTTTTTTTTGTTGGGGGGGGGGGGGGGGGGGTTATTTTACCCTCATCTAGAACTAAGGTAATCGCGGAGATTTTGGTATGATCTTTAATTTTTCCCGGACCGCCTTGTAAAAAGAATAAGGGATTTTTAACGTGCACATAGTTTTGCGATATGCATATATGGGATCTCCTATTTATCGTCCCGTCTCCAATGGGACTAGGTGTCGATCCACCTACCTTGACAAGCGGGGAGGCGGGAAGGGAAGGGGATGGGGTGGTGTTAAATTTTACTCGAAGAAAAAAAACTAGAGAAAGCTTTTCAACCACCGGAGCTTCAACTGATGACATTTTGTTTTGAGGGGCCGACGTGTCCTTTCCTCTGGACTAACGCGTCCCCTACATCGCTTAGCTTGAAATGTTTTCATATTATTGTATTGCTGTTGCCGTAACAGACAGGCGCAGAGCATGTAATGAAACGTATTAGGTGGTTTGAGAATAATAGCCAACTCCGCGTTTGAGTTTTTGCTTTGAAAAGAAACAGGCTTCCGTGGTGTCTAGAAGAAGAATAATGAAATGTAGTAGGTCACACCACAAAGCACCAATGCTTGCTGTTTTATTGAACCAACGTTTCCATTTTCACTTTGGTAATAATGTTAATAATTATTATTTTTCTTTGGGCATGGGGAATAATATAATATTATGACGTATTGTTGTTGAGAGACGTGTGGAATAATGAACGTAAGCCCTGTCACCGATGGCATCAATGGCCTCGTTCTAATCGTACAATGCCATGTTCCCATGTAATTGAACCATATTTCAATTTTCCAATATGGTTATTCTTCATTTCTTTCTTTTCTTTTTTCTTTTTTTTTCTTCTTTTTTTTTTTCTTTTTCTTTTTTTTTTTCTCATCACCCTAGCAGGCCCTAAATTTTTATCATATGAACGTAACACTGGTTGTAAAGCTCTGCTCCCGGGTACGAAAAAAAAACAAAAAAGAAGAAGAGAAGAAAAAAGAAATTGCTTCATGATATGAATTCATGTAGCGTTCTTATTATAAAGAGTTATGATGGGATGGCTCTTTTCTATTGGTGGAAAATCATCCTAGGAAACTGAAATATCATACGACGAATAGAAATAGCTTTTTAAGTTATAAGAACTTAAACATAAATTCATTGCTTGTGCTCACTCTTTTTCGCTCACATATGACGCTATTTCG
>JAXRKP010000421.1:37500-52500 GCA_037039925.1 Doris montereyensis
TCAGTAGGATCTTTTTAAAGATCTCTATGTGTGTTCATTGTGAAGGATTGTTTCATTCTTATATTGTTACTATATTAACTGAGACCATTATCAGGAAGGTAACATAGATAGCTATGAATAATAATGAATGGTTACTTATATTACTTCCCATAAACGGTATTATATATCAGTAGTATTATAAGGAGATAAGTTTTCCCTTAATAGCTCTATGCGCTATAGTGTTGCATATAATTATTTATTTTTTTTAATTTATGTATATGCGATTTGAAGACAATTGACTAATGTTGTTACTGTAATCGTCAATGTCGAACGTGAAACCATAAATGGTAAGTAGTTAACTATTTAATTTTAATTAACCTGATTTTAATTGAGAGTTTGAACCTCTACAGCGGTAAGGTAACCCTGTACTGGTTGACACTATTGCCCGTCTGTGTGTGTTTTGGAGACTTCACCACTGCTGTGTTTTGTAACCTGTACGGCTGCCTGCTGTGTGTGTGTGTGTGTTGGATGACGTGTTGATCAGATCTTTAGACTGGTATGGTGTCAATCAAGAACGACCAGCAAACATCAAGAACAAGTTGATTTGTAGACATTTATAGTGATTAATGTGTTTAACTTTAATTTCCTTTAGTGATAAGAAAGGTCTGTGTATTTCATTGGTATCAAAATAAGACTGATCCAATCGTTTTACCTTTCGTTTGCATTAGTAATTCATTGTTGTTTTAATTATTGCTTTGTTTTTATAATCGTTTATCATTGGATTCATAATTATTAAATGTCTATCGTAATATAATACACAAATTGGACTTGTAACTCTTAATTTCTTGTGAGTTGCATGCTTGTGTGAGACTTTGTATCT
Source organism: Doris montereyensis (assembly GCA_037039925.1). Lineage (NCBI taxonomy): Eukaryota > Metazoa > Mollusca > Gastropoda > Nudibranchia > Dorididae > Doris > Doris montereyensis. The sequence continues at coordinate 38,360 of JAXRKP010000421.1, forward strand.
ATATCTTTCAACACTCTTATGTCGGACAGGGAGAATTAGCTTAACCATAGAGCTTAACCACGGATTGACAACCATCATCATTACAATCATCATCATCAAACATCAGTGTTGTAAATTCATCATCATTAAAATCATCATGATCACAATATCTATTATGATCGTTATCGTTGTTGTCACTGTCATATTTAGAGTGCTCCGTGATAATTGTGTTTATTATTATAGTATTATGCTTAAGTTAATGAATTACTCATAATGTACAATTAAAAGAAATCCATTCAATTCAAACTCAGTTCTATTCTATGTGAAATTATCCTGAAGTTTGATTTGATATGAAACTCCTAGTCCTATCTAATTAGAATTTGACTTTACCTACAGTCCCTTCCTCAAATTAATGGGACTTCTGAGATATTAATATAAGATTAGTATTATTAATCTTTCCCAGTCGATAGACCTACATGTATTAGATCCAACCCATCTAGGAGTAGGATACCTTCTTTCACCGAGAAAAGATTTTGGAGAAATTCTTCACATGAAACTGGAATTTCAAAACTCTGTTTCATTGAAATTTACCCTGTCCATCATGTGTGGAATGGAGTCGGTGGTTAATTAGATAGGCTGCCTGACTTGGGATCAAATCCTGGCAAAGCTAGGTCTGACGTGTTCCTTGGGACAGACACTTTATACACGCATTTTCCCCACTCGACCCAAGTGTAAATAAATGGGTACAACAAGGACAAGCTTCGGAGTAAAAATTTGCGCCCAGAAAGCAATTATTATCACCCGTTCTGCTTCACGGTTCAAAAGACCGGGATAATCTCTGGCTCTATGGGCTGTAATGGCATTGAAAGACTGAAAGGAAAGAAAAAAAGAAGCTACTAGTACTAGGCTACTACATGTACATGTACCTGTAACAGTATGTACCCGCCAACGATCCACAAGAGAAAACTGATTTGTTTCATTGAAATTTACCCTGTCCACCATTTGGGGTGATCTCAGGGTGAATTAAGAGGAAATGTCAAGATGAAAGATAAGTGAAAGAAGGAGAGGACAGAAGTTGGACCTATCAATCAGCAGCACCCGCCAACCATCTGCCCCACAAGAGAAACTTTGAACAAAAGCATCACAAAGCCAACAAACTCAAACACAAACAGCATTCACCAACCCGCTACATAAAACTGAAACAGATTGCACAGCAACATGAGACATAATAACAAATAACATAATGATAATAACACAGGCCCTTCTGAGTAAATACACATAATAAACTGATTGTATTCTTTTATTGGAATAGTGGAGTAACATGGAGTATTAATCATGGTTTTCCTGAACTTATATCTGTCAAGTAATAAAATTTGTAGTAATTTGAACTAACATCACATTACACCGGTGTTCGGAAAGTCATTGTACGTTTTTCTAATCATATACACCTAGTGTGGATAAAGGGAAGAGGAACTTGGTTACAGAATTGATTTGGGTGGTTTTTCCTATATGGATGCAAAGGGGGTAATTTTCAACATATATAAAATATGAACGTCTCTAACTTTGACCGCTTTTAACTCAGGTACCAGTGCACCCACAACCTCATATTTCGCATGTAGATTTCAAATAACCTGCTTGAGTTTCTTCTTAGCAAATAAACTCTTGGGTTTAATTAATTGGGAAAAGATTGTTTTGCCCGCGATCCATGAAACTTTATATTGTTACTAGATCTAATTTCTCGAATTTCTGGTCATTACAATGAAAAGCCCCAGTAACTTCAGTATCGAGCACTAATTTGATCTTATAATCGTACTTGATATCGCAGTCAAAGTTCAAGAAACCCAGCTTTAAGATAAAGAGAAATCATTATCCAACATAATTTACAGGCATGCTTGTTTAAAATTGCGCTTCATTTATTACTCTTCTATTCTGTATTTTGAAATGTGTCTGTTGATGAATATAGCAGTGACTTTATGAACACCCGGTATAATTAAAATCAACAAGGCCCAAAGATAAGACTAATACATTGTAGTATCACTGGTTAAAGCATGAATCATAAAGACAAAAAACAAAAGCCATCTCATCTGAATATTTTATTTGTAAACTGAGTAAAGATGCCCAAAAGTCAAGGGACATAAGAATAAGAAAGAGATTCATCAGTCATGGCATACACTAAACATACGTACATTGACTCCATGTAGTGGCCTGAAGGGGTTGCCACTGACAATCAGTCAGATTGTTTCTTTCGATCTACCCTACCCACCATATACGGTGATCTCAAGGGTGAATTAAGACGAGGCTTTAATCGTAAAAACTCAAGAAAACGTTTCAACCAGCTGGGCTTGAACCCACAACCTTTTGGTTGAGAGGTCGAAGCCTTGCCTCTGAACTACCAAGTGTTTGGATCAACCAGTATAACATTAACATTAACATGATTTTAAACATTAAATTACAAACCCCATCCAAGAAGTTGACATATAGTTTGCAACAGGTTACTATTAGACATCAGACATCATGTGAACTGAAAGCAGGGAACATATCAAAGGAGAAACGCTTGCATAGCATGTAGATAATACAGTAGTCACTGGATAAACGCACTACTGTTAGACGCTGAGAAAAGCGTGCGTTTATGCGCACTGTGTTTAAGAAGGTAAAAGATGCCAGGGATTATTATTGATTACCCCCTTGCTTATAACGCACATTTGCATGACACTGACAGGTATACATTGAGGTATACATTGGTGTGTAAGTGTAAGTGTATGTATACTGATTGTTTGTTTCCTTTGGGTATTTTGCTTTTTTTGTTTCTTTGGGGTTGTTTGGGTTTTTTTGTTTTTTTTTTATTTTATTTGCCATCTCGGAAAGCAGATCAGAAAGGTACAAATTTTCAAAAACTAATGCTTTAGTTCTTCTCAACTTTGTAAATGAAGTGACAGTGTACAGGTAGATCTATCAATAATTATCATTCTCAAAACAAACCCTCTAACTACGTACACGTGACCTCAACAGCCAATCACTAATGGTCTGTGAACATTAAGTCTCGATCCCCTATCACCGATCGTAGTCTATTCAATTCCATTGAATGAATTCTCCACTCACTGCGGCAGCCAATCATATTGCACTCTGGGTCGATCGATAAATTCGCTATGCGCAGAATAATGTCTGGACAGCCAACCTTTGATCGTCAAAAAATCAGAAACTAGGACACTAGAGGAGCGGGATAGACAGTGTAAGACCAGACATGACATAAGACTGTTTGACACCTTTGTCTGGGTTGTGCTCGGACAGACAATAGAGCTAGACATGGAAGAAGAGACACATTTGCCCTAGTCTAAGCCACCTTACTATACGCGATGTCGGAAGTGAAGGTAATGACATAAGATAATACGAAAGCCCATAGGAACAAAGATGAGACAAATACAAGGAATAGACATTAAAAAATCCTGGTCACAAGTTATAGACAAAAACTGCTTATATGCGGAAACACATTTAAGGTGTCTATGGCAATATAATACATTATAAACATTGTACTATTACTAGCTATGATCCAGGACAAATGATTTTCAAAGAAAGCATAATATATTCAAATCACTTCAGATTTTTAAAGTACAAGTAATTTAACAGTTTTCTGAACTTGGCAGTCAATTTTGCTACTACATTCTAATTCCCTTAAATATGCTCCATTGATAACACAAAGAGCAAAATTAGTGTCTGTCTGTTTGTTTAATTGAAATGTACCCCATCCACCATTGTGATCTCAGGGTGAAAAAAGAGGAAACAGCAAGATAAAAGATAAGTGAAAGAGTGAAAGGAAAGAAGTAGGACCTACCAGCAACACCCGACAACCACCCACCCAAACTAGTGTCAATAAATGGTCAAAAGTGTAGCCAAACACCACAAAAATACACAATCTCACTCTCCATTCCCTACACTTATTTGGTCACATTTGCCTTTAAAAATTGCAGTGGAAGAAAGATAAAGATAAAGGCAAGCTTTGAGCTATGACAACGACGTTTTAACCTATCCCTATGAAATGAGACATCATCAGACATATCAACTTTGCTGAATTTTCTTTTTACTTTACACACTCTGTAAGTTACAATTTCATACCATAGGGAAGATACAACTCATTCTCATATCCTTTTTGGTTTTTTTGTTCCTCTTCAGTTTAGCCATCAAATGTAGAGTAAAAGGAAAACCAAACACAAATGAAACATACCCATTAGGGAATATGAACGGTGTAAGTTGGGGGTTTTTTCTACATAGAATTGCCATACAATACATTATACAATCAATTTTATCACATTCATGCAAACTGCCATACATATATATGAGAGGGTCAGATGCAAAATCCGTGATGCGTCCTTTTTACATATTGTGAGTTTTTTCACTATCTTGGACTTTGAATGAAGATTCTTCTGATGATGAAATCATTTTTGTTAAAAACTGACTATGTCATATTATAATTCGGCTCTAAACATCAAATCGATCAGGCTTTATTCAGAACTAAGGGAAGACAAAATTGATTTTCTCAAGTTAGTTTTTTGGGATATAGCAGTTTTTGCATCTCACTTCCTCATATATATATATATATATATATCATTTTACCATACGAAGTTGTGATTGCGTGAAACAAATACAATGTATTTTACATGTGCCCTTTCAGAGACGAAACTAGAGATCTTTATTTGGTAGCATACTTTACATGATATATTTCGAGAATTAAATAAAAAGACCAATCCAACAATCAAGCAAAAACTTGATCAAATTTTATTGAAATTTTTCTATTCCTTTTCATGAGATAACTAACGAAAGTAAACTTTCAAGAATGTTTTATTTTTCATGACACATTTGAGATCTTGGTTTTCAAAAAAAGTTGCTCTAGTTTCATTTAGAATTGGTCATGAGTTGACAGGCAACTTATTTGGCTGAGTATAAATAACTGAATATATGCGATCAATCTATTTTGTTTTGTATAACTCACGTGTGATACTTCACTAAAAAGTTGCTAAGAGGGTTATAATAACATATTGCAATTTCATTTAATAAATTTCTCACTTGTGAGACTGCACACAAGAGCAGCGCTATCATCAACGCCTATTAGAACAAGTGAGTAAAGTCAACATTACCCACACACTTTTGTTATTTTGTTGTAGATAGATGTGGACGACTTTAAAACCAATAAACAACAACAACAAAATTCTTGCAAGACAACTCATGTATTGAGCATGATTTGACATGTAACATAGAACCCACAGGACCACAGAAAGAAGGGAAGACCAAAGAACTCAGAGCAGAGGGAACTGCAAGGCGTAGGAAAGACTTAAAGAGAGGTTTTAAAGATAGCACAAGACAAGAATCGCTGGAGAGCTCTTATTGATGGCCTAAGCCCCACGAAGGGTAACAGGGCTTTACCCTGTCCACCATTTGTGATGATCTTAGGGTGAATTTAGACATGAAAATGAAGAAAGCTAGGTGAAAGAATGAAGTATGATCTACCAGCAGCACCCACCAGCAGCCCACCCATATGCGGTGATCACAGGGTGAATTAAGAGGAAACAGGAAGATGAAAGAAAGATAGGTGAAAGAGTGAAAGGAAAGAAGTAGGACCCACCAGCAGCGCCCGCCAACCGGTAACAGGGTATAATGATAATGATTTGATAAAGTTGAGGATGGCATCGTTCGAAATGACAATCATGATGGCAAGTGAAGGAAATGAAATAGCTGCCAGCTTGAGCTAGTGAACGAGTCTCTCCTTGTAAGCGCTGTACGCAGCCAACTGGAATTCCTGAGCAGCCTCTTTGGGATTTTGAGCTTGGTAAATACCCCTGCCCACAATGATGACGTCTGAGCCACGTTTCGTAATCACTTCACTCGGAGTAAGGTACTGCTGTCCCAATGCGTCCGTCCCTGGCTGCAACTGAACTCCTAAGAGAAACAAAATGGGAAACATGAGTTATTTAACAAAAAAAAACATAAAAACAACAAGAAAGTGTTAACTTAAGTTGTCACATTCCTTTCACTTATAAAAATATAAAGGAGGGTTCCGTGTACTTTTGCCTTCAATTTAGTTCTTTATTGTGAGTTGTTTTTTAATGCACCCACTCAAATGGCTGTGACCCAGATTTTGCTCAAAAACACTTTGGAAAATTTTTCAACAGTCGGCGGGGGTCAAATCCGCTATCCTTTGTTTGAGAGGCTAATACTTTGCCTCTGGACAACCGAGTCCCGCCCTACAATAGAGGGAGAACCTCTTGAGTGAGGCTATGAAAACACACACCTTTATCATTTTATTCATCTGTTAACAAGAAGATTCAATATTTAAAATAAAACATAAGTCACTGTCACCAATTTTCTTTTAATTCAAACATCTCTTATACTCTTTAGGATAAAGCGCCAAACCTGGAGTCATGTGGATGAACGCTTGATTGGACGACACATTCCCTAAGCTGATAAATCCCATGACAAAATCTTTGTGTTCTTCTGCTAGCTTCACAGTGGCTGAAAAAAGTTGAGAAAAACATTGTATTTGACACAGGGTTTATTTAAATATATATACTGCTATTTTTCTTGCACATGCTATTTTGTTTGATCGTTTCTTCTCTGTTCACATACATAAAGAAAAATTTGTTTGTGGGGGTTTTTTTGTTATCTATTCTATCAAAGTACCAACTATCGTTTGAAAGAAATATCCGTGAAGACAATATTAAAGAATGTAAAATTAGTCAATTTCACAATATTCTAAACACTAAAATTCATGCAGTGGCCATGGCATAACTTGAATCATTTAACTATACTGATTCACGCTATTGAATAGCAGCCTGAAAACAATACCTAATACATCTTTCAATATCGTATTACATTATATTGTGACCTTTCAGTGTGAGAGTGCAAATTTCTTTGTCCCTCTGTGACAGAAAACACAAGCTCAGTGCAATAATAACTTAAAAATAAAAAAAGTTTACAATATAATGACATAAATCTAAATTCCCTTTCATCAAGGATAAAATGAGATTTTTCCACCTTCAAATTCAGTGATCATATCAGAGACATGAAAAAAAGAACAGGGTAAACCTTCATAAGCAGAAATATTTATTCTTTTTTTTTTTTTAATCAAATCAGCCACTACCTTTGGTGTAGTCGCCAGTCGCAAGATTCCCAGCACTACTCATCTCAGCAATGAGCAAACACCCTTTGCCTTTTGCAGCACCAATCTGTTCAAAAGTAATGTAAAATAACAACAAATGAGGTGAATTCACCACCAGGACACTCAGTTGGAACAAATTGAACTCTTTTTGAGTGGTTTTTTTATTTCATTTTACACGCTAAGTTGATCTCAGGGCTTTTGGTAATATCTTTTAAATGTTGCCTGGACTGCTCTGTAGACAGCCAAAGGATCGTTAACTTTCACACAGTATTGTAGTCTGCACACAGGACCTCCTTGTTATCGTCCATATCTAAACAAGGGGGTGTGGGTTTTACTATAATAAAAAAAATTGTACGAACCATCAGGGAACAAATAATGACATTTAAGTTGAAAGACACACAACAGTAATAGGAGTCATGTCTACTTGAAAACACCGGGGTTGTTCTTTTTTTTTTAAATTTCACATATATATCAAAAACACCATAAACAAGGTAAAAATCATTTATAACAATTAAATTGATCTATAGTATACAAAAATTGTTATTTTGTCCATTTATAAATGTTCCAATATTTATTATTTTAAATTTATTATAACATATCAAAATCACCTAAATGTATAATTATTATTTCATTATAAAAAAAAGTGGAAAATTTTGTAATACATGTTATAATTATAAATCGATTGATTCCTTCCGTAAAAAAAACAACTTGTTTAAATTGTCATTGAGGGAAATGTAAAGTTTGTTGTAGAGAAGTAAAAAGACAATATTATCATAATAATAACAAATATATAAACAAGCGTACCAAGAATTTATAGAAAAAAGCCCATATTATTTTAGATATTATACTAAATTATAACTTCAAATATAGTCTAACAAAATGATCAGTAAAAACCCAGTGTACTGTGAAACGTATGATAAAGAATTACCATCTTTTAATAACTTTACCAAACATATTAAAACAAAGAGACCTATTGAAAATGAATCAAAAAAGATAAATGAAAGTGTCAATAAAAAAGATTTAAAAAGCATATATAATGTTACAAGAATTAGAAAGTCTGGAAGTAACATTTTTAACTTGTTTATGGTGTTTTTGGTATACATGCGAAATTTTACAAAAAGAACACCCAGTAGAGCTCTGATTTGTCTTGGTATACGGCATAAAGTGGTAGTTTGTCATTGCTTTCCACACTGCCTTTACTTTTACCGAGGTCTGAATAGACCTAGCTACCGTTCCGCTGCTGAGCCGACAGGAAAGCCAGAAAATCTGCCCAAACTGAGAATCAAACTCGGGCCTCCTGGGTGGTAGTCAGGAGCTCTACTGACTGAGCTAGCTGCACCTCATTGATTGGCGTGAAACATATAAATACGAGTGGACAGAAATCAACTTACTTTCTTGAGACCGTTGACAACTCCTGGACCAGGGACGGTGTGAGCGTTGATGATATCAGCCCACTCACTGATGTGGTAAATGCCACCAGCGTATTGTTGCACCACAGTGTTCCCAATATCTGCAAATTTCCTGAAGAGACAACAAAGGCGGAAACAATAAACTAAGAATCTAACAATGCTTTTAAAATATTTTAAATGTTTGTTGAACAGTAGCAAGAAAAGAGAAATGAAAAATTTGTCTTGTGTTTTGATGCATAGTCAAGCATTTTGTTCATTGACTAGGTCGATATTAAAAAATAAGAATCATAGCAAAACAATGCTAATCAAGAAACCACAAAACTTCTTTTTCTCACATTGTCAAAATAAATCTGATACATATAAAAAAGCTGAAGATCTCTAACTTTGACCACTTTAACTCAGGAACCATTGCACCCACAAGCTGCGTTGTTCTTAGCAAATAAACTCTTGGATCAAATCAGTATTTTAATTGATTGGAAAAAGATTGTTTTGCATACAATCCATGAAACTTTTTTAGGTACTAGATCTAATTTCTCGATTTCCAGTCATTAAACGCCTGCATAACTTCAGTATCGAGTACTATGTAAAAGCCTTGAAACAGCTGCATAACTTCAGCATCGATTACTTATTTTATCTAATCATCGTACTTGATATTACCTGTAACCGATACAGTGGTTTCGGAGTTAACCGCAGTCAAAGTTCAAGTGACCCAGCTTTATAATAAAGAGAAATCACATTCCAACATTTTTTACAGGCATGCTTGTGATATCTAAAAATATTCTAGCATTTCACAAATTATACCCTACAAACTTTGATCTGAGAAGAAAAAAAAATATCCTTTAGTCTCCTGCTGTTAGAAGCATTGGATCTTTTTATGAACTTTGCGTTCCCTTCACACACCAACATGATGGAAATGGTTACATTACCTGTCTTCAAATAATAAGAAATTGTGCTTGGCTGCCAGGGCTTTCAGAGATTCTATCATTTCCTGACTGAAATCTTCTATTATATCTACATGCGTCTTCAAAAGACAGATATGAGGGCCAGTCTTTTCAACAAGCTGGAAAAGAAAGAAAAAAAACAAATGAATCCAGGCAAAACTGAACAACACCCCAGTAAGAAATGAAATAACCACCAAAGTTTGTATTTTCTAGCGTAATATAGATACCTACTTAACAGCAGATACTAAAATGGACAACCATCCATAATGCAAACAAAATAAAATAATTACGAAATTCTGTAACAACACTTACCTGTATTAACTCAGACGACTTTGTGACATCCGCAGACAAGGCGAGGTTACTCTTTTTGTTTCCATAATTTCAAACAGGCGACGAGCAATAGGATTGCTGGACAACGCTGATCTTTCACTAAAACTTAGTATCTGAAAAGAAATGTGATAATATGCAAAGAGTGAGTTAAAAAGTCTCATATATATAGTAGAATAGATTCTCACTGCAAAAATTTATGAGAACAAAATTAAAACCATGATAGCAAAAATTTAAACAGACAGATATTACAAATTTTAAAACGTTGATTAGTGATGATAATTATTGTTTCCTTGAGATTCAACCCCATCCACCAAAGGTGAATTAAGGGGAAACACCAATATGAAATAGATCTGTCAGAGTGACAAGAAAAAAAAAGGACCGATGAGCAACGGTGGGTTTCTTCCAAGCCTTGAAGGCCCATAGAGCCGTCCCATAGAGCCAGAGTATATTCAGGTCTCTATAGCATAAAGCAGAACAGGACGCTAGACTGACTTAAATTTTTACTCCTAAACTAGTGATTGTACACATTTGCACCTACGTTGAGTGGGGAAAATGTGTCTTAAGCGTCATTCCCAAAGAACACAACATCAGACTTATCTTTGTTTATAGTTAGAAGGTGACAATAATTGAATAAATTTGACAACGATGTACAGCAGTTCCTCTGCAAAACTTCAATAAGGAGGCTTTTCTGGTGACATTCTGATGTTTATTTTCAAAAACACCTTACAATTTTGTATGTTAACAAAAATATGCCTGTAAAAATGTTAGATTATGATTTGTCTTATCATAAAGCTGGGTGTCTTGAACTTTGATATCAAGTTCAATTATTAGATAACCTTAGTACTTGATACTGAAGTTACACAAGATATTTACGTACTGGACCAATCCAGGTTTTTTTTATTGTAATGACTGGAAATCAAGAAATTGGATCTAGTATAATAATGGATTGCAGATAAAATAATCTTTTTCCAATCTATTAAAATACTGATTTGATCCAAGAGTTCATTCGCTCAGAACCTAAAACATGCTATTTGAAATCTACATGCAAAATGTTAAGGTTGTGGGTGCAGTGGTTCCTGAGTTATAAGTTAGAAACATTCAGCTTTATATATAGAGACAACAGTGACAAAGATTGGTAGAAACATCCATAAAGTCAACAGGTCATCAGCTTCAAACTGTGGAAATTATATTTCAATTAAATATCATCGGCTACATCTTGTTATAGGTATAAAATTACACGAATTTGTGAACTAATTGAAAATACCTTGGATTTGACCATGGAGGGAACTGGTTCGTTTGGCTTGAACTCGTTATCAGCAATGTATCGCTTTATTCGCTCTACTAGCTCCAACTCTAGTTTACCAGCATCATTGAGCACCGTAAGGATATCACTCATAGTGAAAACACTGAAAATGTAATTTATTGATTTCAATCATCATTCACTTGTTACCATATATTGCTTCATTCACACAGTGCAAACTTTTAGTTCTATTGTTTTGGCTCTAATTTCTTTCAGAGTGGGAAGTCCTTGACTTAATTCATATAGCCAAAGTTGTTAGATGTTTAATAATAATAATAATTTTGAACATTTCTATAGCGCCACATCTTGCCGAAGGCAAACTCTAGGCGATTTGCAAAAGCAGATTTCAAATAAAATAGTACATTTTAAAAGTAAATACAAAAACTATAACTGGCCGACTGAGATAGACGCACTGATGGTGATGATACACTGATTAATTACATGGACATTGGCGACAATAACATCAATTATGTGAACACAATAGAGTGGTGACAGAAACAATGAAAGAAGTTTCGAACCAAAAGAGAACAACTGTTTGCTCAATTCAGATGGAGAACCCATTACTTCAGCATGAAATCTGCACAACAAAGGAGAGACGGTGATGAGATAATAATTAAATAATCTCCCTAAATTCTCGACCTTGATGACAAAAATCAAACAAACTAAAATTGAAATGTCTTATCAATATTTCAACTTAGCTGCATTCACCAATTATTAAATATATAAAAAAGATAAAGGTGGATTTATAGTTTGCATCCCCGCACAAAATCAAGCTCACCGACTGTGCATCCTTCATCCCCCAGAAAGCCATTTCATTCAAATTCCTTCTCAACTCCAGAGGGAACATACAGTACATAAGCATGTTAGGCTTTCCACACTTACACTCTGACAAGATCTTTCTCTACCTGTAGCTGGATACTCATTCACACCTGAGTCAAGTGAGGAAAATAGAGTGAAGTACATTTCCTAAGAGTGTAAAGTTGTGAAAAGAAACCAATGAGCCAGCCATGGGGCTTGAACCCGTGTCGTTGTGATTACCAGCTCGCAACACTACGGTTCAGCTACAACACTTCATGAAGTTAGATTTCATGTGATCACTCCCTATTGCCTACAGATTTGATCAATTTTTTTTTAAATGCTTTGAAACGTACCTGTGCAAAGTAATGCCTTCAACTTTCAGCTTTTCAGAGCCTCCCTGCTGCCTGTTTAAAAGCACCACGGCATCTGTCACCTTGATGCCAACATCTTGAAGTGTCTGATGAGAGACAAATTTGAAAAATAGATTATGAACACCATGGCTGATTATTAAGAATATAAATCAATCTTGTACTTTATCAGAGTATCACATTTTAGGGGCATTCTTTTCTTTAGTATTGAATATAAGAGCATTGGCATGTCACTAATTATATTTGCGACCTTGAAATGTAAAGACTAGTATTGAGAAAGCCTTTTCCCCCTGTCAACTGAGATAACTGTTGGGTTTGTGATTAGTTAGACATAAAGTTAAGTATGTTATATTATAAAATAGCAGCATGGATGAGAGTGAAATAAACATAAAAATAGAAAAGTTCATAATCGAATTTAAACAACAAAAAAACAAACATACATCTACTGTAAATAAAACACAATAAGGAAGGACGAAGGGGAAAACAGTGTGGAGGATAAATTATGAAACTTATCTTATATTTGAGAGAGAGTAAAAAATTAACAAATAAATTAACTGACACGATGAAACTCTTTAAAAAAGAGATATACTTACAAAGTTTGTAGTGCTAATATTGAGCACAACAGACCCATATAACTTTTATAATAAGGCTAGTTAATAACAAAACACAATAAGTACAATTCAAATTACATTAAGTCAAGTAAAGTAAGTCCCATACTCAAAGCTGAGTGTAGGGGTAATCAGGAGTAGAGCCCTGATTATTCTAGGCATACGGCATAATGTGGTAGTACGCCATTGCTTTCCATGCTGCTTTTGCTTTCGCTTCTTTCTTTTTTAAGGCAAAATGAGGAAATGCAGTCAAAAATAAGTCATTTTATCTACAAAACAACAACATTCAACTGTCACCTTGGCCGTCTCTGAGACACTTGACCCGCTTGACACAACGTCTTCAACAATGAGGCATTTGTCTCCTTCTGAGAATCGCCCTTCAATCAGCTTCTTGGTACCATAATCTTTGGCCTCTTTCCGACGAATCAACATCGGAACTTGATTCTTTGATGACATGAGCTGAATTGGCAATGGTAGACATTCAACGGGTGTAGAAATACGCATTGGAAAAGCATATTGTCAGTGAAACTGTCTAAATGGGTAGGTCTGCCTGATGTAATTTTTCAGGAGACGCAAAGAACATCATAAATTTATAAATCGAAACCTATGCTGTGTTTTTTGCAAGAATAATGGCAACTTTTGTTTAGATTATGTGCGTAAAATGAGCTTTTCTATTGGTTCAAGTCCTTCAATATTTATAAGGACAAAAAAGAAACATGTGTTTGATCATTTTAAGGACAAATTTTATATATTATCCCATAGATCATGGACTTGCGCATTTAGACAGTTTCACCGATGATATGTTTCGTTCTGTGCTGAAACAAAATACTCAGGGAATTGGCACTAGCAAAGAAAAAGGCAAGAACAAAATCTATAATGGAAAAGCAACAAAAAGAATGAAATGGAAGCGCAGCCAGCTTTCATTACTTTTAAGTACTTGTCAATCACCTTCACAAAATCAGCTTTATGGAATAACAACAAGCATAGATAACATTAAATAGATGTATAAATTGATTAAATGTCATTTGTCTAACTCTTTTAATTTTAGACATATATATATATATATTATACATATTATAATAAAGAACAAAATTTATCTGAAGAGCGAGATAGCAAGAGAGAGAGAGAGAGAGAGAGAGAGAGAGAGAGAGAGAGAGAGAGAGAGAGAGAGAGAGAGAGAGAGAGAGGAGGGAGGAGGGAGGGAGGGAGGGAGGGAGAGAGGGAGGAGAGAGAGAGAGAGAGAGAGAGAGAGAGAGAGAGA
>JAXRKP010000421.1:57500-300000 GCA_037039925.1 Doris montereyensis
GAAGTTAAGATATGTAAAAACAGAACAATGCCTTGCTATTTTTCGAATGAGCTCAACGCAATGCGAAAAAAATATCAGTCAACGCAGAACAAAATCTAAGCCTTCTTCCAGGCCTGTGCCAGTACATGCAACGGCCTTGCCAACTGCTGGAAATACCATTGTCACGTGACCGCAATGGACCGCAATGGACGATAATGGATCCATTGATAAAATGATAACTCCACCAAATGTCTCATTGTGAAATAGTAAAACAACTAGCTCAGAGTAAGCAATAAATGGAGTTAATCTAGAAAACTGCAAAAGAAAGTTGGTCAGCATGGAAAATTGTGTCAAGTTGTCTGAATTCTCAACCACCGTTATCTTTATTATTGTTGTCTTTGTGTAGATATACTTTTCACAATATATTTGTGCCTTTTTATATAGGTCTACCGTACTTCTTTCCCCATTTTTTTCCTTTACTCTAATGTTTTCTCCTATTCTCTCCTCCTCTCAATTTCATACATCTCTCTCCTCTTTACTACCGGGTATTGTTTTTCTCTGTTCTTTTCATTGCCGTTTCCTTTTTCACTTACTCACAGTCTTTTCCCCCAGTCCACCTCATTCATCCTTCCATCTCTTTTACTTCTCTTGTCTCTTCTTACTTTCTCCTACTCTTTCCCTTCGTTATTTGCTCCTTTCCTCGGCATCGCATTGTGTGACGGTTAGATGAGTGTGCGCAGCCCATATGCCTACTCTTTTTCTGACTACCTGTATCTCTTTCTTTGTCGCTGTCGAAGGGTGGAGCGCCCGAAAAATTCTCTGTCCTGTCCCATTTTCTTTTTATTAGGCCTTTCATTACTGCATTATATCCCTCTTCACTAGTTATCGGCCTACTGCAGATTTATTCTTTATTATCCTTTTCTGACGAAGCAGTAAACTCGAAACGTTACGTGCTCGTTGTTGTCGCTTCGAAATTTCCATGACTTATTTAGCGTATCGATACCAACTCAAAGCTCATGAATCCTTGTACTGAACTTACGAACCGTGAACAAAGACGGCTCCGGAGGTTATCTGACATCTTCATCCCGTTAACTTGATTCTGCAGTTTGTAAACGCAAACTTAGGGCGTGTTGATTTGACATCACGCCTCAGCGAAATGCCGACATTGGCGCCAGAATTTTATAAAGAAAATTAAATATTTTTCTCAATTTCTGCACATTTTATGAAAACATGCCTTTGCTTGGCAAGAGACCGTTTGATCTTGGGTCCCAACAGATCAAAGGATCATTAGATGAAGCGCCATACCTGATTCCCCATACGAAGGAGCGGTTTTGTTCAGAGAGGTAGGAACCAAAAAAGCTTCGACTTAGCAATCATGTTTCCCCTTGACCCAGGCTGTACCTTCACAGGTGCTTTTAGGTGATAAAGAAATGTATTCAAATGAGCCTAGATCTAGAGGCCAAATGGAATGCAAATCTAGATTCATGCATTCCTCTGCTTTGCTTTGATTTTGCTTTTTAAAATGTCTTTCATTTCACACCTTTCTTTTTATTTTGGCACATGTTTGCCAGTTTGCGAACACAAACACTACTAACAGTGAGTGAACAGTGCCAACTTGATTACAAGATATAACGCAGTGAGAATAAGGACGCTATTCTGTCGAAAGAGACACACAAGCTGCTCTTTGGGGCTTGTGATTTAAAAGCTTGTTGATCGATATCTGCTTGGTCTTCTGGTTGTGCTACTTATGGTCTCATGCTTATGCTGCCAATTAGGCTAGATCTACATCTATTAGATCTAATTATAATTAGTGAATAATAGAGGAAATAAAAAGGCTCCTTCAAGACCGCTACTGCCCATAAAGCAGAATAGTTGATAATACGTCCTGAACTCTATGCCATGCCAACTTGTTTCAGGTTTTACTCCCCAACTGATGCTGGTATTTGGTACTCCAAACTGATTTTTTAATTCCAGAATTTGTTGTTTTCATAACTTTGCGTGCATAGATGTTTTGATTTCAAGCATTTTGATACCAAAATTATCATTGTATCTACATTTTTAACAATTTTACACCCATTTGAAAATTTCAAATTTTGGGTATTCTTACGTAACGACTCAACATGCCAACTTTGGGGCATGATATTTCCAAAAGTGACCGTCACAAACTTCTCATACTTACTGATTATACTAACAAATACACAGATAATAAGCTCAATTTTTTCACAGGTTTCAAATAATAAATTAAAAGAAATTTTATTAAGTGAAATAGTGCTCCCAGACAAAATTTGCAAAATTCACCAGGAGGTAAAAAAGTGAAAAATAACAACTTTTAAAAAGCTCATATAAAATCATCAAATCAAGCTACACAAAAGATTCACACATTAAAATGTCCATCAAATCAAGCTCTTTACACAAATATAGGTAGAGAGAAGAGGAATTTTATGAATTCTCCACAAAAAGGAAGTAAAAAATACAACATTGGACAGAATGACAAAATTTCTTTCGGACATCATGTTCTGCTGATAACATTTAAAGCAAAGATTTACTACAAAAAGGCTTCAGACTAACGCAATCATGCATACATTACCTTATGGTAACAGAATTACTATATTATAATACATTTAATAAGATAGAAGGAAATAAAATGACATAATAAAAATAGTATAAAAATCATCATAATTTCACTATTCAAGGTACAGGAACAATTACAATCTTGGCCTTTTTCCACGGGCTTAGTAACTGATGAAGAGGGACTATTAACACTCCCATCATATTCATTTGGAAGTATTGATGTTAAGGCCTCAATCATAAATTGAATAGTACCAAATTTTAATCTTTTTGAAACCAGACATTTTAATGAAACGAATCTCGCCTTTTAAGGTTTCGATTAACCGCTTCTTTGACAAATCTTTTTCAAGGAGATTGTTGAGATCTTGAACTGTCTTACAAGGACCACCATGACGTTTAATAATTTCAATTATATCAGAATGCTTACATATTAGAGTCATCTGCCTTTCAATCTTCTTTTGCTAGTTTTCTACAAACATTTCTCTGGTTCTTTCTTTTACTTTTTCTTCCATTTCTCTAAGCCACATTCCTCAAGGTCCACAGACACAAAATCCATATTCAAAAGTCTGTTCAAAATACGAGCTCAGATTGTCTTGGTTTTTGACAGACGGACAGCCCTAAAAAAAGTTTGAAAAATAAGCTGTCGCAGACAGCATCTTCAAGTTAACATCTGGATACAAATGCTTAAGCCATTTCACAATCTGAAATTGAAATAATAATGTTCATAAAAATGTATTCACAGTGACAAAAAAAAGTAAACAAACACATAAGTTGAAATTTGTGTTATGATAATACTACATTTGTCTTAAAATGATACAAATTATGAGATAACACCATCTCTTTAATGCTCCGAAATAGAACTTCTATTGACCATTATAAAAATAACACTTTCGATTGTTTGATTAACTGAAATTTACCCCGTCCACCATTGTGGTGATCTCAAGGTGAATTAAGAGAAAACAGCAAGATAAAAGAGAAGTGAAAGAGTAAAAGGAAGGAAGTATGATTTACCTTTAGCACCGTCAACCACCTGAAAATATAATACAGATTGCATACACGCGTAGAATAAAAAATTAGATTATCATTAACCCCACCGAGAAGCAAAACTAAAATAAACAAATAAACACCAACATAACAAAAACAAATTATCATCTTGATTACCATCTCAAAACTACTAAAATCAAACTATTCACATGTAAACCTACAATGTATGTGGAGCAAGTTTTGGGGGTGGTGGTGGGAGGGGTGACATATTATAAATATAACTAACAGTTTTTTCATCGCGTTTCTAAATGAATGGCCGAGTCCAAATATCCGGGAACAGCAGAGTCCCCTTTTTACTATTTTATATTTTTGAAACACCCGGTAAATACAGTTTTGTTGGTAAAAATTCAAACAATAATTCCATGTAAATAATAAAACAATAGACTATTCGGATAATTTTGTGTGGCTCAATGCCCTGAAAGCCGCCATCTTGTTTTCTCGATTTGAAAACTAGTGCTGAATAACTGAAGTTGACGCTCTGATAACAAACAAAAACTATCGTTAAAACATAGTATCTAAAGAGATATACAAAGAAAAACTTAATATCTACTTGCTCAAAGTTGTTTCATGGGCTAAGAATGCTGTGTCAGAAATAATGAAGGTTCTTTAGTCGAGAGTATCTTGATCCAGTTACAGTAATTTACACACATCCTATCATTGGGTAGTCATTACCGATATCAACAAATGACAGTATATACAGAAAAAACTCAACACTTCATGAAGGAAATATATTGCTAAATATTCATGAAATACTTACAATTTGCTCAACCAATGTAGAAAGTGGGTTGAGGTCTGACATACTGGAAATTTCGATAGGACTAGGTCGATATAGCAAGAGTTGAGCTTTGGCCGAGCTTCCCCTCCAGGCTTGCTTTGTTCTAACAAAGGGGTTCACATATGTTGTATCTAAAGGGCTGGCATAGCGTGTCAATTGCGCAGATAATGATAATTTTTCGATATCATGTAGAAAAATGATGTTTCTTTTTATTTTGACACCAGACTTGTTAAAATCGGCCATTTTTTCCACAATTTTCGGTTTATTGAATTTTTCAATCGTTTTTTTTTCTAACTCTGTGCTCAGAATAATAATAAGTTCCAACCACCATCGTTGAGCTCATTTTCTGCGGAATACCATGATACTATTTATAGAGCTATGGTACAATTTGACACGAGGTGCCGATGATTTGATTAGAGGAACCTCGCAGAAACTGAGTTCAGTTGCTGGGAAAACCATATTACACACCTTTTTAAAAATGAAAAACAATAAACAAACAGCACTTACACACATGAAACTGACATGACGAGAGACAGAAGAAATTAAGCTTTCTGATGGTATAGGTTTTTATTTATATGAAACGCTGCAATTGTAAGGGCAAATGAGTGAAAATCATATCAAAACGATGCCTTAAGCGTGATGATCGCTCAATTTGGAGTACCTATTGGTATATCGGCATAATCGCACTTAAGCACCGCCAGTCAGTATCGAACTTGAAAATAGTTCAACGCTACTGTTCGCATTGTATCCTGACTCACTGAAAAAACACTGCGATCACGCTCTCACTCTCTTGCTGACTCAGGCCAATTGACCGCGATGTAGGCTAGCCAGTAGCCTACCGTGATACTGATTTTTCCTCTCACTGATCACAAGCCTCTGTGAGTCTGAAAAAAAAATATTGACATGACCATTGGACATTTGGCGGTGCTATCTCTCATCAATCTCGCCACTCCGCAAGGCCTGCCCTACATACATCTCTGTACTGTGGTCCCATCTCCTCTAGGCCCAACTCCGGGCATGAGACTTGAGAGATACGTTTTTCTTATAGATTTCCATAGCTTATCCTGAGGAGGGGGTGGGGGAGGGTGTTCTGCATTAAAGGAAACAGTGTTCCGATGTCGATAATTAAATATATTTATACTCCTTGTGTCTGCCTTCTTCGAAATAGCTGATCAACGCAATTCTTGTTTCCTGATGGCGGGGAATAATAAGAATATTATTATTTTACCTCCTTACTGGTTCTGTTTCTCAGTTTTATCCTCTTCTTGCCCCCTTTGCATGAAAACAAACAAAAAGCCATGCTCTTGTGTTTCCAAGTCGTCTTCCCAAGTCAGTCGTCACCCTATTATTACTCCCGCTTTACCACCGCCGCCGTGTATTTCCTACCATTGCGCCTATGGTCAGCGGTGCTAAAATGGGAGTGATGATAGGGGGATGACTGGAGAAGACACGTGGGAGTCATAGGAAGACGACTTGAAGCTCTGCTTGCCTGGCCCAAGTCGTCACCCTATTATTACTCCCACTTTAGCACTGCTGCAGTGTATTTTTCGCTTCATTTAGTATGGTCAGTGATGCTAAAGTGGGAGTAATAATAGGACGACGATTGGAGAACAACACTTGTAAAAGTGAGACGCCCTTCATAGCATGTCACGCAACGCTCTGTCGATCGAGGAGCATGATAGAGGGATATCAGGACCATGCCCAGTATTGAGCTTAAAACTGGATTTGTAATCATATTCGAGGTAAAATCTTGTGGTGCTAAAGTGCGATTATCCCCCTGGGTACAATTGAGGAAATGCTGAGTGTCTTTCCCACTGGCACTGAACAAAAATAAAATTTGACATTGCCAGGATACCCAAGGCCTTTATGATCCCAAGTCTGGTGCCCTAATCATTAGGCAGGCAATTAACATTAGAAAAACGGCTTGCGCAGCAGCGCAATAACTGCCACACGCTAGTTGGCTCTGACAGTCATTGCCGCAGCACAAGGCTGCCCACAAAGTTTTACAATCTATTCGCATGGCGACCATCTAGTTTCACCCAAGCCACGCCAAACTAGGATGCTTTGGAATAAGTCCCATTTGTATCCTTTTAGGAAAGACACTTATATTTTTCCTCAATCCATTACAGTGTCCTTTAAGGTTAGAAAAGACTTCATTTGCCTATTCACAGGACTATTGGTATTTTTTCCTGAAGGGAGCAATTATCCAAAATAAACTTTTACAGGTGCCATTAATGTAGTCAATAAGTTGTGAGACTGCAACCTAGGGTTTACTGCAGAGAAATCCATTGCCAATACATATATTCTACAAATGATAGTGAGATAGAATTGTACAAGTTCTCAACACATGAATTAATTTTCTATGAAGTAGGTGGCCTGTTACATTCCTTTTAAATTTCAACACTTGTTAAATAAATATGTCATATTTTCCATCTTTGAAAATCTTGTGTTTTCCCAGTGAATTTGAAAAACGGAAAGATCTCTACTCTCAATCAATCTGGACGTGTCGGGCCACAGGTCATATCAACCTTACTCATGAAGATGCCTGGAAGTCTGAGAGAGTTGTTATGGATCAGCTTAAAACACAGTACCCCAAGACTTACGAGAAAGATGTGCTGGAGTTTGTTCATCACAGTAAGAAACTAACATTGGTCTTTACAAGTTATATAAGCCATTAACAAGTCATTTTTTTTCATTACTAATTATACATGCATTGTTAATAAAAAAGCTTAAGTTGTAAACGTGTAATTATTTTTATATTTATACTTTACTAATTACACCTTGTAATTTTATTTAAATTATTTTATTTCTGTTTGCACCACACAATTTTATAATTTTCTTGTATTGAAATCAAATTTTATTTCATTGACATTCTTTATGTGTTGTCTGTACTATGACATATCACTGTAAATAGGTACGGTAAACGCTCGCCTCTAGCCGGTTGAAAAGGGTTCAGTGAGGCGAAGTTTGACAAAAAGTATTTCTATTTTTGTCATATCTTTTCACAAGCTTATACTGCAGTAAAACAGATTGTTCTATTATATTCAATAACCTACCTATCCACCTAGCACTAAGCCTTTTAATTTCAATTTTGGAGCAGCTTGACTACATTTGATTATAATGAAAATTCAAAACACTTCAGTGTGGTTTGCACACTTTATTAGTTTTATCTTAAAACTTTTGAATCTCTCCCTAGCTGTAAACAATGTAATTGTTTCACCCTGACACTTTGCGTGGTTTTTACTGTTGCGTTTTGTTTTATTTATACTGAATTCTATTTTACCTGCACGTGAGATGAGTCAATATCTTTTTATTTTGAATTGGATTCCTCCATAACCGTAATGTAGAGGTGGGGGCAACAAAGTTCTTAAAAGTGTCATTTTCCTTCTTTTTTTTCCCCAGACACGTTGAGTTTGGATCAACTTGTAGACAAAACATGGTTAAAACTGCACCAGCAACTTATTGTTGGAGAAAACATTAACCTGAGAGTCAAGGTGGCTGATAAATTGTGAGTCTTTCACTGTACTTTTTCTTGTAAGTATTGTACTGTAATATACGATCTTTGTTCGTTTGTATAAATGATGTGGATATCGCGAAAATTGCATTTTATTTTTATAGATTTGGGTTGATTTTAATTTATTTTGACGTTTTGTTTTTGACTAAAGTGTAAGACAATTTTTGACAAACAGTGGGAAACTCTCAAATCTTGGGTGTACATGAAGTTTTGTGATATGGTTGTTGATGGGTACTGCTGGTGAACCTTACTTTTTTTCCTTTCACTTTTTTATGTCATCATCTTGCTGTTTTTTTTTTTATTCACCCTGAAATCACTGCATGAGGTAGTCAGGGTAAATTTCGATGAAACAAAAAAGTTAGTTTTGTGATGTGTTAGAGCTCATTTTTAATAACCTGTTTTCTCTCAAACCTGCAGCTATCCCTTTTTTCTATTATTTTTTTTGTTAGCTCAGTGACCATTTTTTTTTCTCTGGTTTTTGGTCTTGTTTTTTTAGGTTTATCATTCATATAGTCTTAATATAACATCTTCAATTGTTATGAACTTGCATTTAGAGTAAAATAATGTTTCATTTGATTTTTTCTTTCCCCCTACTTGATATTCTAAATTATCAGACTGCCAGCAAAAATTGTAGCCGTTGATAAAAGTCCAATTGAAGCAAAAGATGGAGCCAATTGCAACTCTCCTTCAAGTGATAAAGAGAACTCCTCTGAGGATAAGGACAAGTCACCCAAAAAATGGGTTCCGCCAAAGGTATAAGTTAGACATAAGATAAGATACAATTTCATTGTCCAAGAAAGTGGCCCATTGTTTTGATGTTGCAGTACCTTCAATACAATATGAAATACAACACACTATCAGCTTATATACACATTTAAGCATTACGTGATTAAAATATGTATGATATAACATTTTTCTTATACATGTAAATGTAACTAATCATTGCAACGAATAATATTTAAAAGAGCAGTGATGATAATGAAACTGTTGATGATAGTGATAATAATTTTAGTCGTTAAGTGATCCTGCCAGAATATAAAAAAAATGCTTTCTTAAAAGACATTCTGTGTTATGGCCTATATAGATCACGTGTGGCAGAGCATTATGTGGAGCTTTTTTCTATGTAATAAGCATGTTCTCGAGAAATAGTTTTCTGTTGTGTATAAGTTTGTATAACCGTTTTATCTGCTTGATTGTAAACTTTTGTCGGATTTTTAAATTATTGTTTTTTCAGTTGCTGCCATACCTGTACAGTATTGAATTGGAAAACGAAGCCAAGGTCATCCACTCTGTTCCTGCAGGTGACCTCATGTAAGTCGAATATTTAAATTTACTTCTAGGATTACTAACAACAGTGATATATTGAAGATTTTGTACTATCTTTTTTTATTATGTATATATCACACAATTTCATGCTTTTCCTATTCATGTATCTGAATTCAATTTTTGAAAAAGAAAATAGTCACATCTTATAATGAGACATGTATTTACTACATTTGTAAATGGAAATACACTCAAACCTTGTTATACTGCCAACGGTTGTGTTAGCGAGGACTTCGCGTTATAATGAAAACGCCAGGCAGTATTATAATATTGTATATAACCAATCATTCAATGTCGATGCATAGTGCATGTAGATCTACGACAACTGGAAAAAGTGAAGTCTGACGACACATATAGGCCCACTGCATGTGAAAAGGCTACTTTCGTACAATGTAGTATTGGTAGTGGAAATAGTAGGTAGGACGTAGAACATACTACTCATCTGTCAGTACTGTCACCCAGAAAGGAGTGGTGAATTGCACATGAGGATGTTATGAAACAACAGACAGGGCACTGATGCTTTTGTTTTTTGACTGATTTTCTTCGACTAAGCCAAACTAGATCTACCCCACAGCATCTCTATCGGGAAAGGATTGGTGATGTACTCTGACTGTATAACGAATGGTATATTAAAGTTAAGGAACAGATACGCCAAATCATTGACAGATGGTAGAAAAATGAGTTAATTTTTTGCTTTGATATTCTGTCTTATCTGCACCAGCGAAATGGCGGCCTAATTGGAGGTGGTATAGCGAAGTTTGAGTGTATACGTGGTGTCAGATTGGTCTACTTCCTTTAGGATATTATATTAACCTATTGTGCCTAGAGTGATATGAATACTTTGCTCTTTAGCATTGTTTACTTTTCATCAAATCAAATCATGATTTTGAATTGTAAAAGTTTTAAATTTTGTCTTTCAGTCGTTTGGAGAGAGCACCATCAAAGGATCTTTACGGCTTTTTATTCGTATATCTGCTTTGAGAACGGGTAACTCTGCTACCAGCCCCTGGGTTGTCAATTCTGAACTGGTAGACAAATACAAGCTGGTTAATAAGTTTGCTGACTTCTTCCTTTCTCCTGCCAAGGTTAGTTATAATACATGTTGAAAGCGTGAAATTCTTTTTGCCATGAGGCTGATTTCAACTTTCCTAAAAGTTCTGTCATTTAAGAGTGCTGACTCTAAATGTCAATTCAGCACATGCAAACAGCTTGTTAATTGATCTTTTGAATAATCTAAGATACAATGACTCAAAATTCTTATTGTTGAGCGCAAAGAGTAAAGTTTTGATTTAAAAGTACGGTTTAAGAAATGTTTTTCTTTTCTTTCAACATAACAATTTGGATTAATGTCAGATAGATAGATTAATGCTGACTATCATAAATTTTACGTTAAGAAATGTCTTCAAACAGCTTAACATTGGACATGAGTCACTCTTTTATCTTCTTTCCCCTGAATATAGATGGCTGAGGCATCAAAGAGGGCCGAAGAATGCAGCAAGAAACGAAAGCTTTCCAACGGGTCTCAAAAGTCATGCAAGAAGAAACTGAAATTGGACAAACCAATAGACGAGAAGAAGAAAAAGAAAAAGATAAACCAAAACAAAAACAATCAGCTCAAAGCGAGAAAGGCAAAGAGAAAGCATTGAAAAAGAACAAGACCTCAGGGTCGAAAAAGAAATCTTTATCACCGTCCAAGAAAACTTCACCTCAGAAAAGTGTCAAAGACACTGTGATCGTTTCTGACAGCGATGAAGAACTTTCTCTAGCAAAGCTCAAAAGGAAAAGCTTTTCAAAATCATCTCCGTCAAATGGTCCACTCTACCAGTTGGCAGATCAGACAACTCCAAAAAAGAAGGCCAAAATGGATAAAGATTCATCAGACGAAGACCTTCCTTTGGCTAAGATCAACACTTCTACCTCAACTCCCAAAAAAGAATGGGGCAAAACTCCAACCAAGAAAAGTAGTCCCCAGAAAGGACAAGCAAAGAAAGGCAGCCAAGCTGCTCAAATGAAATCTAAACTGAAAATGAAGGCTAAGTCTAAAAAAGAATCCTCCAAGTCGGGAATGAAGCAAGTCACTCTCTTTGATCTCACTAAGAAGGGCAAGACTCTGTTGCAAAAGACTTCTTCGGAGTCGCCTTCGAAAACCAGTCAAATCATCCCCTTCTAAGCCTCCCCAACCCCTGCTGTTGTGCGTATTCTTATGAATTCTAAACGTGAAACACTCACCGATAAAATGAAATACTCCATGATGTTGAAGAAAGCTGTGGTCGTTCTGACTCCTGCTCAGATGAAACAGGTACCTGAGAAGCTACGCGATGAAATTGAACATAGCGGAAACTGATGGAAGAGAAGGCTAAATTAGATAAAATGACTGTGCAAGAGAGAGAGGCCTATCTCAAAGAAAAGCGCGTGAAGGCGAAGCAACTTCAAAAGGCCAAAATGCTTCAAAAGCTTCGTGATCAACGTAAACGTTTCGAAGATAACGATCTAGATCTCACCCCTCTTCCAGCCTCTAAGCTTGTATCAACTCCGGAAGGTTTCCCTAATGAGCTGTTTGGAGAAGTGGCTATGGTCACAGAGTTCATCAATTGTTACGGAGGTCTCCTGATGCCCGATTCTGAATATCCCATTTACACTGACGCTCTTATGAAGGCTCTTGTTGGTGGCTCATCGGGTTTCACCTACGTTTCAAGAGTTCTCGATGTTCTCCTTCAGACATTACTACAAGATGAACTTTCAAAAGTGAGAATTTTGTTTTTATTATACAGGCCTGGTAGTCTCCTCAAATCTCCTTAAAAAACAAATTCTGTCCTCAAATTTGAGAAAATTCTCTCCAATGTCCTTAAATTTTGTGGAATGAGTGTGGGGCACCGCTTTCCCTCCCATACTCATCCACCTCCCGAATCCCGTCGTCGGCCGTCTCGCTAACCTGAGCGTTGCATTGTTAGTGGTGTGGCGTCCCTGTCCGTTTGTTTGTTTTTCTTTTCATTCAAATTTTACTGTGTCCACCGCATGCGTTGATCTCAGTGTAAACTAAGAGGAAACAGCAAGATAAAAGATAAATGAAAGAGGGAAAGGAAATAAGTAGAACCTACCAGTAGCCCTCACCAACCGCCCCAATTGGACTTGAGTCTCACATGTTACATAAACTAAAATCAAACTAGTTTCATTTCCTTAGTTCAAGTCAAGCCCGGAACTTTCTCTATCAAAAGTATGTGAATAGTGCTAAAGTAAAGCAACCTTGAAAAAAAAATCAGCTAACCTGTAATGATATTATGATACAATACCTTTGTACAGGTGCCTGCATTGATCAGGATGCTCTATACCTAATTCTTGTATGTTTTTGCTCCGCATATGTCATATAAGTAAATTCTCAATTTTTTTACTAATATCTCCTCAAAAACCTCAAATCTCCTAAAAAATGATAATCCTGACTGTTACTAGGCCTGATTATAGTTTTCTTGTCGGTATTGATTTTATTCTTGTGTCTCTTACTTTTTCCTTCTTTCTTTATCAGCTCCCATTCTACCTTTCGGTGTATGGGTTTTAGATGCCCGAAATGATCTTTCTCCAGGCTGCCCTGTCTTGACATTTTCTGTTTCCTTCCGTGAAAGTTTAATTTCTTTGCATTTATGCCTTTTTTATATTTTCTTCCCACTTTCTCTGAGGTCTGCCGTTTGGTCTTTTACCTTGAGTTTTAGCACTGTATACTGATTTAGCTATTCTATTGTCATTCATTCTGTTAACATGCCCAAACCATCTCAGTTGATTCATTTCTATCTATTTTTTAATCTCAGCAGCTGTATCATCTATTGTGCAAATAACCAACCCTATCAAGCGTCATGTAAGATAAGATAAGATCTATTTAAGTACAGCATAGAACTAAACTACAATTTGAGTAATAGGCTGGCTGTTACAATCACTTATTCTGCATTGTATTTTTTCATTAAGATTTTTTGAGAGTTTACATCAGTTTTGATGCAATTCCTAATTCTACTGTACTTAGAAAATAATACAGTTCCTTCAAGGTCCCCCGCACCATAGATCCGGAGCATGTCCTAGTTTCTATCACATGAAGAGAAACAGGTAAAGGGATTACCTCCTGGACATGACGCTTGTCTGTCACAGATTTTTACTTCCATCCTGTTGCTGGTACCCATTTACACCTGTGTCAAATGGGGAACATGCGTTAAAATGTCTTTCCTAAGGAACATGATGTCAGACCTAGTATTTAGAGAGTAGGCTGTGATGTATTTATTGCTTGTGCTTAAAATTTCCTCATTACTATATTTATTACAGACATACCAGGAACTCAACACACCCCTTTCAGACATAGCTGTCAGTCCATACACTGCCTCTGAACTGGTCAGACTATGCCTACGATGTGAAGATTCTGATGACGAAGATGAAGAAGGGGATGTGGTAATGTTTCATTATTTTGTCATAGTTTTTTTTTATTGAATGGGGTAAGATTGTAGTATATTAGTACCTAATGCTTTTTTTTTAAAAGATACCTTAAGTTAACAGCACCAACTCAGAAAAATTGGGTGAAAATCTGGAGACACCATTCTGAGTTCACAAAACTACTATCGCACTTTGCCAGAAAGGCCAGCGATCGTTATGTACCTATATTTTAATTCAAGTAAAAATCATCAGTGTTTTCTGGAATCTTACGGACCGTCGTGCAATTCAAGATTAGCTTGCGTGGTCAGTCGGTTTGATTTAAAAGTGTTGGCAGCTATGTATTTACTTTAGAAATTGGAAAATTTCGCTTGACCCTGACAATGTTTTCATGACAAACCTCGCTATGACCCTTGAATCAAATGTATGCGGTGTCTTCCCCGGTGTGTCTTGTCTGCCACCATTTCATCATGTTATGTTTTCGTTTCTCAGCCTGAGGAAATTATGCATATCTTAAATGATACGGAGCTGTACCAGATGGAACTGGAGCAGAAATTGTGTGTATTGCGTGGCTTGTGTTCTCGTGTTCTGGCCACATACTCTGTTCAAGATTACATGGATGAGCAGCAGAGACAGGCCAATGCTCTAACGTGAGTGAGGCAGCAGTTATTTTAACATTCGTGAAGAGTTGAAGTTACCACTTTGTGTGTTTGAAGCAATACCACATATGACGTGGTTTCATTTGGATTGTGTCGATTAATGAAATGTTAACATTTTGTAAACTTATGCAAAAACTACATTTCTTTTAGCAAGGAGGTTTTCTGTTTTGAATTATGATATGATATTTCCTGTAGTCTTTGCAGGGGAATATGTTATGGTTTTGATTTTTCTTTGTTTTGAGGTCTCTTGAGAAAATGGGGGGGGGCTGTTGCAACAATTTGTTACAATTTTTACCTTTGTTCTATTTGCATTTATTGTGACTGACAAATATTTCATAGAACCAATTGTTCAGCTCACATATCTCATTTCCTGATAACAGAATACATGGCATCTAAAGGCATCAGTCAGTTCTTTAAAGCATTTATTATCTGAATATTCTGAAAGGACTTTTTTTTCTCTTTTTCTTCATATAAATTTCAGGAGACAGAAAAATTCAGAGCTCAAACAGATTGCGGCTCACAAAAGGTCTGTCAAACAGGAGGGTGGGGAAGAGAAATCCATGATCAAAGAAGAAATTAAAGAGGAAGTTAAGGACGAATCAAAGGAAGACAAGAAGCCGGCTGGAAATATGATCATTACATCATTTTACGGAAAAGGTGCGGAGGACAGTGGCGATGATTCAACCAATGACTGGGGATCGATTGTAAACGCAGGCGAGTGCTGGCTGCTCAGGCTGCTGCTGAAAAGGAGAAGAAAGATCGTGAGAGAACGATTCAAAAGGAGAAGGAATACCAGGTGAGTTGAATGTTCACTTCCAATTCCTGCAGCTTTCCTTCCTGTCACTTAAAAAAATAATAACCAAAAAACCCAACACAAAGTCAAGTTCCTTCAAGACCATTACGACCCATAGAGCTGGGGCTTTTCCAGGTGTTTATAGCTTGAACTGGAATAGGTGATAATAATCACCTTCTGGACAGGACGCCGGTCAATTCCACATGTTTAGTCCTAGGCGAATGGTGGTACCCATTTGCAGTTGGGTCGAATGAGGAGATCGTGTGTTAAGTGTCTTTCCAAGGAATATAACGTCAGACCTAGCATTGCTATGGTTCGAACCCGAGATTTCATGATCTGAAGTCCCGACAGCCTAACAGCAAGACCACTGGTGCCACTGTCACATTCAATAGGCATCTCTTTTTGTGTTCTTCTCTGACCATAAGATATAGTTTGGAGGAACTTTGCTTCTCAGACTACATGCTGAATATATGACCGAAAACCTTAGGTGCTATTACATTTATGTCAGCCATGGATGTATGTTATAATGGCTGAGGATGTTGCTTTTAAGTGTGTTGGCGGTTGGTGGACGCTGCTGGTAGCAGACCTGCCAAGTTTCCCGATTTTATTGGGAAATTCCCAATTTGAAACCCCGTTCTCAATATCCCCATATGGCCGCAATTTTCCCGATATTTTGTTCTTGAGAGCGAAACATTATTTTGGGCAAGAAAATTGCGAATTCTAATTTCTGCTAAGCTCTACTAAGCTTATAATCGTACTTGGTAGAAATAATCAAAGACTATAAAACCTTTTTGGTTCGATACTAAATATAAATAGTTTCATTGATAGTAATCATAGATTACATTCAGTGATTTTGAGTACTCGATATTCACCTATTAATGCTGTTTGGCTTGAAACTGCGTTCGCTTTTGCTAGGTTTAAATTGTAACCATTTAAATAGTGTGTTATCATTCTTTCAGTCTCTTTCCTTTGTTTACGAAGCCGATGACTGACTCATATTATTTTCTATATCTCACGCGCTTTCTTGATTGTATCTGTTCTCTTCGGATCTTACCTGGATTATATTTTTGATTAGTATTACCTTTGTTTTGGATTTACTCAAACCTGCCAACTTTCCCGATTTACTAATGAATTTACTGCTGTTTTTTTAATTTACCGTGTCTAAATTTGGAATACTAGGCTCTACAACTTAGATCTAGATTTAGAGAATATAAACGTTTTATCTCGAATTTCGAATTGGGCATGGATCGATTTCTGAAAAAAAAAGGCCTTTGGAAATAGAACATTTGGAAGATGTGGAACCTCTAGATCTAGTTGTAATACTAATAATTCTCAACCAAGCAAGAAACCTAAACCAAGTGTTAAATTTCGGGAGGTATATAGGAAGGAATGGCCATGCATTAAACCTTCTGTGAAAGGGGATAGCTTTGCACATTGTGTACTTTGTGGTTTATATGTTAGTATTGCCAGTGGGGGTAGGATGACATCAGAAAACACGTGAAAACTGCAAAGCATGCTACTGCAGTTAAAGACATGTCTATCCAGTAGGAATATCAGTGGCTTCATGACCAAGGACAGAGATTACTCTGTAACCAGGGCAGAGGTTTTATGGACACATTTTATTATTGAGAAAAACTTGCCTGTCTCGGTTAGTGATCAGTTCGGGACTCTATTAAGGGAAATGTGCCCAGATTCGGAAATCGGTAAGAAATTTGCTTGTGGTCGCACAAAAACAATTGCGATAGCATCAACAATTGCTAGGGGGTGCACCGAGAATTTGGCAGCTAGAATGAGAAAATTCGCATTCAGTGTTGGCACTGATGGCAGCAGTAATGATCATCAGCAAAAACTTTATCCCATAGTTAGAACTATAAATGATGTAGGCAGTGAATCCATCACGGCTAATTTGATAACCATGGGAGAAATCAAAGGAGATTCGACTGCTGTTAAAATTAAGACTCTTTTAGTGAATGAATTAGACAAGTTTAGGATTCCTCTAAGCAATTGTCTTGCTTTTATTTTGGACAATGCCAGTGTAATGGTTGGAAAAAGAGGTGGTGTCTCTACTCTTTTGAGAAAGGATAACCCGAACATAATATCACTTGGTTGTGGTTGCCATTTAATCAACCTGGCTGCCAAAAAGCTGTATCTGCTCTTCCAATAAGTATTGATGAGTTTTTAATTGATGTGTTTTACTATTTTCATCATTCGAGAAGAGGCTAGGGCATTTCAAGGACGTCCAGCTTTTATATAATGATGAAACCAAACACGTTTTGAAACATTGTCCACGAGGTGGTTATGCTTGACCAAATCGTTGCAACGAGTCATTGAGTTGTGGCAGCCATTATTGGACTTTATATGACACAGGTCAAAGAGGAGGAATGTGCTTCATCAAAGAGGAAAGAGGGAAAGTCCAAAAGTAAACCAAATGTCGCAGTTGCTGAAGGACTTATTGGCACATGGTTTAAAGGCACTGAGACCTCAGCATCCACACCAGAACCTACAGATGTCAAGGTCAAAACACGTTTAGACAGAATTCTGGATAATTTATCATCCAAAAGATCACTGATCTACTGTACATTCCTGATGTGGATCATGCCTACATTTGATAAATTCAACAAGATTTTGCAAAACGAAGCACCACAGATTTATATATGAAAGGATTTATATCTTCAGCTCTATAGAGAGCTTTTATCAAAATTCATTCGACCAGACATCATAGTTATGCACTCTGCGGACATTACTAAAATCGACATTGAAGATGAAACAAGTCATATCCTCAACAAAAATTTATACATTGGTGAAATTGCTCAGGGTCTGTTGGACAATTTAAAATCAAAATTTCACTCCTCTGTGCAATCAATTGTAAAACAGTTTTACATGCAAGAGAAATTCCATCTCAAGGATGACATTTTTCACCATGCACAGTTCACAAATGTGTAGAAAAGACTGAATGTTTCCTTTTCGGATGTTCGATTCTTCGTAAAGAAAGTTCCATCCCTGACCTGTTCTCTGGATCAGTTACATTCAGAATTTATTTTCTACCAGAGTGCTGATCTTCCACCTTAACTCTCAAGTGAGGAAAAATGTGATAAGCAGTGGAATATTCTGCTTAATTATACTGATCCTGTTGACCAGTCTCAGCCATTTTCAAATTTGGCTTAACTAGCTCTCAGCGTACTATCCATTCCACACAGCAATGCTGCCTCAGAAAGGATTTTCTCCATGGTCAGAAAAAAACAGAAGTGAGGGTAGATCATCAATGAATGTCTCAACACTGAACTCACTTTTGGTGTGCAAATCATCAGCATTGCCGAAGTCTGCAGTCCTGTCCGAGGAATTTCTTGGGCGATGTAAGCGAGCCACCATGGACTCCTTACACTAATTTTTGATATTTTGATGTACGTAGTGTATTATATATATATATTTGAAGAGACATGAGAACATTAAACATTTATTATCTATGATAGGCAAGACTATTTCTTAAGACTTCAAAGGCAGAAAGACAAACGAAACAGAAGAAAAAAACTTAAGACATGAATGAGAATCGAACCCATGACAACCTCTACTACGGCAACACCGCCTTGCCGAGAAAGCAAAGCTTGCTTTATGCTTATCCACTTCGCCAAATAACGCGCATGTAATATAATATATATTTGGTAAGTCTATTTTTTTCTCTAAATGTATTCATTCTTGTTTTGTTGCGTTATGAAAGATGCATACTGTCCGTTATTGCAAATGTGAATCGATCGACATGTCATGATTCAAAAATATCTATTTTTCCTATTTTGTCCCTGGGAAAGTTGGCAGGTCTGTGGTAGGTCCTATTTCTTTCCTTTCACTCTCACTTATCTTTCATCTTGATGTATCCTCATTCTTAATTTACTCTGAGATCACCACTTATGGTGAACTGGGTAAATTCAATGAATCAAATCAATCTTTTAAGTGCATTATGCTACAAAATCAGCTCTTGACACATGTACCTCTAGCATAATGCCCGTACAGAATGCTCAGTGGGTGTAATTATTTGTTGCCGTCACATCAAGCTTCTTTTGGTTTAGCTTATTGAAATACTACTAAATTGAACTAGAATATTCTTAGTACTATCTACATATATAATTCTGAGTTGGTCATTCTTTGTTCGGCAAAGGGTCTGTTGCCAGGCCACTAAGAGTAAACATGTTTTGCATGTAAGTTCTAAATGATCCCAACATTGTTTTCAAGTAACGTTTAATTGTTGAAAATGTCATTGTTTCCCCGTCTGAGTAAAATTTCCATTCACCTCAACCGCCATTTGAACAGGCTGCATAATTTGAAAGTTGGAACAGTACTGTTCAGGCCCACCTGCGTAACCTCTGTATCGAATACTGACCCGATCTATTAATCATACTTGGTATCACCTGGGGTGTGACATACTTGTTTTAAATGATGCTGGGTTGTGTTGATTATGTTGTATTATCGTACATTTTCCAACTTTTATAATTTCATCTTACTTTCAACCATCTTAGAGATTTTTAATTGTGTGTGGCTAATGAATGTTAGATGACTGAGCATTAAAAATTCCAACTATCAACAGGAGGACAAACAGAAGGAGAAGCTACGCAAGAAACAAGAGCAAATAGCTGATGCTATCAACCTTGCCAGAATGGTCCTGCGGCAAGAACCAATCGGTACAGATAGACATCATGACCGCTATTGGGTATTTACCAACACCACACCTGGTCTCTATGTTGAAAAAGGTCAGTTAGTCATATGTTGTAAACAAAGATAATAATAAAAAAACAACAGCAAAAAAGTGTCATCCGAAAAGAATTCACGATGATAAGAATATTATTATTCATGAGATTCAGTGCCGTTAATGCAAACTAACACATTGATGTAGATGAGCAGTTTTTTGGAAGTAGAATTATTTTTCAATTGTGTTGCTCTGCCGAAATGTTTATTGCTGCAGTTTCTCTTAACTTTTAATGGAGTTTTTTTTAGAATAAAGCTGAGGTAGATGCCCTCATTTTTTATTTGTAACGCTTGGGAGATCCGTTACACGTGTTATGAATAAATGCTAAAGATCCCTTATCACCTTTAAAATCTATCTAATACCAATGAAATCGCAGCGTATAGTCGACACTGGTAAGTAAAGTGCTGACAAATTTTTACTTTTATTTTCTGTCTCAGGTTGGGCTGGTCAAGAAATCAAGTACAAGGTTGCCAAGGTGTCTCGGCATGCTGAAGACTCTGATGGAGACCTTGAATCGGATTTTAACAGCGACACAGAGGACAATAATGAAAACAGTATCGTCCCCCAGACTGGAATGACTCCCATGAAAATCAAATACAACGCCAAGAGACAGCTGATTGAAAAAAGGTGAATTTTTCTGCCTGATTTAAAAACCCTTTCAACACGTGAGCGTTCTAAATGTCGTGAGCCCCTTTTGTTCCTATATATTGAACGCACTGTGTATGTCGCTGCATCACTTGTTTTAGTTTTATCCTGTTATGTTCTGAGAGCGAACTAAACATCATGAGCGCCTTTGTTTTTATACCGAGTGCACTGTGAAAGTCATGGGAGGGTACTACGTCACTTATTTTTGTTGCGTTCTATATTTAGAATGACTAATCAGCACAAGATGCTGACGTGTGCTTAATATGCTCAGGAGCTGAAGTGTAGAGAAAAGTAAGGGTCAGGGTTCAAAGGGCTAAAGGCCGCTTAAGAACTTTTGAAATAAAAAAAAATGTAAATCATTGACGTACTTAAGTAGGAATATAATTGATGCTCATTTGACTTTAGATCTTATGGGAACAAATATATCTTTTGCAGCGTACCCCACCCAGGCCAGAACTTGTGGCTAACTTACAGATCTCAGAAGGACTTGGACGCTCTGCTGAAAGCTTTACATCCTCAGGGCATCCGAGAAAGTCTCCTCAAGGCCGAGATAAAGAAGCGATATGATGAGATTTCTCGAGCTATTCTTCATGTACGACTAGTTTACCATGCTCTGCCTCTGTTATTTTTTAAGTCATATTGGAATTTACAAAATAGAATACGGCAGTTTTTCAGGTTTCAATACATATCAATCGCTCATTCTCAAAATGTCGATTTTATTTTGTTGCAAGGTCCTCCACTTTTCAAAATCAAAATAGGAAATAAACGTTCATATTTATAGCTTTGTTAAGCAGTTAATTTTTTAGGCACTAAATGACTATGTGACTGACATTACTGATGACAGACACTTTGTCCTGAAAACTCTTCAAAATATGCCTAGCGATCTTTGTTGGATCTGATGAATAGCTTATTTTTAGGAACTTCCTTAGATATAATGACCATCTAACTTGTCACTACAATTTTACATACATATTATGACACCTTTTGTATATCATTTTAACGTCAGCTCCAGTTGGATAAAAACGTTTTTTCTTACCTTGCAGAAGAGCACAAACTCTGACTAAACGTTATTATGCCAACTAACAAAGACTTTTCCCAAAGACCTAAAAACCTTATTAACTGTTGTTTCCCTAAGCCCCTAAGAGTCCACAAGGTTTCTATTATGTCGATAACTGCCGTTACTTTGACAAACACGCTTGTCATCATAACGTCAGCTATTAAGACATACGATATAATACATTACAATATCCTGATTATTAAAACAAATTTCAAACTTCTAAAGAGTGTAATTCAGCAAAGGAAGATACATTATGAAGACAAATGAATAATTAAATCAATGAACAAGTCTTTAATGCCAAGGTTCTGTTTAATTTTATTATATACCTTTATCATGAATTGTTATCATAAATGTTTAAGCCAAGAAAGAAAAAAATTAGATTCTAAGTAGAAACCATGAAAAGGAATGAGGAAAAAATTTAGATTTTTTGAAAGGTATCTTTTTCACCCCATTTGAGGCAAAAACATTGAAATTGAAGTTTTAAGGAAATTATATGGGCAACATTTTTGTTTCTCTTAGGCTCAAAGAACGAACCTTGAACTTCGTAATAGTGATGGTGACAAGGAGATGATTGAGGGATTCAAGAAAGAGCTGATAGACATGGAGCTTCGTTTGCGTAACGGCGGTCTCGGGGGAGTAAATGACTATGACCTCTGGGAGATGAAGCTGAAAAACGCCCAAGATTCGTTGGTCATGGTAAGTTTACACTCAGGCTCTTTTGCTGTCAACAAGTATGTAGGAAACGTATTTGATACGTAGTGGGTTTTTTTGCATTGAGTCGGTAAGTGTATTTACCTTGAAAAGTGCGTATTTGACGGTTAACTGTATTTTTTTTCTAATCTGAGAAACCCTTTGTTAATGACAGAGTCGAGACTCAGAAAAACTGGGGTAAAAATCTGGAGATGTCATTCAGAGTTCACAAAAAAACCATCACATTTCACCAGCAAGGCCAGCATTTTTTTTGTTATTTGCCTTATAGGTGGTTAATTCATGTTAAATTGTTATTGTTTTCTGGAATATTTTGAGCCTTGGTGCTGGTTAAAATTAGTTTATGCAGTGAGAGTCTGTTTTTGGACTTGAAAATGTTAGCAGCTATAAATATACCATACCCACTTGCTTATATATGCATCCAGCAACAACAAATGTGTGAAAGGATAAAGATGGGAAAGCACTGAAAATAAATGATTTAATTTCCCTTTTCATACTGTCAATCTTTACAATTTATGTTTTAATCAAACTAAAACCATAAACAATAAGCAATAAGATAAATAGTTTCTTTTTGATCTTGGCATACCATAATTGAGATTTCTGAATTGCTTGTGTGGACATTTATTTACTCATTGACTTCAATGTAAATTATTCGTGATGGGGCGGAAAAACAAAAGCCAGGCTTTAGATAATTTAGCTTGCTGATCACAAATTATTCCCATAGAGATGTTTTTCCTGATAATGGTTTGAGTTTAAAGCTTTAAATTTACTACTTTCAATCTATGCATCTTGTCTCTATATTTCATTTAGGGTGATAGCTTGCTAGAAGTTCAAAATGGTATCACAGAGAAATTCTTCCAGGGATTCATGAAGCCAATCATCAAAACTGAAGGAGAAAAGAAGAAAAGGAGGAAAAGAATGATGATAATGAAGATGCAGAAAAAGATGGTAAAAAGTCCTTTGTCATTTAGTTTTCAATTATGATATGAAATGGTCACCCTTTTGCAGTGGTTTTCCACTATGCTTATTTATTTCCTGTCTCTTACTTTTCTTTTCAATTCATTTGCCATTTATTAGAGCTTTAAAATGGGTTCACAAACTATGAGGCAAAATACTTTACAAATGTTTACCCTTAATGGCAAGAAATCTTATTTCACACACCCACATTGTCAGTCAGTCACTCAGTAACTGGGCATGGGTCGATTTGAGCTTTAAGAGAAACCTTAAAAAAGTCATCAATCAGTGTCATCCACATTGTCAATGTATTTTTGTTTCCCTAAATCACAACGATCATCTTCCTTTGATTAGATTGTGTTAATAGAATTTCATATCTCCATGTTGTCATTTTGATAACATTAGATACCTTTTTTGCTGTTGGATTTTCGTAAAATCTATGACTTGATATTAAATAAATATGAAAGTGAATTCTTACATTATTATTTTCTTTTTGACGCCTTTGTATTTGTCTTGTCTTTCACTCTATGAGATTTCAAGGTCTCTTTCATGTCTTTGTTCGTCCCACTGTTTCGTTGAAGGTTGGTGGGTGCTGATGGTAGATTCTACTTCTTTCCTTTCACTCTTGCACTTTCATGCCTCTTTCAGCTTGCTGATTCCTTTTAATTTAGGCTGAGGTCTCTGCATATGGTTGACATGGTAAATTTCAGTTAAACAGATCTAGCTTTTTCCTCTTAATTCACCCTGAGGCCACCGAATATGGTGGATATGGTGTAAATTTCAATGAATTAATCCTACTGTTTGTCCTCATGTAGATGATGAATCAGAAAAGTCCCAGGAAAAGAAGATAAGAGAGAAAAAGCTATTCGTCTATGGAAAGAAGCTGTGAGCTCATGCCAGACATTCTCCCGCCTACACGTTCTTATGGCAATGCTGGATTCTTGTATCAAGTGGGAGAAATCTGCGGAGAATGCGGTAAGTTTAAAAACGATCAAAACGATGACAAAATATGAGATAGATCCATCATCGGACATACATCATCATCGGACATACATCACACATTTGTGGTTTGGGATTTGATTTTGTTTTTTGTTTATAATTTGGGGTTGGATTTGGTAATCTTTCTCGTTCAGCTTTTTTTTTCTGTCAACTTTCAACATTTCTAGCTGATCTTGAGATCATGATTTTGTAACTTCTTTTTGTTCTTTCTTTACTGAAGAGTCAACAGTTTTATTTAATGTGAGTCAATTTTCTTTGAAGATTTGATAATTAAAATAAGGGATAAATATCCTGTCTCCAGTTTTGCCTTCAAAATGAATTTGTGACTTGTGCATAGTTTAACTTTTACAAACCTCACATTAACGTATTGGGTTTGAGGTGTGTTCACTTATTATTCATCCAGGAAGGACCGTTCTATTTCCGATGCCAATCACTTTTGTCATTTACGTATTATTTTCCCCTTTTATCCCAGAAATGCAAAATTTGCCGCAAGAAAGGTAATGATGACCGTTTGCTTCTTTGTGATGAATGTAACCAAGCATTTCATATTTACTGCCTAAGGCCTGCCTTGAGTAAAGTCCCCACTGTAGACTGGTTCTGTCCAGCTTGTAAAGTAAGTAGTATGGGAGGCATGTCACTTGTATAAAGCTGATGTTCATCAATTTAAAAAGAAAAAAGATACTTTTCTTTGAATTTTAGTTAAGCTGCATAGTCGTTTTTTAATCCAATTTTTTTGCATAATTTTAAATAGTATGTAACTTTGTAGTTATTTGTCATTTAGAGACATTTCTGCATGCCTTATTTTACAATTCTTGTCATTTACGTAGTGTGATGTTGTTAGGTGTTCTGGGATGTGTGTTGACATGTAATATTATTAATCACACTCATGTTTTTCCATTCTGAAACAACTCAATAGTATCAAAACATGGCGGCTATCAGAAAGGTCGCTAGTGATGATTTGAGGAAAAGAAGCAGTTTTGACCACTAGACATAGAATGATTATAATTTTGATACTTTCTAACATGAAGTGAAGACACATTTTAGTACAAACCCACTTACTCTGCTTCACGATGTTGAATTATATTCTGATTGCTGTCCATATGGGATGGTAGAAGGATTGTTTCCCTTAAAATTCTTTTTGTCCACTTTTATTTGATTTTTTCCAGTACTCTTTTTGCCTGGTCTCTGTTAATTTTCCCTCCTTTTTTCTTTTCTTTCCAAATTACAGCCGAGAAGACAGCCATCAATGAGACACATTGGGCAGGATGTAAGTTAGAATTTCTAATTTTTCTTCAATCTATTAAATACCATCATCAAATAGAAGTTGACTCTCTCTCTCTCTCTCTCTCTCTCTCTCTCTCTCTCTCTCTCTCTCTCTCTCTCTCCTCACTCTCTCTCTCTCTCTTTCTCTCTCTCTCTCTCTTCTCTCTCTCTCTCTCTCTCTCTCTCTCTCTCTCTCTCTCTCTCTCTCTCTCTCTCTCTCTCTCTCTCTCTCTCTCTCTCTCTCTCTCTCTCTCTCTCTCTCTCTCTCTCTCTCTCTCTCTCTCTCTCTCTCTCTCTCTCTCTCTGTTTCTCTCTCTCCTCTTTGACTGTTCTCTATCTGACTATCTCTATCTCTATCTCTCCCTTTCTCCCTCCCTTCCCTTCTCCTCTCCTCTCTCTCTCTCTCTCTCTCTCTCTCTCTCTCTCTCTCTCTCTCTCTCTCTCTCTCTCTCTCTCTCTCTCTCTCTCTCTCTCTCTCTCTCTCTCTCTCTCTTTCTCTTTTTAATTATTCACGTGTAAGTACTTAAATAGACTCAATGTCTGACACGGTGTCCATTGCATTATTGAGATAAGAACCATAACTATAACAAGAAAAGAAACAGTAATTAACATAACTATATGACCTCTTTTCAGACCATATGACATGGAAGGCAGCGTTACAAATTTTATGTTCAGCCGTCAGATAAACATTGTTTTAAGTAGTGCATTTAAAATATGTTTGTGGATCTGACAAAACCCATCGTATGGTAAACATTTTTAAAATGCATTTTTTTTGTGTGCATGAACTGCCATTTTCCCTGTTTTCTCGGTTTGAACTCCCTTTACCTTACGATGGGTTTTGTCAGATCCACACTCATATGAATTCCAAATCACCACTACATTGTTTCACAATGACACAAAAAGTTTTTCTTCTTTTTTTTTTTCTTTTTTTCTTTCTTTCTTTCTTTCTTTCTGTCTTTCTGTCTTTCTTTCTGTCTTTCTGTCTTTTTCTGTCTTTCTGTCTTTCTTTATCAGTTCCCATTCTACCTTCCTCGGTGCATGGGTACAAACTAAGATCAAATTTCAGTGATAACGACGTATCAAGAAGTCTCACCAGAAGAAAGAATTAATTTTATGTTTCATTTTATCACTCCTCAGTCTGAAAGTGAAGAAGAAGAGGAGGAGGAGGAAGAGAAAGAGGAGGCGTGCCGTGAGTGTGGCGGCACTGACAAACTCATTGTGTGTTCCAAGTGTCCGGTGCATTTCACACACCCAGTGCCACGATCCTCCCCTCAGGCATCCCCCAAGGTAGAAACTTCAGAAAAATTTTCTTTCATTCCTTCTCTTCATTTTCTTTATATATATGCTTTTTATAATCAATGGAATTTGAGATTTTCTCATTAGTTTTTGAATTTCAAAATCTCAGATTGTGTCTATTTATATTATATTATTCTGAGTTGGGTCGTTTTTGTATGAATCTAAGACTCTGTTGCCAGGCCACTAAGAGTAATCATATTTTGCATGTAGTTTCTAAAATGAACCCACAAATTTTTTCAATTGAGAAATTTTTATGTCAGAAGTGTCCTTTAATTAAGGAAGATTTAAGGTTCCCCATATTTGGGTACAATTTTCATTCTCGTTAGCCACCATTTTAAGTTTTGAGTTTCCCTGTCTTTGAGTAAAATTGTCATTCACGTAAGTTACCGCTTTTAGCAGATTTTATAATTAAAAAGTTGGAATTGTATGGTTCACGCCTATCCACGTAAACTCAGTATTGACCGCTGACTCGATCTGATAATCATACTTGATACCACCTGGGGTATAAAATTCTTGTTTCATGAGAAATTTGTGACGAATCTTGAAAATCCTGCTTATTTTACATTTCTGGAGATCAAGATAATATGAAGAAGTGAAATACTGATTACTATTAATGGAGGAAGTGAAGATTGTAATATGCTTCTTCATCTGTTTGCATTCAGTCATTTGATGCTTATAGTTAGATCTCATATGTCTTCATAGTATGGATGATTTATACTGCCTGTTTATATTTCTTTTAGATTATTGAAAACAATGTTTTGAAATAAGGTATTGTTCTTAATTGTGTTTTACATGTCTTTCTCGTTTATTTTCCCCCCCCAGAGGTTTATGGGAATGTTCTGATTGCAAGAATGGACGCGGTAAGAGAAAGAGGTCAAAGCGGTCTCGAAAAGGTGAGAAAAATACTTTTGTCAAAGACACTAGATACATGATAGTGATACAGTATAAAAACGGGTGGGGAAGGGAGGAGGATAATACAGCCACCTTCAATTTATTTTATTGTTGGCGGGGGGGGGGGTATAAAGAAGGGTTATTTATATAAGCATCACTGCTGTCCTTATGATTTTTTTAAATGTTAGACTATAGCAGCTTTTAGCTTTAACTTTTGATTCTTGACAAGGTACGTTTAGATCTAGGTTTTGCCGTATTTATCTGTTCAAACATAGATTTAGATGTATTTTGTACGGTATCAATGCAAATGATGTAGCTAAAGTGACACCACCTCACCTTCATTGACATGAAATGAAGGTGTAGAGACAGTTTACAATTATTTTTCTTGCAAAGACATAACGGAAAATCATTTTGTGCATCTAAACCTATACATCGGAAAGTAGAATGAGAACTGATCAAGAAAGAAAGC
This sequence comes from Doris montereyensis, assembly GCA_037039925.1. NCBI lineage: Eukaryota > Metazoa > Mollusca > Gastropoda > Nudibranchia > Dorididae > Doris > Doris montereyensis. The sequence continues at coordinate 85,577 of JAXRKP010000421.1, forward strand.
AAGCGATACGTAATGGGAGGATAAATGTTGATTGCTACGATAACTTTGAAAACAATTTGCAATGGTCTGTTTCAAGAAGTGGGTGAGAATATAAGCATTTGGTTGGCATTAGTTTTGTAATCATTAGTCTAGAGTCTGAAATTTAGACTTTCAAGTTTTAGAGGGGGGGGATTAAGTCTTACAGATTGGCAGACTCTATTATTTTAATGCACTTTGTGAGGTACATAACTTTGGAAAGGCAGAAATGACATTCTGACATTTGGTGAAAGGATGCATTGACCAAAGAGGTTAGTCTAGAGAAATGACTTTCAAGTCTTGTTAAAGATATAGATGCTCGAGGTTTTTTAAAGATATACAGTGGATGTCGCGTAAGTGAATGTTCAAGGGACCTATTAAAAAAGATTCAGGACTTATGCAAAAAGTGACTTACGCAATTGCTCGGTTACCGCACAAGGGAATGAGAGAAGGGCGATTAGATCCATGGCTTCGACTTCAATTTTAAACCAATCACCTGTTTTGTCAAGTGCTTCGCGGATATAGATCAAGATTTCAATAGTAATTCTAGAAATAGTAATGCCGATGGTCGTTACACAATGATTGGGTAAGAGTAAGGTCCTTGGCAATTCCACCTTCTTTCTACCCCCTCCTCCACCTCCCCCATACACACCTTACTATGTGCAAGTAGTACAAGTTGTGCTACATCAACATCATACGATGTGTAACGTACTGTATTACACAGCATGTTGAACAAAGGAGGCATAATATTCTCAACCACCTTCTCTCTCTCTCCCTCAGTCGCAATAGTCACATCACAATGCTGACAATATGATGATCTAGACCCACGCGACATAGTATTATATTTCATAGTTATTGGTGGCCCCGCCCGCCTGCTTTCATTCTGACTGGTACAGTCACAACTGGGTACGATTGTGACTAGGAGAAAAGGAGAGACGGACAACCGGCCATATGACCAACCATATACCAAAACCTGAGTGGATTTTATTAACTTGCGCTAATTGAATCTTGTGATGTAGAGTAAGGGCAAGTGGAGGGGCGTTTAATAATCACTAATACTAATACAGGTAGATCTACATGTGTATTGATCGTGTTCTCTAGCTGTGGGGTCAACAGCCGTTGATACCATTGAAATTGAACCATCGACTCATGCAATCGTATTTTCATTCATTTTACCGTCTGCGGATCGTGAAAAAGATTGATGTCGGCTGAAGCAGTTTTTTATTAACTAAAAAATGTGTGGGGGATAGGACCGTAAAAAAACATCGACTTTAGAAAAAGATACAAATCGATTTATGCAGCATCCACTGTAGATCCTAGGTAAATATTTAATCAGTATGAAATAAACTTTGCACACTCGATGAAGTGATCATATCATGTAGAGTGGGCTCTCTATCCCTTTTTTAAACAGCGAAAATGCTTTTAGGTTTCTTTACAGTCAACAGGTTGGCGGGTGCTGCTGGTAAGTTCTATTTCTTTCCTTTCCTTCTTTCACTTATCTTTCATCTTGCTGTTTCCTTTTAATTCACCCTGAGATCACCGCAATGGTGGACGGGTAAATTTCAAAGAAACAAACTAACAGTCAACAGTTAATCCTTTCAACATATGTTTCTCCATTGATTGTTTCAAATTTCAATTATTGCCGTCCTTCAGCCAATCATCGCAGCAAATATTGTCAGGATGCTAGTGAAGAAGAGAGTGATGAAGAACAAGTCGTAAGATTTCGATCTCGCTCAAGGAAAAGCCAAGCCACCTCCAACAGCCGGAACAGAAAAAGCAGGACTCGGTCTTCAGGGTCAAGGAACACCAGTTTGTGTGATACTTCCTCTTCCCTCACTCCAACAGTGCGTATTTCGCGGCGTGGGCCCTCTGAGTTGTCGGTAAGTTAATCCTTTCAAATTTCATATTTGTAAGAAAGGGTAGGAGAGAAAAAGAGAAAAAAAATACAAAATATCTTATCATTCTTCTTTTGAAAGCATGAAACTCGTTACGGTTTTACCCGGCCGAAAACGACTGCATGCTAGACAGCCAGCTGTGTTTAGCCTGGCCATACCCAGTCGCTCGCTAACTGTTTCCTATTGTTCACATTGTGACAATACTAAATACAATGTATGCATTTTAGGAAACAGATTTTTATAATTTTACCAGAATTTTGTCCATAAAGGTTCAGTGAGTGACCCTGTAGCATAAATTTGATTTAGGCATTTATATATGTATATATATATATATATATATATATATATATATATATATATATATATATACAAGCATGTTACATGCCGGGGTGATGCCAAGTATGATTATTAGATGAGATTAGTGTTAGATATTGAGGTTACGCGTGTTTGTGTGAACAGTCGGCCCACTATTCCAACTTTTTAATTAAGCTGTTCACAATGGCAGGCTAGCTGGATGAAAATGATACTCACAAATATGGGGAAATAATGAAGTTTACATTAATTCAACGTCAGCAAAGACTGACCAACTCATGATTATATATAGAGATATATATATCTTCTGACATTCCGTATTACCTATTGCTGTATTTATTTGTTCACTATTGTGTGTCTCTTTCCAGCTATGTGAGGAAGTGTTGAACAGAGTGATCAAGCACAAATTAAGCTGGCCTTTCCTTGAGCCGGTGGACAAGAAACAGGTAATAATCTAATCTCATTTTTGGTCTCTTCTTTTATTTTTATTTTATTTTGTCAATAAATTTATTCTTTTTGTAGTTATAATTTAGGTGGTCAACGTATGGGGTTGATCTGCTATTTATGCTTCATTCAGCTACTTGCATTCTAGGATTTGTTGCGTTGTGCGAACGTTTGGTGGGTGCTACTGGTAGGTCGTACTTTCTTTCCTTTCACTTATCTTTCATCTTGCTATTTCCTCTTAATTCACCCTGAGATCCCCGCAATGGTGTATGGGATAAATTTCAATGAAATTTTAAGAAGTTTTGTGTTGCGTTGTGAAACTGACCATGAGGAAGAAGATCAAACGATAAAGATCAGAATGGATTTATACTATTTATAGTCCGTATCCCGGCACAAGTGCAGGCTCATCAAATTTATATCATTTATCTCCCAGCAGGCCATTTCATTCAAAGTCCTTCTCAACTCTGTGAGGAGCATATAATACAGCAGTCTGTTAGACGCTTCATCTTACAAGATCTTTCTCTACCTATAAGTGGGTACTCATTCACACCTGAGTCTAAGTTTTCGCTACAACGTCTCTTAAAAGTTTTTCAGACCTTTAAATTTAAATTCTCATCTGTCATGTCAACATTTTTTGGTGTCTTTTTTGATAGGTCTGCAAATTCTTTAGTCGTGATATCTTAATATCTACTGCTGTGAACATGGTCTTACATGCTCTTCTACTTATTATTTTCAAATTACAAAGCAAATAGCTTCACCATTGCTTGGTCAACTAGCTATACAAAAACTCTTTTAGCTCAGCATTAAAAGATTCCTTTCAAATTAGAGCATTCATATGAGGAGTGAATGATTAAATCTAGGGTAGGCGTTTCTTCTTCCATTACTTGGGCTTGCATAAGGCGTACCATAATTTAAGGCACCTGAAAATCATTGCATGGCTGGGATTTCATGGGATTCACAACGAAATAAAGAGATTGTCTCCGAAATTCAAATGGATTTTTGTGTGGGGTAATAAATTAAATCCTGTCGACGGTTGAAGTTTTCTCTAGAGTTTTTTTAGCGAAATCCACCCACTGCTCCAGAGCGGTGGATTGACACCTAGTCCCATCGGAGTAAGTTGTTGAGAAGGAAATTATTCAATTTCACATTCTAGTATAATTTATGCATGGTGTAGTTTGACATTTATATATTTTGATTTGATTTTTATCCACATCTACAACTGCGGTTATCTCAGATGTTTTTGGTCCCGTGGAAATGTTGGGTTGATCAAAATTCCTTGGTCTTGAACTGAAATCTTTACGGTTACATAGGAGACTGGGTAGTCCAGATGCAAGGTGTCAACTCAAAGTTGTGGGAATCAAACCCTGTCAACGGTTGAAAATTTTTCTCCAGACTTTTCGAGTGAAATCTACCCACTGCTCGAGGTAGGTGGATTGACACCTAGTCCCATTGGAGGTGGATGATAAAAAGGAGGTCCCGTCTGCAGATCACAACACTGCACGTTAAAGATTATTTGGCTGTTTACAAGGCAGTCCAGACAAATTCGAAAAATCCTACCCAAAAACCCAGAGATCCTTATTTATGGAAAAGGGTAAATCAAATTTAAAAATTTTGTTTACTATATAAATGAAACTTATTTAGAAGGGGCATTCATTGTCTTTTACTTCCAACAGGTGCCTGACTATCACGTCTTGATCAAAAAGCCCATGGATTTCCAGACCATGCAGAAGAAATGTACTCGTTTGAGCTATGCTTCCCTCAGGAATTCATTGAAGATGCTGCTTTGGTATTTGAGAATGCAGAAAGCTATAACAAGGTAGGCATTTCACTTTACACTCCCATCTGAAAACAACCCATTAAAACGATTTATTTCATCACCCTTCTTTAGTGATGGGAAATAGATTGCATGGTATACATGACCCAAGCATCAGTCTTGCACACACAGGGGGACTTGGTAGTGCAGAGGCAAGGAGTCGGCCAACAGTTGAAAATTTTTCTTTAAAAAAAATAAATTTGTTAGCAAAATCTACTCTCCCGGTCCAGTTATGCGGATTGACACAAAGTCCCATCGGAGACAGACAATAAAAAGGAGGTCCTGTGTGCGGATCACAACACTGCAAGTTAAAGATCCATTTGCTGTTTACAAGGCAGTCCGGGCAAAATTTAAAATAATCCTACCAAAAATCTTGAGATCACATTAGTTGTGGATGTGGGTAAATTAGATCAAATAAATAAATAAAAACCTGCACATACTTTCTTTGTCCTGACCTTGTTTTCTTTGGGGATAGCACTTTAATGTCAGTAAAAGTTCCTCCAAGGCCATTATTGCCCATAAAGCCAGAGCTTATCCTGGTTTCTATAGCGGGAAGCGGAACAGGTGATAATAATCCACCACCTGGATAGGCCTATAGTCTGACGTATGTTTTACTCTCAAGCTAGTACTTGTACTCATTTGCGCCTGGGTCGAGAGGGGAATGTTGCAGATTCAAAATGAACAAATTGAAATGGTAGTGTTCATGCTACATGTTGAAAAGCTTGGACACCTTTTTATTTCATCTTCTATCTTCTCCCTCCCCTTCACAGCCTGACAGTGACATTTTCTCCTGTATGAGGGAGGTTGAGAAAATCTTCAAAGAACAGTTGAAAAGCTTCTCCCAGATTGGCCTTATTACCGCACGGTGGTTGAGCACGACGGAAATTCCAGTGGAAGTGAGGCGGGAAACGTCGTTCCCGCAACAAATAACCATCGTCGATGTAGCGTGTTTTGGGCTATGGTTATTTTGTTACACTTGCATTGCTCATCCATGTGAAAATTAGAGAAACATTTCAGCACTTCATATTGTATTATCATAACTATGTTTTTGTTGAGGTTGAGAAAGCCACTAAAAAAATCATAAAAGAAAGGTGAGGAGTAGAATCTCGTGCGTTCTTTGCAGAGGTCACTTGTTTTCATCCTCCATACAAAAGTTTGCGCAACGCATCTCTCATTTGTTCTTCACACCGCACACACAGCTTACTTGTCGTACCTTTGGTGTATGTTTTGTTTCGTTTATTTTTTTGTTTCCAGTATATTCATGAACGTGTATAGACTGATCGTTTGTATATTTTTTAACTGAACACCTCATGATGGACTGGGTAGTTTAGTGGCAAGATGTCAGCTTCCTGACTATTTGGTTGTGGGTTCAAGCCCTGACAGGTTGAAAAGTTTTCTTAATTTTTTAAATTTTGTTTTGGAGTAAAACCTGGTCCAAGTAGGTGGATGGACACCTAGTCCCATTGGAGACAGATGATAAAAAGGAGGTCCCGTGGGCAGATCACTACCCTTACACTTTGTGCTTGTTAAAGATCCCTCGGCTCTTAACAAGGCAGTCCGGGCAAAATTTTAAATCCCACAAAAGCCCCTGAGATCACATCAGTTGTGGATGTGGGTGAAATCAAAGAACATCTCTTACTTACTTAGGCCCGTAGCTCTGGGAGGAGCATATGCCATCAACAACACTCCATCATCGCACTCTGTTCTGAGCTGCCTGCTAAATTCCTGTCCAGTTGGTTCCCTGTATCCTTATCTGCTCTTCAGTGTCTCGCCTCCAGGTGCTGCGAGGTCGGCCTCTCTTCCTTTTCCAAAGAACATCTCATGTCCTCGTTATTTGAGGCTAGTATTTCGTATTACAGTGTGCGTTGATGAGAAACGGGCACTTGTGCATTTGATCTTACTTTCATCAAGCATTTGTCCCTGCTCATCATGAGCATGGTATATTGTATTAAATATCTATGTTGTCTTTTGTTGTTTGATTGATTGTTAACAAATACTTTTGTCCCCCTTCTCAATGTATTGACTATAGATTTAGTCACTGAAATTTTTGTCTTTAATTTGTCTGAGTCACAATTTTACGTAATTTTTTACTCTTGTGATTCATATTTCTCTTCTGCTTTAACATGTCTGTAATAATCTGTATAGAAGCCATACAAAAATAAACTTTAAAACAGATCTAAAAACAAGACACCCCGCCAACATCCGCGTACACACACACACACACCAAAACAAAAGTAACCCCAATTAAGTGAGTACACACACACACACAGACACCATGACAAAAACAAACCCAATTAAGTGAGTACACACACACACACAGACACCATGACAAAAACAAACCCAATTAAGTGAGTACACACACACACAGACACCATGACAAAAACAAACCCAATTAAGTGAGTACACACACACACAGACACTATGACAAAAACAAACCCAATTAAGTGAGTACACACACACAGACACCAAGACAAAAACAAACCCAATTAAGTGAATACACACATACAGACACTTGAGACACCAAGACAAAAACAAACTCAATTGAGTACACACACACACACACACACGCAATCACCAAATCAAAAACAAACCCAATTAAGTGAATAAAATGAGGGGGAAAATAACAAAATTGAATAGAACATGTCTCTGCATGAACTCAGGGTGGGTGGTCGGTGTGGGCTTTTGGTAGGTTCTACTTCTTTCCTGTCCCTCTCTCACTTACCTTACAACTTTCTGTTCCTCTTTATACATCTTGAGATCATCGCATACGGTGAACAGGATACATTTCAATGAAACAAAAGCATGAACTGATCGAATCTGTAAATGATGCCTCTTCCAATGTCTGTCATGATAGTAATTTGTTTTTGTATTAAATCTTATTCGCCTTTGGTGGTCTAATCTGTGGCTGTGGATCATTTAGTAGTCCAGAGGCAAGGTGTCGGCCTTTCAACCAAAAGGTCATGGGTTCTAGCCCTGGCTGTTGACACATTTTCTTTGGGTTTTGTTTTTTTTGGAGTTCGGGTAGGTGGATCGACACTTGGTCCCATCAAAGGCGGATGATAAAAAGGTACCATGTGCAGATCACAACACTGCACAGTAAAGATCCCTTGGCTGTTAACATGGCAATATTTGAAATCCTACCAAAAGCCCTGTTGTGGATATGGGTAGAAACAACAAAGCAGAGTTCTATCAATTCTCCCTTCTCTGTCTTTCCAGCTAAAAAAATACTGTTCATTTGGTCCCTATGCTTCTTGCGGTTTAAAAAAAAAAAAGATCTGGACTTACCAATTACAGTCACAGCAGTATAGTATTATATTACACCCACAAAGGTTTATAGAATATTCTGAATGCCTGGTTTCCATGAGCAAAGGTTTGAGCATATAAACCACAACGTATGTGGTTGATGCAGCTAGAGAGTTGATTCAATGTCATAAGATTTGTGTACAAAACAGGAACAGACACTTGGAATGAGAGGAAAATGAGTTATTTGTCATTGTGACCTTAAAATGTAGGTATTTGTGGTCAGTTTGTCCTTAAAATAATTCTACAATGTTGCTGGAAATCAATAGTTCAAACATACCTTTGTTGGATGATGGGGATTGTTTTTTTTTTGTTGGTTTTTTTAATTATAAATTTTAGCAGCCAACCTTTGGGTCCCTCTAACAAAATAAATTCCAAAAGCTACATAGTATATTTAATCATATGTATATGTATATAGAATATGAATGTGTGTTCACTCGCAGGCTCAATATTTTACGAGAGAGAGAGAAATCGTTTCTGCTGATAACAATCATGTGATGTACATTTTGCAATTTGTTTTAAATGATAATTAGTTGTCAAAGATGTGATGTTGTAAGTTGTTTGTTTTTGGGTTTTTTCTCTCTGTATTTTTTTTCACTTGCTTAACTAGAAACTTGTACACTTTGCTAATGGTCTATAAAAATTTTAAAAACACATAAGAGGTATTCATGTGACCTTATGACAACATTATGTCTTTTGGGGTTGTTGGGTTTTGTTTTGTTGTTTTTTGTTACTTTCTTTGCCTCCCCCGGAACAAATGGAGGAAAAGAGAGAAAAAGATGTCCGGCCAAAGAGAAGCGGGTTTGGGGGGGAGGGGAGGGTCATCCTGCCTCGTGTATTGGTTCTCTTCAAAAGGAGTGGGTGGTTGCGAATGCTACTGGTAGGTCCTATTTCTATTTCTTTCATTCTTTCACTTACCTTTCAATTTTTATCTTGCTATTTTCCTCTTAATTCACCCCGAGATCACCACTTACAGTGGACGGGGAAATTACGATGAAATCGAAAAGAGGAAGTGTATGAATTGGTTTCTGTTTGGTGTATAGTTCAAAGCCTGCATCCTTGTATATAATATACATGGTTTTTATGAATTTTTTTATTTAAGTCAAGTGTGTGGATGCAAGAGGCTCACTCATATCGATCAAGATGTTTTAGTTTTGGTTGAGAGGATTGTTTGGAACAGGGATCATTCATTTGCATCTCTACTATCGTGGCATTTGATGAAATAAAATATAAAAATGAAGATAAAGCAAAAAAATATTTCAGGCAGCTCTTTGATAACGATGTTAACTTTTTATAATATCCATGTAAATTAGAATCCCCCTCAAATTAATTATACATCAATTTTGCTTTGATATAGATATTTTGGTTTCCCAATGCTAATCTTTTTTTTTTTTATTTATTAAGGGCTTGATACTGTTTGTTTTTTTAAATTGACATTGTCTAGTAAGAAAATCTGTGGACCAAAATAAATAATACTTCCCCATACTCAGTGTTCTACGTCTTCTTATATGATTTATATTGTGATTTATCATTTAGATTTGAAAAAGGTCATACTCATTCAAAGGAAGCTTTAATGTGTTGTAGGTGAACCCTAGTGTTGTGAACTGGTAATCACGATACTAGTTCAAGCTCTACGGCTGGCACAGGTGGGGTTTTTTCTCACAACGTTGTACTCTTACTACTCTTAGGAAAGGTACTTCATTCTACTTTCTTCACTTGATTCAGGTGTGTATGAGTACCCAGCTATACGTAGAGAAAGATCTTGTCAGAGTGTCAGTACAAAAGGCCAATTTTTTAATAAATTGAATGCCATAAATAGAATGCACATTTATCATCACACAGAGTTTTGTTGCCCTATCACTCACTATACTATCGGCAAATTTTACATAGAGAATCGAGAAAAGCAACTGACTGACTTAGAATATTCAGTTTTTCCTATGACTAAAAATTAATTTTAAAACGAACAAAAAGTTTATGAATTCAAAACATTTTATAACATTAAAAATAGCCAAGCATCAAGGGTTTCGCTTTTTCAAAAAGGCCAGCACTTAGACTTAGAGTTAATTACTAATTTACTCTATATTGCTGTGTCAACTGTCAGAGCCAGCAAAAACCGGAACTACATAATACTACATGTGAATGTTGAAGAAAATTACAGAAGTTAGCTCGCAGAATGCAAGAAGAGAGGAACGTATTTGCTCTGCTTTATGACTACGAGTGCAAGTGAGTGTAACTGTAAAAGTAAAAGTAATGTGTGTAAAAGTTTTATCAGTTACTAAGAAGCAATGACCATCAAAATGGAAAAGAGATGTATTTTGGACTGACCAAAGCAATTATGTAAATCTAAGGCTAGAACCACACCGGCGTCGGGCCCGACGGTCAGACCCGACCCGACGTTTTTTTTGCCGGCTGTGCCACCCATACCGCCAGCGGAACCCGACGGTCAGACAACACAGGCATTTGTAGAAAATGGCGTGTAGCAGGAGAAGAAAATTGTTGTTACTGTGGCTAAGAAGAAGGATACGAAGGCACAATAGCTCATCAAAACGATTTTGGGTCCATCCCATACAACAAAAGCGGAAATCTCTTGGTGAGTTTCACCACCTATATCCTCTGTTGTGATGAAGTGGGTCTTTCTTGTTGTAAATAGACGATCGACGCTGTATGCAAAGAATCAATGCTTCGTCATCCATTGTCAACAGACCAAGCTCTGAGAAATGCATCCTCCAGTCCACCGCTTGAGATTGCAAAATGCTATTAATAGACATGTGGCGGGAAAAGGAAATAATTTGTATAGGAAAAACCTATGAAATTGTCTCCCATTTCGCCCGACGGACGGCGTGGAATGAACACGTTCATTCCTAAAAAGTCGGCTCCGGACGTCAGGTTTCGGTGTGGGTGGATCGTCGTTTTTGTTACCTGACACTACTAATGAGCCGGGTTGCATTTTTTCCACCGGAAATATGTCTGGTCTGACCGTCGGGCCCGACGCCGGTGTGGGTCTACCCTAAGACTGCCAACATAGTAATAGTAGCTTCACACTGATTCAGTCTCCCTGGGCCCGTTGGCAGGGGCTCCTGGAAGGTTCTACTTCTTTCCTTTCACTCTTTTACTTATCCTTTCTTCTTGCTGTTTCTTCTTAATTCACCCTGAGATCACCGCAAATGGAGGACAGGGTAAATTCCAAATAAACAAAGAAATCCAGAGCCCTGATTTCCACTTGCGATTTAGGGAAAGCGGATCATCTCAGTGGATAGAATTCAGCCAGTTTGTGCAAGCTTCAGACGGGTTGCCGAAAACAAGGGCAGATGGATGAAACATGTCAATAATGTCATCAGCTATCTGGAAAAAAATTGTTTTTCTCTCCTAACCAAACCTCAAGGTCAGCGTGTTGTATTTGTACATGTTTTTTTCAATTATTATTTGATATAGACAATTTTAACCATTGCCATTGTACTTTTGGCATGTCTTAATTAGTTAAAAAAATATCACAATTTTTTTATTATCATACAGTTGCCAAGGGAGCTCCGCTGTCTTGGATTTTTATTAAAAATACCTTCAACTTCAATTCAAATAGGCTTTTAAAAATTTTAAACAAACTAGGCTGTAACTAGTGTAACTAGCGTAATTTTGTTCACACGTTATTTGTTTCAAAATTTCCAAGCAGCTGAACTTAAAGTAAGTGCTTGTTAATGTTACTAGATCCAGTGTTAGTAAGGTAAGTTTTCAAACGGATTAGTATGAACAATGTAGTACATTATATCAATCATGCACATTTAAACTCAAATAGATACACATGATGAACGTCATTATATATAATAAGTCAAATCTATCAATACTATCATTGACGAGACTGAATGCTCTTTTGTTTATTTTCCTTCACACTCACAAATCTTCTATGGCCCATTTATTAACAATCAAAATCAAAGTTTAAAAAGACACGAGAATTTGAAACAGGAGAAACCAATCTGATGAAATAATACATATTATATTAGCATCTACTAACATTAACAGGGTTGCCACAGACTGCAATATGATAAGAAATTACCTTTTCAGGTTCTAAATATAGAAGAAAAAAACACTGGAAATAGCAGTTCAGGCTCTAGAATTTAGATAGCATACCAGAATTGTGATTAATTTGCAGAAAATAATCGGGACCTAATGGCTTTACAAGTCAAGACCCAGATCAGAAAGTGATTTTTTACTGTTAATACTTTAGCTTTACACTACTCTCCCATGTGATATACATCTAAATTCGTCCATATTGGTATTTCTTCTTTTACTTTGAATTGAAGTCAATAATATAATACGTAGAGTTGGCGTTTTTGTTTGCTGCTGTTAGAGTCACTATGTTTGGGACGAAACATTTAATCTTCTGAAAGGCTAGAAAAGGAATATCTTATCATCAATCTGCGGCAACACTGTTTCAAAAAACAGGCACAAAAAATAAACAAGCATTTTTTTTCGGACAAGGTCAGAGATAGATAGATAGAAGCATCAACATCCGTTATTCTCAGAAATTATATCAAAACATGAATGAACAAGGGCAAGCACCAGATAAACATTTTTAGTTAATCATTCATGTTCATTCACAGGCAGCCTAAGAGTAAGAGAGAAACAAACACAATTTGTATGAAATATTTTGTTAATCGTTCATATTCATTCACAGGTAGCCTAAAACTAAGAGAGAAACAAACATGCTTTGTTGAGGTATAATTTCAAACTGGCAAGACATAGTGGTTAATGGAAGGAAAGGGGTAATGGCCAATTGAGCTTTTTATGAAATAAATTGAATTATATATGGGGGGAAAACATTTCTTGGCTTTAAAAAAATTACATTAAGAAGCATGCAAGCGTAAACTAGCACTATAAATCATATAAAACTTTAAACATAAGTAAATATAAGGCATTTTTTCTTCCCTAGCCTGAGGAAATGTCTAGTTAGGTGGACAGGTCGCCCAAATAGTAAAAAAAAAAAGTTAAGTAAAAAGCAAAATTCCTTCAAGGCCGTTACGGCCCATAGAGCTAGAGCGTATCCCAGTTTCAATAACGTGAAACGGAACAGGTCATAATAATCACACCCTGGACCGGACGCATGTCTGACACAAGAGTTTACTCCTAAGCTAGTGCTTGCACCTATTTACATTTGGGTTGAGTTGAGTTGGGAAAATGTGTGTGTGTCTTCCTCAAGGGACACAATGTCAGGACTTCATGATCCCTAGTCCGGCAGCCTAACCACTTGGCCACCAACACCACTAAAAAACAATAGGGTAAGTACTATAAGGGCGGCATGTTCCATATCGATCATGACCAATTCCACCTGATTTTTAAAAAATCAAGTCTTTCTTTCCTTAGCTAAGCCTCTACATTTCTAGACTTGAAATCAATGGATTCTGGGCCAAGGCCCAATCAAGCAAATTATGATGGAGATACCAACGGAGTAGAATAGAAGGACATTTCAAATGATTGCTTCAAAGTCAAAATGGTGAACACACACAATTTGCTCAATTCATCGCCCCTAACTAGGCCTAAGTTTTGACTAAGACTAGACCTCAAGTTCAAAGTCCTTGCCTCCTCTAGTGACACTGACAGACGTACTTAATTAATCAATCTGCATGAAAATCACCCTGACAGCAACAAACATATCCTTACATATTAAAATTGCACGAGATCAAATCCAATGTTGTTATTGTTATATAATATATCAAATGTAATCACACAAAACATATATGTATCATTTAATCATAAATACAGTGCATGGGAGAGTAAGCTACATGTAGAATAAACATTCATATTGATAATGACTGTCAGAGTACAAGCGATGAAAGTCTTTTATACTGATACACATGTAGGCCTAATGGTGTATCAGCTTTGATTAAATTCCAGTGCATCGGTCTCCACAAGAACAAAGCCTGGATATTGTACGAATGAAGAAAATAGGAATATATCCTGATAGACACAAAAAATAATAATAGTTGAAAAATGAACGAGCACAATAAATAAGATAATCTTAAAAGAAATGTAAATAGCAGACAATTAATTCTTGTTTCTCTTTTTAATCTCTCACTTACTTTTGGCGTATACTTCCTAAAATTCATCATTCAGAGAGAAATTTACCAACCAAAACATTTGAAAATGTAAGGATACTTCAAAATATGCACAAGATTTCACCAACATTTCATTTCATGTATATATGGCAATCCATAGCTCATCAATATGGAACACAAATATTCAACTAAGCACCACAAGTGTGCATAAATATAAAACATGTATATTATCATACATACATATATATATATATATATATATATATATATATATATATATATATATATATATATATATATATATATATATATATATATATATATATATATATATATATATATATATATACATACATATATACACATATATATACTATACATACATACATAATATATATATACAAACATATATTTGTATATATAATACATGTACATATATTATAATATAAGTTTTATGAAACTTCTGATTCTTGGATGACACATTTTTTCATGAAGTGATATTGTGTCTGAATAAATATGATGTTGATGATCTTAAGAAGAAGAAAAATCAGTTCCTTCAGTGCCTTATTTAGACACATTTAAAGAAAAGAGTGCAAATAAAGCTTCAGCTCTAAATAATAATACTTTTGTGCAAACAGCTATGTAAAATAAAAGTAAAATCCAAAGCAAATGTTAATGTTAAGTAAAACAGCAGCTTTAGATATATATGCAACTGATGCCTTGCATTGTATCACAAAAAAATCAATCAATTAATTCCCATAAAAATAAAATCCTCAAAATCTTAAGATTTATCTACAAACCTATATTTAATTAATGCAATCCTCCTACTGATTGCAATTCTAGCACCTTTAAAGTCAAGTATGTAATAACCGCATGTGCTTCATTAAACTTCATATATTGCATGAACATTCATTTTCATCATAGTATATCATCAGAATATCAATGCTTGAATTTTTTAATTTGGCTATACAAGATGACTTAGCCAGTTTGTGTATAATAAAACAAAGGGGCATGAATTGGACTGCATAGTTACTCATCATTATTGCTCTCACTTCTCAGTAAAGAACAAAGATAATTCAAACCGTTTTTCCTTGTTAAAATTGTTTTTGTTTTTAAAAACTCAAACTGTTTTTCCTATCTATTTATAACTAATATAACAATATTACTTGACATTCTTAACATTTACTTCACTAAGTAAATAAAAATAAAATGAGCAGTATCTAGACTAGATTAAAATAAACATAACAAATTATACAATATATTCTTCAGGTAATACTTGCTTACTTTTAAAGTTGAAATATTATACTGGATTTCTTGACACAAAATAAGTAAAAATAATCAAACGAAAAACTTAAGAAAATCATACAATCTGACAAAAGAGAGAGAACATTCATGAAGAATTGGATGGCGGCAGTATTTGATACTGATAATTGATCACATGGTGAAAATAACATTTTATATAATTTTCCAAAATGCAAATCTAAAAATTGAATCTGAATTGAATTGAATACATTTTCTTATCGAAAGGGAAGTTTGTTTTTGTTACTGTGAGTATATAGGATTACATTTAGTACATATGGAATTGAAGTGAGTATATAGAAATTTGATCATAACATGACTTCTGCCATAATTTTTGCTGCTATAAAGCAGACTTTGAATAACGTAGCTTTCACTTTAACTTTCAACATGGCTACTCATTATTATTGCTCTCAGTATAATAAAATAAAAAGAAGAGCACTGACAAGAGCATATGGTATCAAAACATAAAAGATACCATTTACAAAACCAAAATAGAAAAATAAGTTAAGTAGCAAAATTACTCATAAAAACCATATAGATCTACATGGATGTAAAAAAAGCTCTTTTTTGCTCAATGTTAGGGTAATAGTACTTGTTTTTTCCTCTTTTTACATGATTGGATTAAATCTAGTGAAATGTTTTCTCGATACTGATTAAATGTTGAAGACACAAATGATGTAAGTTTGTCTTTTCACACTGATATGTTGTACAAAAGTAAAATTTTGACATAGCTTGGTTAAAATCAATGAGTTCTACAGCAGGATGCATGCTCTGAGAGAAAAATTGGCTCCACTTCTGTCAAAAAACAAACAAACAACAACAATGCAGAGTGCAGTAATATTACTACGAGGTGTATTGGAGGACTGGTTTAGGTTAGCAAAACAAAGGTGGCCTTTAACTTTAAATCTAAACTACTTTCCCTCTCTAGAGTCTAGAATGACTTTTAAAATTCAACCCCAATGTCAGATTTATTGATTTTTTTTGTTTTTCTTTTCAGAAATGGTTATGCTTAGATATTATAGTTTTTTTCACTTTCACTTTCACCTGCAGGGTGTTATTGTATCTACTCATATTCTTGACGTTGAAATAAAAATTAATAAAGCTCATCTCAGTGCTCTTGGCACGACTAAAACTCAACAGATCAATTATTAAATAAAGTATGAAAAAAAACAGCAATTGATCAATGAGTCAAAAGTGAACAGAGGCCAAGTTATGCAAATGTGTTAGTGTTAGGTATGTCTTACAAGGAATAAAGGGACTGAAATCTAGGGTAGCATTAACTAGCAGCAAGCCATAGGTAAAATATTATTATTAATATACATAGCTGCCAACCTTTTCAAATAAAAAAAATAAACAGACTCTGACAGTGCATGTAAACTAATTTTTACTTGCACAATGGCCTACTGTAATATTCCGAGAAAAAAAACCTTACCCCAAAACAATGACAATTTAACTTTAATTAACTGACTATAGAGGTAAATAACAAAAAATGGTTGGCCTTTCTGACAAAATAAAACAATATTTTTGTAAACTTTGAACGTCTTTTATCCAAATTTCTCTGGGTCTCTTTCATTAACTAAGGGTTTCTTTGAAGAAAAAATTCAGTCAACCCTAAAAATTACACATACTTTTCAAGGTAAACACAGACTTGCGGACTGAAACTGCAACCCATAAAACATACTAAATACCTGTTTTACGTACTGCTTGGTAGCTATGAAAAATATAATGTTAAGTTTCATGAGTGAGTGTTATGCAACTTCCATTCCCTTGATAATCAAATGGTTTATTCCTGTCAAGGCAGGGCATTTATTCTGTCCGTAATAGTAGAAATACATGGTGGTCTCAGGTATTAAGGGGATTCATTGAAACTTATCCCGTCCACCATTGCGGTGATCTCAAGGTAAAGAGGAAACAATAAGATGAAAGATAAGTGAAAGAAGGAAAGGAAAGAAGTAGAGGACGTATTAGCTGCTCCCCTCAACTGCCCACCTGCATATTATGGGGACACAGCAAGATCTAAGATGAAATGTAAAGGAATGAAAGGAAAGAAGTAGGACCTACCAGCTGCATCTGCCTGCCACAGCAAAGGGATAATGAAATGATCTTATTACACCTCGTCATACACACTTACAAAAAGAAGCCGTATCGCATATCGTCGGTGAAACTGCCTAAACAAGCAAGTCCACAGGACGTAAGTTTTTAGAGGAGAAGCAAAAGAATGCAGTAATAGATCATCAAATATGGCTGAAAACACTTCTATTTTTGGATTACAATTTAATAATTATGTTGTTAGTCTTTAGAATGTTTTAAATGGAAAAAATAAGGTTCAAGGCGAGAAGAAAAATATAGAAATCTTCGTTTAGAATTTGTGCGTAACTGGAGTTTTTCTATTGGTTCAGGGCCTCCTATATTTTATAAAGACATGAAGGAAGCGTGCATGTGATCATTTTGAAGGACAAATATCACATTCCATACATCGTTGACTTGCGCGTTTAGACAATTTCACCGACGATATGCTTACACACACATACACACAAATAAATAGCAAGAGATCTACAAGCATACAAAATTTTTTAAATTTAATTCATGGCCTGTCCATAATATTTAATATAAATCTTTTACCATGCAAAAGAAAAATCCAATCACAGCATTGTCTTATGTCAGTCCATTTGGATTTTGTTTGTTTCTTAATTATTTCCCCCATTTAATAGGTTAAGTTTGAAAACCACAGTGGAAATTAAAAGCCCATGTATCAGAGCATGAGTGCAAAAACTGTACAAGTATAATAAAGAAAAAGAAAAAATGGGTTCTGCTTAGATAATTGTTCAAATTCAAAATCATAGTTTCTATAAAATTAAAATAATGCTTTAACGACACTCAGAAGATTTGAATTTTGTATTTCAATTGGAAATATAACACATAATAATACAAGATTTTGCAAGGAGGGTTATTCACAATATACTATGATTGATAAAGTTTAAAACATCCACAATAAAATCTATCAGAAATAAATAAAACAAAAATGCAACACATAATAGTGTACAGAGGAAAACAGACTGACTGGAGAAATCCCACAGGTAAAAAAGTATCAACGTAAATGAAAATAGATGGAACACAAGGGATTGTGTACTTAAATTAGTAAAATACAACAATAAAAAGGATAATATCAAAATATCAATATAATATAATAAATTAAAGGCCCTTCAAGGTCGTTATCGCCTACAGAAGTAGAGCGTATCCCGGTTTCTATGGCGTGAAGCAGAACAGGTGATAATAATCACCTTCTAGACAGAATGCTAAGCTGATGCAGATTTTTCCTCCCAAGCTTGTGCTTGTACCCATTTACACCTGGGTCGAGTGGGAAAAATGTGTGTTACGTGTTTTTTCCAAGGAACACAAGTCGGACTTAGCTTAGCTAGAATTCGAACAAGGGACCTCATGCTCCCAAGTTCGGCAGCCTTACCACTCAGCCATCGACACCAAAAATATCAATAATAATATATAACCACATCATATTTGTCTGATTTTCTTACAACAAACAGGAAAGGAGGAAGAAAATACCTTTACCGAAAAACCAAAGGGTAGAAAAAGATGTAAAATCCTACTGGCATCGCACCGGAGCTAATTATTATTTTGTAAATACATACAGAGTTAATTAATCAATTAATAAATGTATCATATTTTACAGACAGTAGTTTGTGAAACCAAACACTAACACATTGAATTCTACCTAACAGACTAAAGTAATAAAGTTCCTTCAAGGCCATTACGACCCAGAGCCGGAGCGTATCCCGGTTTCTAAAGCGGGAAGCCGAACAGGTGATAATAATCACCTTCTGGACAGGATGCTAGTTTGACACAAGTTTTAACTCCCAAGCTAGTGCTTGCGCCCATTTGCACCTGGGTCGAGTGGGGAAAATGAGTGTTAGTGTTAAGTATGACTTTCTCAAGGAACACATCATTGGACCTAGCTTTGCTAGGATTCGAATCCGGGACCTCACGATCACAAGACCGGCAGCCTTTCCACTCAGGGGACTGACGCTACACTCTATCTAACAGAATCCACATTTAATAAAGTGTAATATCGTCTTATGACAGGTTGTCACATGATTTAATTTTAATCCAGCACAACAGCTGAAGAATGTTCAAGTCATTTCGCATCTGAGAGCACATTCTCGGGCGGAAATCAGAGCCGCTTGTTAAAATTTCAATAAAATAGTGCTGAGACCTATCTCAAATACTCAAAACTGCATGATGAAAAGTGATTAAAACATTTTGGTTTTACAGCAAACGATGACAATCATCACACATAGTTCAGAAACATAGATATATGGAAAAAAGGCAAGTCACATAAGCTTTGCATAGTGGGTTATGACCCATAGAGCCAGAGCTTATCCTGGTTTCAATAGCGTGAAGCAGAACAGGTGATAATAATCAGCTGCTGGCCAGAAAGCTGGTCTGATACAGACTTCTACTCCCAAGTTAGTGCTTGTACCCATTTGCACCTGGGTAGAGTGAAGAAAATACATGTAAAGTGTCTTGCCCAAATAACACAACATTGCTTTGCTAGGATTCGAACTCGGGACCTCTTGATCCCCAGTTCGGCAGCCTAACCGCTCAGCCACCTACTTTCAGCAAAGTTACCACAAAAGTAATAAAAACAGTTAGAACAAAAATGGGATATAGTTTAGTGCAAAAAGTAGCGAAATGTGATAAAAAAAGAGAGAGAACATTTTTAAAAAGTGAGAAAATACCGTAGCAATTTACAAAACTATGAGCTCCTTTTTTCTTCTTCTCAAACTATACCTCTCCGACCTCTTCTTCTTCAATCTCTTGCACTTAATCTCAAAATTGTTCTTTACTTAGCAAAATTCTAAATGAAGATGTATGAAAGTAAAACAAAATTCTAAATGAATTTATATGAAAATAAAAATTAACTCAAATATAAACACAAGAAATCAAACTATCTTCTGTAAACTCAGTTTCAATTACACAGTCAAAAGAACTGCACACAATTAACTGTTCAAATAACATTATTTAAAAGAATACATATAATATGTCGTAGTTTAGGAACAATTGCAATGAAAACAAGAATCTTCATTTTTAATGTAAATGCAGAAGGAATGAAGGACGATGGTAATACATGTGGATTAAACAGCAGGAAACCATAACACACAAACCAAGTGACTTCAATTTCAATTTATATCAAAGAGCCTCTGGCTTAGCATGAGTAAGAAGGCAGATAATATGTGAAGGGAAAAAAGCGCCCGTTGCTAGCTTCAAATCAATAATGTAAAAAAAACCCAAACCCTGCCAATAATCTGCTAAAGCCATTTCATGAAGTGGAAAGCATTTTTCTCATTATTAGAAACTCCCCTGAGATCGCCACCATGGTGGTTAGGGTTACTTTAAAGAAACAAACAAAAAAATAAATTAGAAACTCTTTCCACGGCTAATATTTCGGTCTTTTTAAATAATAGTTCAATAGCAATGAAATTTGTATGCAATCACTTGGTTAAATTTGCTAGCTAAATTCTGTTACTTAATTTGACATTACAGAATTTTGAAACTACCGACTAGAATTTGAAAGATTACGTGATTGTTTCTGGTCTCCATGCAGTTGGGCCAGTCATTCAACCAACCAAGAGCTGATGATGTCAATGACTAATTATAGGAATTCACTTTGCAATTTTAAAAAAACAATCGAAACCTAAATCCTAAACCTTACAATGCCAATTAGTATTAAGAATAATCACCAGTTACTGATGATCTTAGTTCTGATAGGTTTACCCTAAGACTTGTAAGAGGACAGCAAAAACAAGTGTTGATCATGTCGTGATTTGATTTGCTCGAGATGTCACATGAGAAGAAATCTTACTGAACAATAAGTCCCATTCTCTATACCTCTAATAAAATATTAGTCACGCTAAGCAAGGGAATGATTAACCAACAGTGGATAAGCATAGTAAAATGAACTTCATTGTCACAGGGGATGAGTGGTTCTGTCTGAACAGAAAAGCAGAAAACAAGACAGAGAATGTGAAGTGAAACTGTTAAGCCACAGCATTCAAACTCTTTATCTTACAGCTTTCAGTTTGATGAAGACAAATAAGTGATCAGTGTTGAGCTCAGCTGAGACCTTCCTCATATTTCAACCGTATGAAATAAAACAAAAAAATTGTTCTTTTGATAATTGAAATAAGATACACTGCATGATGGAACAAACACAAGTTTTTCTAAACAGATATTAGGATATTACACGATGAATATTTTGTTGAGCTCAGGTTGATCATTGAATCATATTTCATCTACACGTACATACAGAATACGTCCAATACTTGCCAACATTCTATTTTTGATTAGGAATCAACATCTTATCAACATTCTTCTTCAATACGATACAAGAATAAGATAAGCACTTGAGGGGAAAAATAAGGCAAGATTTATCCTGACGTCTAATTAGCAACTTTGCCATTGTCAACTAAATAACAAAACACAATTTCATGTCAAATAGCAGATCTCTTGGAAAGTTCAACTGTCCCAATATTGCATTTTGATTAATTAATTAATTTATTAAACTGCAACAATTCACTTTCTCTTATCAGTAGCATAGTCACAACGATAAATGCATAATCTACATGCTCAATCTACGTTACTCCATAAACTTATCACCATACCAACACACACAAAAACCACCACCAATTACAAACTTAGGAGCCTATACTTATCTTTTACATACACCTCAAAGATCCCAATGATCATATATAAGTGTATAACAAGTGCTTAACATCTCTTGTTAAGGAAACACACTAAACAAAACACTGAAATAAACTATCAACTGTAGATAAAGACCACTTACAAATCTATATAAAGCCAAAGGGACACAGATAAAATATTAACCATAGCCCTCAATTCCACACATTAGTAACCACCACCAATATTTTCTTCCCTCAAACAGTTATACCATAATACCCTGTCCTTCCTCAAAACAACCATATATGTATATATTTATTTATAATGAAGTTCCAATTGTCAACAAACCTAGAGTTTACTGTCAATAAATGCCTGTTGCAATGACTTCCTGCTGTGAAAATCATCCCTTTATTAAATCACACTTCATCATATTTTAACTTATAGTGAATGCAACTCTTTTCTAATTTCTCTTATCTGTTTCAAAATGCAAAAGTTTTTTTACAACATATCCCCCACAGACAATTGCATCGGATTTTATGTTTGTGAGATGCAATTGTCTGTTAATAAGTGTCGAGGTACAAAATTATTCTGTATTTCTCCCTATTACCATAGAAAGTAATTTTCATTTTCTGTTCTCTAAAAGCTCTGCTTCACTTAAATTTAAATCAAAATGACTCTAAACAAGAACAAAAATAAAGGATACGAATACATCATATATCACAACAATGCCTTTATCCCACAGAGAAAACTTTAATTATTTTCTTTACTAGCATAGCAATGCCTTTATCCCACAATGGGGGAAAAAAAGCAATTTTGTCCATCTGATATATCTTTAAAATGATCCTAAACTTAAATTGCTTCCTAGTTGACACGCAGTTTGGAAAGAATTCATGACATACTGATGGACACATTAACAAACTGATGAACTTGTTCTGATCTACGAAACATATTGTTTTATGCAGCCATCAGTTTTATTTTAAATACCAGCACAATGAAAGAGACATTACTAGAGATTTTGAATTGTAAAAACTCAAAACCAAATTGTTGAAGATGATATATATAATATATATATAGTAATGGCTAATGGCGGAATGATGACATTATGATGGAGATGGCTTTTTACAGAATTCACACTACTTCTTCTTAAGTCCTTTTCCATCCCCATCCATTCGCGCAGAGATAACATTTATAATATTTTGCTTAGACTTAATTGTTTCAGCAAAAGTTGTACAAATGATTATTTCGTAAAATAAAAAAGTTTTAATTTCCAGTAACCTTTTGTCTCTCTCAGATTTACTTTCTTTTCCTCTTGCATTTATTTGAAAAGGCAAACTAATTTCCATTGAATAAAGGTTATATTTGAAAAGGCAAACTAATTTCCATTGAATAAAGGTTATATTTGAAAAGGCAAACTAATTTCCGTTGAGTAAAGGTTACGTTCTTTGTTTAAGGGATGAACCGCTGGCAGACTTTTCTCTTTGAACAGGCTACGAATCAAAATAACCTGCACTAAACCTACAGTCAGCATGACAGCTAACTGCATAAAAGAAAAAAAATTCACACGGTGGAAATTGGCCTCTTGCGTATTTCTGTCTTTGGCTTCATGAATTTTCAGCAGCGTTTGTACCTGCATGGATCTGTCTAGATAATTCTTTGATCTGTCAAGAATACCCTGGTGGGACAAAGAGAAAACAAAAGCAGATGATCGCAAAGATAGAAAGTAAGAAAGCAATGGCCTGGAAAAAACATCATTTTCAATCTGATCAAACTAAAACCCAGACGGGAGTTTAAAATTGATTAAGTTGTAAACATTAGATTTCAATTAAAATTAATGGAGATTTGTATTTTTTTTGGCACATGTCCAAAGTATTAACAATCTCAATGAAACACATTCAATTTAAAGGTCGACTCCTATCATGATCAATGGTTGATCTTGTCACTGATTCCTGAAGTATGAATTTTTACAAGGTTCAAAAACAAACTCAAGGATTGTCACTTTCTTAATGCATATTTCAATTCAATTCAAAATACTTTTAATCATCCCCAAAGGGCAATTGTTTGTATCCACACAATGAAATTACAAAGCACAAAATCTAATATAAAGTAATAACATTGGCCAAAATCACTTTTCAAATACACGGATACAATTTTTTTTCTAACATGTTCTTTTTAACAGAGAAAGAACTGATTATTTGAAGAAAATATACAAACTGATTCACAATTCTTGTCCTACTTTAATTTATCATCAAAGATCATGGATCGTGCCTAGATATTTATAATCATTTACATTTTCAATTTTCGTTCTATAGATAATCGTTACATATAACTGCCGGAAAACTAAGTGCTATTGTGGTAAATACTCATTGATAAAAAAAAAAGCCATGAAATCAAATAATTTATTACTTTTACCATAAAAAAAAACTCACCACAAAATCCTTTACTGTCATGTCAAGCTGATCTTTCATGTTCTCTGCCTCAAACGAAAACTTTGTAAGGTCTACGTCGTCTTCCTCCTCACCGCCTTTCTTGTCATCAGTAAAAAGCTCAAAAAACACCACTTTGGCTGACATTCTACTAAAAGTGTTGTCAAAGCAAAATCTGTAATCGCCATCCATAGTAGGGGTGAATCTGCACATTAAAAGCAAAAGCAAAAACTTGATCACTAAAACTAAAAATTTCACAATCATTTTTGGTCAACAATTTTTTCTCTTACAAACACTTCAAAATGACTCCTAATTTTTCTTCTTATAATCTTAGGTCTTCAATTTCTTCCATTCACACCAAAAACGTATCAATCAAATAGTAGTCATCTGAAAATTCCTTTCTCTAAAAAATAAAAACAAATGATGCTAGACCATACCTGACTAAATTGTCTGTCTTTTGTTGATCTGCATGAATATATGTGTTGTCAGTGCTAATGACAAGGAAATTAATGTCATTATCCCCACCATCAATTACCTGAAAAGGGGAGAGAAAAAAGCACTTCAAAACACAAAGAAGAAAGAAACATGTCACGCTGCAAATAATGTATATAAAAACAAATACCGCCATGCCCAATGAAGTCAAGTGGCTAAAGATTACAAAGCAACAGGAAGGAAAATTGATCCAGTAGCATTGGTCTAAGAATATGCCACCTAACACCATGGTCCATCCACCTGCCAGCACATATTCTAATGAAACAGATTTTTTTCCTATTATAAATTGGCCTCTTAACAACACGCTCAAACTGGCTAACAATATAATTATTTTTAACACTACAACTTACTTATCACTTTTGTGGGGGCTGATACCAATTTCAAATTTAGATAATATGATTATGTGTAAAAATGTAAAAGGTGGCCTGTATACCCTGAGGTATTATTTTCCCCCCTCCCCTCTCTTCCCACCGAAAATATTTCCAAAGAACGTAATAGTAAAGGATAAAGATCAGTAAGGTAATCTTTTCCTGAATACAAATCTTTCTCACAGAGAAAAACTGCTACTGCTAATGTCAAGTAAACAAACCCCAAACAATTCATGCCATCCATGCAGGCATCGAAAGGTATCGCACCTGCCATTCTAATTTCTTTAGAGAAAGAAATATCTACTACCATCGAGCTTACATTCAATGCAACAGGAGTAATCCTTGTTGCCCAAGTGAGCAAAAAGGGTGAATTTTCTTGCCCCAAGGAAAAAAATGCCTGAAGTGTGACTCGACCCCAGTACCTCTGGGTCACAGTATAATGCTTAGCCATCTCGTTGTAATAGATCTGAAAAGAAGTGGCTAAAGCCTTTGCATTATCCAAACACACAATCGTTTCTTCGAGACAGACAGAACGGAATTGATGAAATCCACCACCAAAACTTTCTGCAATCACCCAGCACCTCAAACTAAAAGAATCCAAATACTGCCAATAAATAAAGTAAGTAAAGTTCCTTTAAGTCCATCAGGGCCCATAGTTCCAGAGCTTATCCCTGTCTCAGTTTCAATAGCGTGAAGCGGAACAGGTGATAATAATAACCTCCTGGAGAGGACGCTAGTCTGACGCAGGTTTTATTCCCAAGTGAGTGCTTGAACCCATTTGTTGGGGAAAATGCATGTTACGTGTCTTTCCCAAGGACACAAATCAGACCTAACCTTGCTAGAATTCGAACCCGGGACCTCATGATCCCCAGTCACGCAGCTTAACCACTCGGCCACTGATGTCATCAAGAAATAAAGTACCTAGAATCAATTATTTTTCTGTTGTTGATGATGTATCTTGAATTTTTTAAAACATTTTTTAAAGTAAACTTGTATTTTTGACATAGACATCCTCCTTTAACCCTATAACTGCTGACAGTTTTTGGTGAAATGCTGAGGCTTTAAAGGGATATATAATGACATGTTTGTTATAGTTATTTAAATTGTTGTTTATGCTAAAAACCACAACAAACTATACATTTCTGGAAAGGTGTCGAGTCATGCTTTATGCTGAAAACAAAATAATTTTAAAATGACATAGCTTTGACCCTTGGGCAAAAATCCAATATGGCCACCAAGCTACGTAATTCTTATATTGGGATCTTTTGAAAAGTTTATAGGGATTGTCATTTTCATTCAAAAACCCTTTTATCACTTAGAGAATTTCATGTTCTTTCCAGAAATGTATAGTTTGTTGGGGTTCTTACCAAATGTTCATGTTAAATTCATCTAAAAACGAAAGCAGTGATACTTTTTCACGATACTGGAATCACAAGACGGCTATTAGTAATACTATGACGACCGGAAGATAAGCGCTATTTCCGGAAACAGGAGAGCTACAGGTATTCTTCAATCACCGGAGATGCAGGAAACGATAAATAAAAAACAGTTAGTAGTCAAAGGAAATTAACAATGGAAAACTGGGCAGATGAATTGGCTGATCTAATCGGCTGCCGCAGAATAGCGTACAGCAATTAGCCGATTTAATCGGCTATACGCTGTTATAGGGTTAAGATCGTGAAAACAAGTTTTGGCATCTAAGGATCCCAATCATTTACAATGATAATCATACACTATACCTTCTTCTACTTTCAATTCTGGTTCTAAGGCTATGACTATGACTCTAGAAAAGCAATAATATGCAAGATGAATTTAAATCAATGCTAGTTTGTGGAAATGTTAATCATTATTAATATCCCTCTTGCGCAAAATAAAAAGAATCGATTAATAACAATGATTGAATTGTCTTCAATACCACTGAAATACACGTAAACACAACATGAATACCTACACAGAATGCAAAGGTAGCAATCTAAGAACACTTTGCCAATGGTCCGCCTACCGCCACTTTATCTCAGGAAACAGAATTTTTATATACAATTGGTCCACCAGCAATCCGTCCGGGCTGGCTAATGACACTATTTTAAACAGACACCTAAATTTTCAAAGTTGTCAAGACAGAGATGCATATTTTCCCTGCCAAAAAGAAATGTGCCAATTTCATCCCTATGGGCCAAGCAAACAATAGCCATCGTCTAGCATTGTTGTTAACACAGTGAATCTTTCTTACTCTACCTGCCAGACAACATGGCGTTGATACACGATGATTTGTGTGTAAGCAAAACAAACAATGGTCTAATTCATCATTGCTTACACATAAACAACTACGGTTAATTGCAGTCAATCAAACAAAAGATACGTCCCCAACCAATATGGCGTAATTACAAGTGAGTATAGAAACTTTCATTGATGTGTTGCGTGTATGCCGGGTAGAAATGGATGGCCATTGGCTACATAATGTCTTACAAAGCTGACGTGTCCATTTACACTGATATAGACATTTATTGTTTGATTGATAGGTTAGGGTACTCCTTAAGAATTGGTGTCCCGTTTGTTTACAATTTGCGTTCCGAAAGTGAATACAACTGAAAAACTGGCCAGGTGGTTTTTAATTTATTTTTATGTTAAATTGTATTAACTATTAGATATAAACATTTTCTTGAGTATTCGTGCATCTATCTTATACCTCTTATTCAAGGAAAGGGAGGGGGGGGTGTGAGAGACTCCTTCCCCTCCCTTATTCACTTGATTCCCATTTTTAAAATTTGCGGTTGATGTTCCTATCTTGCCAACCACTCCCTGTGTCACAGGCTGAGTAAAACTTAGATTCAGAAGCATTTGCTTACATGCATCCTGGCTTTGAGGCATATGTAACATTGGTCAAATTTAAATACTGTGTCTGACTATATAACTCCCTCCTATATTCAATCGCCAACATTTAGCATCATGGTGGATAGCAGAACGCTTCGGTCATGAGAACGTTAAATGGCTGTGTAACAGAAAGAAAGTATCTTCTTCTTTTTAATAACTGACCAACTCAATTCTTGAGTACATTGGAACCTCTCTAATTAGAAACCCGGGAATCGGGAAACACGGCCAATCTGGAAGAATTCGTGAGGGAACATATTTTTTGTCTATAGTTTAACTCTCTAAACGGGAAAGGTCCCCGGCTAATCGGGACATTTTTTTCGCGGGCTTGCATTGATCTATTTTTTATCATCACTATTTCACTATATCTATTTATTCCAACACTCACTTTTACCCAAATTTGTTTTCCTTCCATGTTAGCAACACATCAATTATTACACCTGCATTAGTGCTACACGTGTTATACATTGCATAATGTGTACATGATGCCAGTTCGCAACAACCATAAGCCAGACATCCATTACAAAGGTGTGAAAGCAGGCGTCGAGCCAGTCCTTGGTCCACCTAATGATACAGTACGGCGCTTATAAAGTTTTGCAAGGGGCATGTCGGAAGTGAAGGTAATAACACAAGATAATATGAAAGCCCCATAGGAAAGACGAGACAAATGCAAGGATTAGACAGAAAAATCTTGGCCACCATGGGGACCGAACCCGCGACCTCTGCGTCGGCACCCATCGCCTCGTCTTTGTTCATATATATGGGGCTTTCATACTATCTTGTGTCATTACCTTCACTTCCGACATGCCCCTTGCCTCACTGTTTGTCTTTATTTACGTTAGATTACTTCAGAGGCACACTATATATGTAATGTATTTATTCGTCAATATTCAGTGGTCGTTTAAATAATACTAGGCTTAGATCTAGAAAAATTGTAGTCTAGGACACCAAGGAAACGAACTATCAATAAATATGACTGCTAGTTATGACTGGATTCGTGCGAAAGAATGTGCTAATGAAACTCCTTTTTGGGGAGCGTAGATAGCTCGGTTGGTAGCACGCTTTCTTTTCATGGCGAGGCGATGGGTGCCGACGCAGAGGTCGCGGGTTCGATCCCCATGGTGGCAAGGATATTTTCTGTCTATTACTTGTATTTGTCTCTTCTTTGTTCCTATGGGGCTTTCATATTATCTTGTGTCACTACCTTCACTTCCGAAATGCCCCCTTGCCTCACTGTTTGTCTTCATCACACTACAGTCAGATAGCGTCACGGACCCTGTCGTTAAGCGGCAGCGACAGTATTCAGTATTACAATACTATGTATATCTAGATCTAAGAGACCATAGAATGTACATACCTGGTAATCAATTTCACATTCTATGCCTTTCGTCATCTTTTGCCAAAAGCATTCTTGTTTACCAGGACCAACTTCGAAGGTAAGGTCTATTTCAGTACCACAGGTTTGTCTTATCGAACAAATCAATAGTGCAGATAAAATAACAAAACTACACAAGTCTGTGCACATTTTCATTTTATAACTATCTCTAGATCTAGATAAAGAATCTATGTTCCTTTATTAATTATTTTTATTTATCAATGATAAACGAACAAGACTGGCACTGTCTTTTTTCCTCAATTGTATGTCGCTCACTGAGACTGTCACACTGGTACGAAACGGAACTGTGACTAGATCTAGCTAGTATTCTGCATGTCCCTGCAAAATCTGATAAATCTACACAAAATCTTTAGTAATACTATGTTGTTGTTTGTTACGCAAATTCGAAAGCTCAGGACTCTTTTTTAGACTAAGAACGGTTGAGGGTTAAGTTACGGCGAGTGTCGAGCGTTATCCGACGTCCAACGCCCTGTGTTTACACTTTACACGACGTTACCGGAAATCGGAAGTTGCCAGGTGTATGAAAGTATCCATACCTCATTAGATTAGACAATGCTTTAAAACCTTATGTAAACTCAATAATGTGCCCATCGGAGGCCCCGGTGTTTCTATTTACATTTCTTTTTATCTATCAGTCTATCTGTGTATATGTGAAATTCATGTTTTATTATCAAATGCCCATGTATGCCTTCTCAAGAGACAAATAAATGCTGTATGAACTCATTGACATTTAGGTACAATACCAAATGAGCCACTGTGTTGGGAAGTCTGAAATGATAAACAACAATGCGTGTCAAATCCACAAAAAACCCACACCAACCAGGTGGTATTTCAGATAAAGGCCTACACTTTTGTCAGTGTCAGGCAACAAACAAATAATATATACACTTACAATACATATGCCTCACACTGTAGGGTGTCATAAGGAAGAAGAGAAAACGAGGTAGAGAAAGAGGAGAGAGAGAGAGAGAGAGAGAGAGAGAGAGAGAGAGAGAGAGAGAGAGAGAGAGAGAGAGAGAGAAAGACAGACAGACAGACATAGAGAGACAGAGAAAGAGAGACAGACAGAGATATAGAGAGACAGACATACAGAGAGAGGGAAAGAGAGAGAGAGAGAGAGAGAGAGAGAGAGAGAGAGAGAGAGAGAGAGAGAGAGAGAGAGAGAGAGAGAGAGAGAGAGAGAGAGGAGAGAAGAGAGAAAAGGAAATCGAGGAAAGGAGGACAGTAATAATTAGAATATGTGGAAGAGGAAATGAAAAAGAAAGGGAGAAAATGAAAATACATGTAATGAAAAAGATAAGAAAAGAGAGTGGTAATGCGTGCAATAGAGAGAGAGAGAAGAGGGAGAGTTGTTCTAGAGAACGGAGAAGTAAATGGAGGACTAGGAAACATACTAAAAAGAAGGGATGAAAGAACACAGATAAAAAGTACAATAAGCAATAATTTATTTTTTTATCTTATTCTCTTTGTGATTGTTTAGATCATTGTTCGTATGTTTTCATACATTTATAATACATTTCACCTCCTATCTTTCATCCCTTTTAAACATTGCCTTTTCCCTATTCTCTTACTCCTAGTCTTTCAGGATGCAGGTAATATTTATAAAACATTAATAAGACACACTAATATGTGTCCTCACACCAGTACTGCCTCTTAGTAGTATACTCGAACAGTAGGCTACATATTACTGATTATCGACTGAGGGAAACTTAGTGCGAGAGGTGGTGGGCCTAATTACAAGAACAAAACATATTATAATTCATCTGTTTTGTTTTTTTGTTTGTTTGACCAAAATAACCGAGATAGCCCACTGTGAAAGTATTTTGTGCATATGATCCCATGACAGTTAAACTTAAACAAAAGACGCTATGGAGTCATTTCAAATCATTCTTAACTCTTCATATTTTCACTAACACTTCAACAGTAGGGCAGTAAACGTAAAGTCAGGGATACTGGATTAAATAAAAGAATAAGATACTATCCACGATAAAGGGCATAGATCTATATTTAATGATGAAACTATACTGGAACCTCGAAATGCCTCCTTTATAAAAAAAACAACAACTCCTTACATAATGAATGCTGTAGGACATAGATCTACATGATGTAATTTAGGTTCTACAAAGTCTAAATTGTATTTTTCCAAAGCTGTATTTTTACCGAGCAGTATTTTAAAATAATAATGCATGGGTTGTGTTTGTCTCCCTCTTTGGGAGAGAAGAAAGACATATTCGGAGGAGAGGGGCGGGGAAAGAGGAATGGAATCATCGGGAGCAGTGTGATAATTTTGTTGTAATATATTTATCACGTCAATGTCTTCCAGTCACTGATCAAGAGAAAAAGAAAGATCTAGATTCAGGCCAGTCGGATCAAAATTTCATCATTATTTTGGGTAAACCATGGTCAATTAAAAAGTTGACACGACGAAATATATTTTGTTTTCATTGTATAATTTTTCATGGTATCTCAAAAAAATCATTTCAAGCAAAATTGTGCTCTTTATTAATGAATCAAACTTTGAACAAAAAATTACATGAAATCAAAATCGATTTAACATTGATTCTAAACAAAAGATAATTATTGAAATTCTCGTTTAGGACATCTGCCGACAAGACTCTCTTTAAAAGTAGGACAGCGGTCGAAATCGAGGCCCAATTTACGCTTTATTTGCATATATTTGTGAGCAACTTTAAATAGTCCCTTATTTTGATTAGCAAGCTATTCAATATTTGATTTAAACATATAGAAGCATAATTTCTCAATCAAAAAAAATATTTGAAAAAATCAGTTCATTAATTTTTAACCCCTTAATTCGGAAAAATCAACCAATGCAGTGACTCTAAAATTAATCCGCATGTCAATCCCACAGTACATTGCAAACTGGTCACAGAAAACCCTCACTCGACGATTATATTTTTCTGTTTTGAGCGTTTACAATAACAGAAAGTGTGTAGAGTTGTGCTGAGTTCAATATCGAAAAAGCCTATGGTATAATACTGATATTAGTTTTTCTTAAGTGATTGTAAATGTCCTTTGCTGTCCCATTTTCATTTTGAAACGACGCATATCAATTGTCTTCCTCAACAATATGCTGTTTCTTGTAATCAAGAGGACCTACTCAGACAAGTACTTTGTTAGACAGTCCCAAATTCATTTCTCACACCGGGAGGATATCTTCCAAACTTAGATTTCGAACTGGATTCCTTTAACTCTACTGATCATGGCCTAGGTAGGTTATGAGGATGGAGTTAACAGATTCATCAGTTATGGAAGCAGTGCAGCTACCTGTGAGTATAGGACAATTAGATCCTCCAGATCTAAGAATATCAGAGCATGGTCCTCGTCCAAACGTAAATATTGACCATGGGTCTACTACCACAACTACACACTTACACGGCCAATCAAACATCACTTTTACTACAAGTAGTAATACACACTATTGTGGCAATCAAGATGATCCAGCCTCACAATTTCACATGAAACCATCTTCTTTACAATTAACTCCTAAATCAGGGGCAGTTACCTCTGATTATTACTGTGGCCAAGCAGACCCATTTACTGGATTGCACGATCACCTCGAACTCGAAATAAAAACTTCATTCACACCTACACACTTACCAGATCAAACAGCTGATTCAAACGAGATTGCATTGGTCTCAAGAACTAGTCAGATTGACAGTACTTCTGGACTAGGATATAATAAAGAATCAGACTCAATTGAAGATGATGAAGAGGATTTCTCTTTCATCCAGCCATCAAATGAACAAACCACTTGGTGTGTCACTGTGGAAACTTGTTCAAATGACCAGAGCCATGGTCATACCCATGACAGTACCTCAGATTCATCAGCCAGAAATGGCCACATCTACCCTCATATGGAAACCGACATGGACACTCCACTGAGAAATGATTTGTCTTGTAATGATGCTGTGGAAGATGGAGGAGAGAAACTGGTCAACAAGTTTGATGTTGAGTCCTTAGGTTATGAACTTCAAGTCGGGTACAAGATTTTAATGAGTCTAATGGGAGCTGGGAACCGCTGTGTCAACAAGCTTTTTATTCATCCTGTGGATAACAAATTTCCAGAGACATCAGAATATTATAATAAGATATCGAAACCCATGTGGATGGGAAAGAGTGAGTATACGTTTAATCTTTGTATTCTGTAACCTAAACACGTCTCATGTATTTTAGATGTATTACTTTTCTACTGATCATAATATGCAAGTAATTATTCTATAACTCATTTCAGATGGCTAAATCGTGTATAGCTTTTGAAATAATTTAATATTATATTATACATCAATGTTAGTATGACAGATGCATTCAGTTATATAGATATAAATACACTCGTCATGTTTGCTTTTAACCTCAGCTATGAGTATGATGGAGAATGCTAGCTGGGAATTATTTTGAAGCCCATTTGTCTGTCCATGTTTCACATTGATCAGTTTTACACATACATATATTATTATTATATTGTTTTTAAAGTGTTTCAGCGTGACCTGTTGCAAACGGTTTATTAGTAGTGATGTAAGAACATGCCACCTAACACCACTGTCCGCATACGAGCACACTATCTCAGGAAACAAGACTTTTTAATTATTAATTTGCCCTTTAACAACATGTCCAGACCGGCTCACAACACGGTTTTAACATATCTGCCCGACAGCATGGTGTTCCAATGCATGATGTTGTATATCTCTTAATCCAGCCTAAAATATCGATACAACCTTGTATTGATTTTTGTCCATAACAAATTTGTTTCGAAATGTAGTTTTTATCGGTGAGCCTGCATTTGTGCGAGGATACGGACTATAAATCCCTCTTTTATCTTTTAAATGTTTTTATTTCCGTAACTTGTTTTTAAATGTTATTACAGAGCCACTTCATTGTGGTTATTCTTTGTCCTGATGTCACCAGGTTTGATGCTAAACAGAAAAAAAAAGATATTTTCCAGTTTTAAAATTTTTATAGTAACGCATTTTATTTTACATTTCAGTGAAAGAAAAAATCGAAAGCTTACAGTATACAGACCTGACAGACTTCATGGCAGACTTTAGACTCATGATTGAAAATTGTTATCGTTTTAACGGTCCGGATAATTTTGTGTCCAAGAAGGCTCAAAAGCTTGAGATGATGATGAAACAAAAGATTGCCTTATTGTCTAAGTATGTTAACTTTTGTGGACTACCTGAGTGATTTATATAATATACTAA
Source organism: Doris montereyensis (assembly GCA_037039925.1). Classification (NCBI taxonomy): domain Eukaryota; kingdom Metazoa; phylum Mollusca; class Gastropoda; order Nudibranchia; family Dorididae; genus Doris; species Doris montereyensis. The sequence continues at coordinate 120,161 of JAXRKP010000421.1, forward strand.
TGCAATATCTGCAATGTTCAAGGGGAAGTGAACATGTCATAAAGTTACCTCTAAGTTTTAAGTTTGATGGATTTATACACTAATTTTATTATACAGTCGGGGGGAAATATCATGTTAATGTACCTCTGAGTTGTTAAGATTCATTCTTCACTCATTTATCAATGTTCTTTGATTTGATTCAAGATATCACTTATCAGTGTCAGCTGACAACATTTTTAAACTCGTTTGAATATATATATTTATAGATAAAGTATTTCATGACACAATGACTGCCAACAAGTATATAAAAAAAAACTATCTATTTTTGGGTTTTTGAGCACATAAATCTGTTTTTACTTTGAAATGTGTTTGAGAGTTAAATGTTATTACATTTTTTTAAAAATTAGGGACGAAAATTAACAAAGAAGGCAAAATCTGCTATCATGGTGCCTTTTAAAAGAATCATGATTAAGCCCACCACTGGTCTTCACTCACTGCATCTTACACTGTTATATATGACATTTCCTTGGAAATAAATTTTTTTGTGTATTTAGTTCAGAGGTGTCAGTCAGCAATCTGAAATATATATATATATATATACAAAACTGTACGTCTCAAACTTTGACCGCTCAAAACTCGAGAACCACTTCAGCCACAACCTCCATATATATAGATTTGAATAGCCTGCTTTAGTTCTTAGCGAATGAACTCTTGGATCAAATCAGTATTTTAATTGATTGGTTTTGCTAGATCAAACAATGTGTCCTTGGGAAATTACACTTTACTTAACTTTCTTTTTCTGTTCCACCCGGATGCAAGAGGCAAACGAGTAGCAAGCAGCTTTATCTGAGAAGTGAAACCTGCAGTGCAGTGAGGTTATGTTACTTGAGGTTGATAATAATTTATTCTTTAACATCTGTTCTACTGCCTAACCGTGCAAAAACTTATATTAGCTCTGGCTCTGACAGAGCCTCTAGGTCACAGACAAACTAAAATGTAGAACAAGAAAGATAATGAAAGAAAAATAATGATGTGACTAAATAAAAATTTTGATTTTCTTATTTGTTTATTATATATTATGAACATTTCCCCCCCCAGGGATTTGCGAGACAAGTTATTGGGCTCTGTGGACACTGATGATGACATCCTTACCTCAGGTAATGAAGTGAAATAGTGTATTGTATAGGGTTTGTTAGGTTTTTAATGATGTGTAAAATGTCTTTTTTAAAAAATGTTATTCTGTTATTTAGAAGATGGAACACTTTCTTTGGTTTAATTTATCTTTAGATACATTTAGAAGATATACTTTACATTAACAATTGTAGAGGGCAAAAAAAGATACTAAAAAATGGAACCAAACCAATCTATAGAGACTTTAAAAAGTGACAGCTTCGATCAGCATATCCACAACTGTAATTATATCACTAGACTAAGTGTGTTTTTTCTTCCCTTTCCCATCACACCTCGTGTTGTTTGTCTCTCTCTCTCTCTCTCTCTCTCTTCTCTTTCTCTCTCTCTCTCTCTCTCTCTCTCTCTCTCTCTCTCTCTCTCTCTCAACAGGCGGTTGGCAGGCGTTTTTTTTCAGTAACAGTAATGCTATTTTATAAGTACATTAGTTGCTGTGATATTGATGTAGTCGTCTTGACTTGTTACGTTCAAAGTGATAGAGTCTATATATTGTATGTTTGATCAAGTAATAATTCGGGTTTTGTACATTTCCTTATCTCTGACCGTTACAGCAGGTCTTCGCAGACGTATAAGAAATCCCAACCTCTTGTCTGAGGATCCTTCACAGCAGCTTTTGAGCCAACTGCGCAGGGACAAAGTTTTACGAGAAAGAGAGGATCGCAAGCAGCGGACAGAGGACAAGAAAGCGTTGGAGCAAGCAAGGATACAAGGAATTCAAGATTGGGAGGATGACTTCATGGGAACAGAAATTAAGGAAGATCTTCGCACTATGTGGGAGGTCAGATTCTTGAAAGAAATCAATTTATTCCTTTCATTCATGCTTTTCTTTTCAACATCTTTTTTCTTTCTTTTTTCAATTTTATTCACATATATTCATCTTTTTTTGTTCTTTAAGTTAAACTGTTTCATCAAAGTAATTGATTAATTTACTTAAAAGGATACTGTCATCTCTATTTTTTCTTACTTTAAAAATTTAATAGGCAATGTTAGTGAGAAGGCACAATACTTTTTTTTTCTGTGGAACTGAATGATGGAGTGTAATTTTTATATAATATATATATGTGTGAACATGCTAGTAGCCATTTACAAATTTGTATCCCTTGGCATGACAATTTCAAGAATATTTTTTATCCCATATATCTAATGACCTCAACTTTGATATCCATTTTCTCCAGATTCCCCAAATCGGCCTCTTTGTATACTTGTGTATGGAAACTTTGGGTTTAGATGAAGAGATTACACAGTATCAGTTAGAAAGAGGACTAGTTGCCCAGAGAGAGAGTGCCATGACTTCAAACGCCTCATGACCTGTCTCCTGTCAACTCCGCATCAGCGAAAAAGGTAGCTTTTATACTCCTGTAGCAGCGGCGACAACTGTCAGCTGTTTGAAGGTGGTCATATTATTGTGGTCTGGTAACTCCACAGCTCATATACTCCGAAAGAAACATTTATAAACTCTTAAAAGACTGATCCGAAAAATGTTTTCAGATATTTACAAGAAATCAGACTTCTTCGCTAAATCTAGAATACAGGATATAAATACATTTTTAAAACATTGATTATATGATATTATGATGTTTATGAAATTTAAATTTTTTAAAGAACTTAATATTCTACCCAGACAGTTGTGAGTAATATTAGTAAGTTTGGAACCCTGAGATCATTGTTGTGTGGATTAAGTTTACTTCAAAGAAACCAATAAACAAATAATTGTACACTCTTGTCAAATCTTTTCCCCCTCTTGTGATCCATTTTAAGGTGGGTGAAGGATGGTCGCTGCTGGTAAGTCCTTCTTTTTCTCACTTTTTCCCTGTATCTTTCATCTTGCTATTTCAGCTCTGAATTAATCCATGTGTTGTGGATAGGGTAAATTTAAATGAAATGAAACCATATTGCACCATGCTATTCATTGTGGGCTCAGACAGCTTATTTCACCTCTTATGTCCTCTTGTTCTCTTCAGCTTGAAAACTTTTATGCCTTATCACGTGTGGAACAGCAAACTGACTCAGAAAGTATGTCATTTCTACAAGATTTTGTCAGATTACAATGGTAATCATCAGCAGGTATGTTTGTACATGTATTTTTTTATATTCATTACTGTACTTTCTTACAATATTATGGTGTCACAACTATCAATTGGTGGCAGCTTTTCAGTTTGATATTGTTTTGTAAGAAATACTTTTGTTCCCCTCAACAATTTCATCTATTATACTATAATATAATGGACATAAAATTAAATCATGTAACACTGAATAAGATCTTTATGCAGCAACCCAAAATCATGAAAATTTGCATACTCGCTCAAAATTAGGTGTGGGGTTGCATGGGCCTTTTTATTTTCATTGATTCAAAGGGTCAAATATATATTAGTTTCATGATTTATACCCTGTACCCATGAGAAGAAGAGAAACGGCATGATTTTTATATTTTTACAATGTGGAAACGAATTGACAAAGATGCACTTGATTATAAAATTTAATGTAGAATGGACACACTTAAAATCAATTGAGGCTGAAATCTAAAATCTAGAGTTAATATGTCCAAATTTAAAAAAAGAAAAGGCTCTGACTAACAGAGACAAAAGGAACAAACATATAGGTGAGTTCAAGCCTGTCATGAGCATCAACAGAATCATAATGTAGTGTAAGATCTAGATCGACAGCCTACTCCGCCAGAGATGGGCTTCTCAGTAAGTTTTTTCAATGTCTCATTATTCTCTACATTTCAGGCATGCTATAAACTAGGACTTGATAACAGAGCCTTCAAAGTTATGGGTAAGTTCAAATTCATGGTGTAGGAAATGAAAAGTTGAAGTCCTTTAAGGTAATCTTCCTAGAGAAGACTGTATTTTATAATGCTCAGTTGTTGCCAATTTTTTATGATAGAATTAAATAATATAAAAATTTTAAAGACCCGCAATTCCTCCACCGCCATTTCTTTGGGGCTGATTCTTGATATTTGGTGCTGAAAACGATTTGTATTTCACTTGTCATAAATAGTATTTTAAAAAAATAATTAAGATTCAGAGAAGAAAATGTAATCATTGTGTCTTCGTGGATAGCATATTACTGAAAATTCTCAGGAGCGTGAAAGTTTCATGAAGATTTTAAAAATGTCTGTTTCAGGAAAAAGAATCCCATGCTCAAGAAATCCTTCCATGAATTGGCTTTCCACAAGAGAGTCTGGATTGTAAAGAGTTTCTGTGATTTTTGCTTGGTGAGTGGTCAAATGTGAATTTAAAGAAAAGAACGATTATGTCTTAAGGGGGGGGGGGGGGGGGGATGCCATTTTGCCGAAAATGGGACAAATCTAGTCTATCATACTAATGGATAGAGTAGTTCATTCCGTCATAATGATATCATAAAAGAAGCTCAGTATCGATTATTTGGATTTATATGAATTTTTTAGAAACGATACAGGCCTATCCTTCAACACAGCTATTATACAATAAAAGCCAGAAATATTATCAAAAGTGTGGCAAGTTAGTACTCATTTTGATCGTCACATAAAACGCTATCCTAAACAAACTTATTTGAGGATCTATTATGAATATTGCCTTAGATCGGCCGGAAGATACGGAACATATTCCGCGCACCTATTATCAAAAGGCACCATCTCAAAATGAGTAAAGGGTGCTGGTGCACTTGAAACAGTGTCAATAAGAAGTAGTTGAGAGCCTCTCAAGGTTTTATGATGTTTCAAAGTATTATCCTACTCTTTTCTTAGGTTTATAAGAAAAATGTATTCAAATAACAGAAAATAAGAGAAAAATATGATTTTCTCAAAATGTCCTTTTTTTGTTCATTATTTCCAATCTACTTTTTTTTTTCTCAACATATCTTCATGAAATTAGGTATGGATGATGAGTGGGGGAAACAAAGAAATAATCAGATGCTTTTTTTTATATGTATTATAATTTTTGAAAAATTGAATTTTTTGTACAATATTTTTGTATATTTTGATTGTTCTCATATGCTATTTTCAAAAATTCATAAAATCAAAACTTACTAATGAAACAAAAATCCGATCGGATCAAATTTAGATATTGTATCAAATAAAGTATGTGCCAAGTTTGAAAGACATTTGTGGAAAAAGGAAAAAGCCTATCGATATTGAACTTTGTGAAATTTGGGGGCAAAATCCAAGATGGCCACTGTTTCCATGGGAACCGGAAGCGTCAGGGGAAAAACAACGACATATTTCAACTCAGTACACTATGCCCATTATTCCTATACATAAGCTAAATTGATAGGAATAAACAGGAAAATTTTCACTCCAGCACCGGGTGGGGGGGGGGGTTGTGTTGATGATTATATTGTCAAATGCATCAAAATATACCTCCACCTCTTTTTCACATAAGAATGAAGAGGTTGGAGTGTTGAAAGTATGACAGAAAGTTGAAGCTTTCATCTGAGTTCTACGACTAGCAGCAAAGGGACTTTCATGTCTCAAACAGATCATTTCACATGGTCAGAATGACATGAAGAAAGGGTGGCTATTTGAAGTGTATAGACATTAGAAATTACAAAAGTCTTATCTTTCCACTGTATAGAAAGGGCTTAGGAGGAGGCTTCACGTCAAGAAATTGGAGGAAGATGTTGGAAACCACTGGATTATGTCAGGGGTGGGGAATGTTTGAAAGGCGGAGGATTACTATTGAACTGTAGGAAGGGAATAGCAAGGATACGGAACGATGGCCACTCATGTCATTGTAAAGGAGAAGAGAGCGTGATACTAGTGATAGACATGCGGTCGGGAGGGTGTTTTCAAAAGCATGGGAAGCATTTTGCTGAGGAGAGGTGTTAGGCCTGGGATATAGCATGTTGCCGCAGCTGGGGCGGTACACACTTGTGAAAACAATAAACCGGGGGGGGGGGGTGTTTCTTTCATCATGAGTTGTGTTACCTATGCACACTGGACTCGGTCATGGGATTAGCTGAAGGCTGTTGGACATTTCCTCTAGTACTAGTATTATAGTTCCATCATTTTATTTAGATATGAGGATGAAAATGATTCCTATAAAAAATAAATGTTGTTCATTCAAACTCTATTACATAATATTTGACACAGCCAGCCATGTTATTATTGAATTGACTATAGTAAAGCCTGATCATGCAGCCACATTGTCCACGGCAGCCTTACAAGTGTTAACTTATAATTTTGTTTTAGTTATAAATGTAGTTCTCTTAATAAACTCAGAGCTTATTCAAGTAATCAGATTTATGCTAAGAATGACATTGACAGATCTTTCATTCAAAGAGCACATATTTTAGAGTTTCAAACTTTTTTTTTTTTTCCCAGGAGACTCAGTCTCCATTTCAGAAAACAATAGAAGAAGTGGAATCAGAACGCCCAAATGATGTACGAGAAGTGCTGTTGGGATCAGATGGACGTGGATATCGTTACATCAATTTTCCTATGTTCACGGGCAAAGATATACGGATTTATCGCCACTCTAAGTTGGCGGAACCCAATTTAAAGTCTCTAGGCCTGGAGGACTGGTCTATGGCAGAGGAAAAGGTTTGTATTTGTCTTCACTGTATTTCATTGTAATGTGTGTACTTTTTCTACTTTATTGTTCTTTGCTATTTGTGTCCATCGGTTAATGTTTTCATTCAGTGATATTATGACATAAGTTTACCATCAACCCGTTACCCCTCACATTGGCCGTAATCTGTCTGCCCTCTCATTGCCATCTGGTCGTACATAGATTCCTTTTGTTGCCGTGGTATAGGATGTAAAAAGTGAAAGTTGACGCGATTTAAGTCTGACACTTCGTTACAAATGATGATGACATCGCTCAAAATGTGTCATTTTATGAGGGAGGTGGGGAAAGTGGTATTTTTATGAGATTTTGAGTGATTCAGTAAATTATGACTCAGATTCAGACAGGGACGATGTAGATCTAGAGTGCACTAACGTGAAATCGGCTAGCTAAGGGTCAGAAGTAAAGATCATGTAAAGAAAGGAACCCATTTGTGTCAATAAATCATCCTATGACCTTAGAAGATATTTAAAGATGGCGTATCTTGTAATAGATTTGGCCTGTTTGTATAAACTGCGTTTTGATTAGTTGATGCGATGGGATTTCCCTTATTTCGTCAACACGGCCGCTCTAAGACCAGTGCATTCACATATTGATAGCAGTACGGCCACACACTAGAGAAAAAATATGTTCACTACAAATTTGTGTCGGTTATTTTATGGGGAGAAATCCAGTTCTCTCGTGGCTATTTCAGTCAGTTTTTTCTTGACTTACATTGCTTATCAAAAGGTTATAACTATTTTGTCTTTAGCTTAAAGTTATAGTGTTATACTTCATCAGCAAGCATTAACAGAAATGCTCTCAGAATGTATAACTAATTTTATCCTAGCTGGAAGTTTTGCTTCATCAACAAACATTAACAGAAATATTCTATGAAGAAATTACAGATCAAATGCACTTCTAAAAAAAGTTAAGACATAGTCTGTTCCACAATATGTGTTTTATTTTCAAATTGATTGTTTTACACATTTTAATTATTCCTGCTTTCTGCTTTACCTCTACCATACAGCATTCTTTTATTCACCCCTTTGCTGGCATACTGATTGTTTTATAACTTGTCGATAAACGTCGGTTTTTTTTTCTTCTTTTAAATTAATTTTTTTTTATGGTGCTTTTACAGCCATCAAATGCTTCTTCCCGTTGTTCCACGCCTGTCAACCCACGAAGTCAGCGACTTTATGAGCAGCCGTCCTCTTCTTTGAGAGCAAGAGCCATTTTACAGGCAGTAAGTATCATTGGGAATTCAGATGCAAATTTTCAGTCTGGATATCAATGTACATGTTTATACGCAAAAACCCTGAAAGAATACGATGAAGAAGCATGTTTTGTCAATTTCCCCATATGTTGGAATTATTCTTGCCATGCCTTTTAACTTTCTTCACTCAACTTCTTTTTTCTCTAGGCTGAATCCAAAGAGGCATCACCCATGAGAGACATTTCGAGAACTGGCTCAGACGTCCAAGATGAAAACAGCAACTCTACTATGGATGCCGATTCAGTATCTTCGGAATTGCTCGAAGGGGAGTGGCAAAAAAACGGGCAAGAAGAGGAAGCGATCAGGTTACTATGGCGGGAAACGCAAGAAATTTAAGGGGGCGAGTAAAAAGATTGTTCTGGAAGAAAACGTGGACAGCCCACATACCGAAAAGGAGGAAGAGGAGGGTCTTGGTGACAGAGGAATGAGTGCATCTCCTGTCCCCAGTAAAGTGCAAAAGGAAGAAGCCACCAAAGAAATACGTGAAGAAAATAATATCTGTGATAAAGCCGCACCCAGCGGTGACTGTGATTTACGCAAAAATATTTTATCAAGTTTGCCTTCAAAGTTTCATCCAGAACTTTCAGAGGAAGTTAGTGATTCGGAATCCCAAAATATAGTTTCATCTAATCCGGCCAATCTGTTCAACAACTATGCAACTGATGTTGGAAAAAAGTCTGTGAATTCATCTTCAGATCCAGCTCTCGAAAAAAAGGGAAAAGAAAACAATTTCTCCTCCGTGAACAATGATGTGAAGAATCATGACAGTGCCTACCTTTCTTGTGATAGTGACAAATCTTTTAAAACAGAAGACGGTACAGGCGTAAGCAAAGCACCTCCGAAAATGGAACCTGGTATGGATGTCGATGAAAAGAACGTCGGTAAAGAAAATATTTCAGACGGTGACAAGTCTCCCGGAAAAGGAAACATTGATAAATCAGTAGGCGGTCAGGAGGAAAGAAATTGTAACGGGGAAGATGTAGATGGTGTAGGCAAAAAAAGAAACCATTAAGTCTAATGATATTGCTTGCGCCTCACAGGAAGTGAAGAAAGAAGTAAACAGTGTTCCTGATGATAAAGCTGAAGGGACTAAATCAAGTGGTCCAAGCGCAGATCCTCCCCATAGTGACGGCTCCATGTCATCTCCGTCATTGAAAGCAGAAATAAAAGAAGACTTAGACTTAAAGGAGGCTAAGAAAGAAGAAAAGGAAGTCAAGTCTGATGTGACGTCTACGGAGACCAGCCTCACTTGTGAGAAAGGCAAAGAAGCTTCAGAAATCAAAGAGGAGATTGTTGAAGAGGAGGAAGAGAGTGAGGATGAAGAGGTAAGTGAAACTTTATAGTTTTGTCTAAAATTGGAGCCACACTGACAAGTTGTTGTAAATGAGTGGTCTTCCTTTTAAACAAGATTATTTGAAACTTACTTTTATCACTAGTTAAAGTAACTTTGCCTCAGATAGTCCAATAATTTTGAGTCCAAAAGAATAGCAATTGAATTTTTCAGTAACCTCGGTATTGTTAGTAAATGTGTCAAATCAAACTTAATTGTTTTTCCTCTATCCACTGTCGAAATGAATTATTATTGACTGGAACTTCAGTGACCTTGCTGTATAACTCAGGCACACACACATGATACTGAAACAAAACTAAAACCATGCCACCTTGTAGGCTCTACTATGTTTTATATTATCTATATGTATTACTTCATTTTTTTAAAGCTTGCAACAAGATTTTATAGACACTTTTTTTCTTGTCTCTGATCATTTTTACACCCTTTCATTAATGCACATGATTAAGTTCATTGTGCTTACAATGGAAAGCAAGCAACACAATAGGCAGGATGTGATTATGAGCATCACTTTTCTTCATTTAATCATTTATTCAGGCTGATCCCTGCTAAACCAAAGCTATTCAAAAGAAGAGGAAAAAGCGATGAGGGAAGGGGCTGTCATGGTCTTATTAGCGTAGGAGAATCAATTTTAAGAAACCCTTCTGACATGTGTTATGAAAATTGATTCAAAACATGTTTTCTTTTTAATTTACTCTGCATGTGTCCTCTTTCTTTCTTATTTTTTTAGCTACCAGACCTGGGTCATATTGAGCTGATAGCGGAGAGCATGGAAGATATAAGGCAACTGATTCAAAAGTTGTCAAATCCCGACCCGATAAAGAGGGGGAAAAGAGTATGTATATTTTATTTTTGTATGTAAGGCCCTTTCATTTCTTTTAAAGAATCTGTGTTTTTTTGCCAACTGGACTTTTACAAAACTGGGAGAAGAATGTAAAATTTTTTTTTTGGCACAGAGGAGCACCTCCGTGTTTTTGTGTCTTATTTTTATAGACACGCAAGCACCAGCCGTCCGGGAAAACATAGGGTCTAAGTTTAATTCTAATTCGTACGGATGTCCCAAACAGAGAGAGACAGTCATTATGGTATCATGTATCGCCGTTCAATGAGAGAGAGAGACAGAGGGGAAATTGAAGAAGAGAGAGAGAGTAAAATTAGTAATACTAGTAAGCATAGTAATACAGACCTGCCATTTATCCCGATTTAATCGGAATCATGATTTTTTTGTGAAAATTTGCGAAATTCCGATTTTCTGTCGGCCCATCCCGAGTTTTTTGTAATACAGCTGCAGTCGTTGCCTGGACGGCATTGTTCTGTATATTCAGCGTGCGATTTTTGTTTTTAATCAGCCAATAGCCGGATATCATGCATATCCAGAATTCATATTATTATGAGTAATGGTCTATCGATTCTTTCGCTAGTATATTGTTCTCTTTGTCCATTCTTCAGAGTACTCGTGCTGTACTTGTTCGAGACTTCAAAAATCGTTGTATGATTACGTGTTATTGAGGCCTACCGCAATTACTAGATAGAGCCTTGAATTTCAAACTGATCAAGCAGAAGGCTTCGCTGATATTCAATGATTTGTTAGATCTAGGTCTAGATGATCTGTATCTGTACTCTTAAGTAGATCTTTCTTTCTTTCTTTATCATCTCCCATTCTACCTTCCGGTGTATGGGTTTTAGATGCCCGAAATGATCTAATAGATCTAAATCAAGTCGAGATTAAAATCTTTGAAACAATATGACTCCCCCTGCAGGAAAGTGCGATCACATGCGTGTCAGAGAGAGAGAGAGAAATTTCGCGCGTGTGTGTGTAAAAAGAGAGAAATAGAGAACGTTTTCGTGTGTGTTTCGTGCGATCGCGAATGTATGTGAGTGTGTGTGTTAGAGAGGGAGTGAGCACCAATTTATGAAGTGAAAGGCAAATGCAAGGAAGAATGGAGGTTGGATGATAATTGACAGGTATGTCATGCACATATGTCTGACCGGTTAGCAGGAGTGGGGTGGGCATGTGTGTGAAGAATGTGAAAATATGATAGCAATGATTAGCAAAATAAGTGACTACTGATGGGAAAGAGAGGAAAAGTGAGTGTGTCTTCTACTTCCAGTATATAAACAATGAGTGGGAAGGAGGCAACTGTAATGCTGATTTAGTACTAGAATTTAGGTTTTATTGGGGGGGAGGGGGGGGGACTATTATAATGGATATTTTTACTTGGGAAATGCAAAAACAATGTCAACAATGACCGTATTTTATTATTATTAAGTTCAAGATAAGACGACCGGCTGACTCTATACCTGAAATCGTTCACATATGGTAACCTTTTTACATCTAGGTCCTGATTTTAAAAAATTTAGAGTGTCAGGTTTGGTAACAGTGGTACAGATGGTAGGAGTAGTATATCTACAGACCTTTAGCATTCAAGATTTCAAGTTAAATCCTGCGTTTTTTTGTTGTTTTCCTTTACTATTTTATGATTGGGTTTTTTTTTTTTTTTTCAAATCAGGCCGGACACTTCTGCTCTGTGCTTATAAGATAGACACAATATCTCTCTCTGTCTGTCTCTCTGTCTCTCTCTGTCTCTGTCTCTGTCTCTCTCTCTCTCTCTCTCTCTCTCTCTCTCTCTCTCTCTCTCTCTCTCTCTCTCTCTCTCTCTGTCTCTCTCTCTCTCTCTCTCTCTCTCTCTGTCTCTCTCTCTCTCTCTCTCTCTCTCTCTCTCTCTCTCTCTCTCTCTCTCTCTCTCTCTCTCTCTCTCTCTCTCTGTCTCTCTCTCTCTCTCTCTCTCTCTCTCTCTCTCTCTCTCTCTCTCTCTCTCTCTCTCTCTCTCTCTCTCTCTCTCTCTCTCTCTTCTCTCTCTCTCTCTAACACACACACATACATTCATATAAATACACACTCTCACATAGGTTCTACAATACAACATTGCTATGTAGCATCTTGATCAATGCAGGCACCTGTCGTATTGTGTTAATATTACGCTACATACAATACTATACAATACTACAGGTGGGCTACAATACTACATGAGTATTGATTTTTTTTTCATGGTCGCGGTGGCATGTTATTACTTTGGTGGCATGTTATTACTTTAGGGCTAGTCACATATGCTTGGTAGAAAGTTTCGGGCTTGACTTGAACTAATGAAGTGAAGCTACTTTGAATTGAGCTTTTCTTTTAATATCGAGACTCAATCCAACGCGGGTTGAGTGAGTGGATAACGGGTGTTACTGGTAGATTCTTCATCTTTCCTTTTCCTCTATTATTTGATCTTTAATCTTGCTGTTTTCTCTCACCTGAGATCAATGTATATGTTAGAGGGGGTAAAATTTAATAAAACAAACAAACAAGTCCAACTGATATTCACGCCTTTACGAATCATGTGTAAAGGGAGATAACTCACACATGTTGACAATTTGTTTTAAAACTATTATTTTTTAGCTTGTATTAGGATTTTTTATACCCGACAAGACTGACAGGTCTGCATCTATTAGTATTGCATTATAGGCAGCCATTGTTGAGATAGATAGAGAAAGGGGGCGGGGGAAGCATACTTGAATAGAACATAGGGAATATTGTAGTTGTTATAAAATGTTCTGAACGAAGTAAAGTGACTGCAAAGTATAAAACTATGGGGAAAAGTAAGTAAGAAAACATGAAAAATATGATGGAAATTATTGACTGTGATAAAAGAGAATGAAGAATGTTTGGGGAGAAGAGGTGGATTTGAATGTAAAGAAATGAAGATAAACTAAAAGAAGAGATGATTCACTTTGTTTTCGTCTGTTCTTAGGATTTAAAAAAAAAAATTCTTGTGTGTGTGTGTCTGTGTAATTATTTGGCTAGAGCCTATCAGGGGGGAGAGAGGGGGCTCACCTTTTTAATAACTGCTATGGAATCTGTAACTTGCACAACATGCACATGGCACATGTGAAATTTTCACTCATGTTTTATAGAATCAGAGGATGAATAGTCTTCAAGACTATAATGGCTTCAAGACTATAATGGCTTCATATACTTTTGAAAAATAAACCCATAGATATATATATTCATAATAGATTTTTTTCATTTATTAACATTTAGATACATTCGTATAATTTATTGTTTCCAAAAGTGTCACCCTATAGAAGGATTGTCGTTTTAATCTTTGTTCGGTATGCATTTCAAATTTCAGGTTTACCCAGGAGTCATAAAACCATGTGAAGCGGAACTGCTTGGTAATTTATCAAGATTTCATGATGAGCTGACAAAGTATGAGCGAAGCCTTTTCAATGCTAGGATTCATGCTCAAGTCAAGTTACGCAAAGAAGTTGAAAATTACGCCGAAACTAAACTTGATGTGAGTACTTTTTGTTGGTTTTTTTCTGTTTGGGTTTTTTTGTGACATCTTTGCTTTCTTTCTTTCTTTTTCAGTTCCCACCTTTCGGTGTATGGGTTCAGATGCCCGAGATGATCTTTCTCCAGGGTGCCCTGTCCTGACAAATTTACTGTTTCCTTCCAAAAATGTTAAATTTTTATTCTTCAATGCCTCTTTTATATCTTCTTCCCACTTTCTCTGAGGTCTGCCTTTTGATCTTTTACCTTGAGTTTTAGCACTGTACACTGATTTAGCTATTCTATTGTCATTCATTCTGTTAACATGCCCAAACCATCTCAGTTGATTTCTTTGTCTTAGTTTTTATGCTATCTGCTTTGGTTTGATCTCTTATTGTTGTGTTTCTGATTTATCTCTTTTAGTTTTCCCTACTACTTTTCTTAGATATTTCATTTCGGCTGCCTGCACTGACTGTATTCTCTACTGTCTAAGGTCCAGGTTTCACTGCCACAGAGGAGAGTAGGACAATAAACTGTGTTGTATACTGCCATTTTGGTTTTTGTTGACAATTCTTGTTTACCTACAAATGCCTTTCCTAGACGATTATATATTGCACTTGCCTTTTGGATTCTCTGGTTGATTTCTTCTCTTAGTTTTCCCTCTGAGTTAATCATTACTCCTAGGTAATTGTAGCTTTGAACTTGTTCTAAATTCTCCCTGCCTATTTTAAGATTTTGTGTTTTAGCTTCCCTAGTTACTAGCATTGTTTTGGTTTTCTTTGCATTTACTCTCATTCCTCTTTTATTTAGTTCATTGTTCATAATGTTGATATTCGACTGAAGGTCATATTTTGTTTTTCCAAACAACTAAATCATCGGCAAATGAAAGCATTGATATATTTACTGGTTTGAGCTTCCACATACCTACATTCATTTTCTTCATTTTTGAGGATGCCTTTGCGACTGAATCCATAAATGTGATAAACAAAATTTGCGACTGAATCTATAAATGTGATAAACAAAAGAGGACTTAGGATACACCCTGTCTTACCCCTATATCTACATCAAATTCTGCAGATATTTTTCCAGCTACTCTCACTGCACATGTTGGTTTATTGTAAAAAAATTTAATGGCTTCTATTAAATTTTGCTCTACATTGTGTTCTTTTAAGGGATGCCATAGTTCGTCCTTCCTCACAGTGTCAAACACCTTTTCTAGATCTATAAAACACAGGTGCAAGTCAATGTTTCTCTCAAGGAATTTTTATATTTGTCTAATTGTAAATATGTGGTCTTGTACACTCCTTTGGTCTAAATCCATTCTGATGCTCTTTAATCTGATCCTCTACTCTTTTCCTTAGTCTCATTTTCAGTTTCCTGGCATACACTTTTCCTGGTACGCTAAGTAGTGATATCCTTTATAGTTCCATAGTTGATCCTTTCTTATGTATTGGTACTACCGTTGCCTTTTTCCAGTTGTCTGGCACCTGTTTGGACTTCCATGCTTGTTGGCATATTGCTTGTAGTAGTTTGCCTCTCTCCCTTGGTTTTTAATCATTTCTGGATAAACTTGATCTGCTCCTGGGGCTTTTCCTAATCTCACTTTTCTTATAACTGTTTGGATTTCTTCCATTGATATATCTACATCTTCAGCTGTCTCCTCTGGATTACTTGTTACTCTTACTAATTGATCTGTACTCCTTGTTTCATATGTTCTGGAGGGATTATGTAATTGTTGGAAATACTTTCTCTGCGCTTCCATGATTTGGCTGTCTTCTTTCATTATTTCTCCTTTGGCATTCTTAATTTGTCGCATTGGGCATGCTTTGGTCTTTCTCATGCTCTTCATTGCCCTCCAGAACAGCTTTTGATTTCCTTGATAGCCTTCTTGAAGTCTTTGTCCAAACTCCTCCCATTGTTCCTGTTTTGCTTTCCTCACTTCCTCTTTGGCGATAGTTCTTTTATTCAAGTAATCTATCCTATCCTCAGGTCTCTTTGTTTGCAAGTATTTCTTCCAGGCATCCTTCTTTTCTTTGATCTTAGTTTTGACATTCTCATTCCACCATGCTGTTCTTTTCCCATCTCCTTTAATTTTTTCCTTCCACAGACCTCTTCAGTACAACTGAGGAGTGTTTCTTTATACAATTGCCACTTTTCTTCTATTGTGCTATCATTCAGATTCATCTGCCTTTCACTGATAAATCTTTTTATCCTTGATTGGTATATCTCTTTTACTATTGGTTTATTTAGTTCCTCTATTTTGAGTTTAGTAGCTTTCTTCTCTTTCCTTTTCTGTTTATTTTCTTCAGTCAGTAATCTTATTTTGGTAATCACTAGGTGATGGTCACTAAATATTTCTGCTCCTCTGTTTACTCCTCATAAGGGAGCTGCTAACTATTATGTAGTCTATCATTGACTTTTCACACCTGTCTTCATTTACTCTTGTATATTTGTGAGTATCTTTATGAGGAAAAAGGTGTTGGCTATTTTCATGTTATTCTTTACAAAAATCTATTAGTCTCTCCATTTGGAGAACTTTTTACATATTACTCCTCCTGGTGTTTCTATATTGTTGCCTACTCTATGTTAAAATCTCCTAAAACCATTAGTTCCTGTTTGTGCTTGATTCTCTGCAGCTATTTGTAAATCCTTTTCAAGGTATCTTTTTCTTCATTAGTGGCGTCTTCGTTTGGTCCATAAGCTATTAATAATTTAATTTTGGTTTAATATTTACCTCTAATAGCCGTGGGCGTATAAATTTCCAGCTGTCTAGTAGCATTTCTCCTGCTCTAGCTCTATCTTTGACATCTACTCCTGAGAAGATTAAAACATGTTTTGGTCCTACATTTTCTATTCCTTGTCCTTTTTTCTTGGTTTCTGTAATAGACAAAATGTCTACTTTGAAATTTTTCATTTCTTCAACTAATTCTAACTCTTTTCCATTTATTGCCCTAACATTCCATGTTCCAAAAATCACAGTCCGTGTTCGTTTCCATTTTCGTCGTTGAAAGGTCAAGCCGGTTATATTATATTTATTTCTCTGCATCAGTTAGGTTTCAGATAAGCAGGGGATTAGCCCACTGTACCCTAGGTAGATGGTGGGGCTGCCACCTTGCGGCCCCCTACCAGGCCTTGTTATTTTCTGTCAGGGTTAACTCCCTTAGTCTTTGGTCATTCAAGACCGACCTGCAGGGCAGCAGGTTGTTATTTTCTGTCAGGGTTAACTCCTTTAGCCTTTGGTCATTCAAGATCAGTCTGCAAGGCATCAGGTTGTTATTTTCTGTCAGGGTTAACTCCCTTAGCCTTTGGTCAGCCAAGACCTGCCTGCAAGGCAGCAGGAGACTCGTGGAGGGCGGGATCATCTACTCCCGTACAGGTGCGTGCCTGTCCACTGCCCGGGTGACATCTTTTCATTCTTTAATTTTCCAACCTGAATGATTTACCAACATGATCACTCCGGCAATGTTTTCTGCTACAAGCCGCAGTTATATCTCTCCAACAAGTAATTTTATTAACACAAGATCTTCTGTTCTATAAAAAATACTGTCAATTCGAGATCTTTTGTTTTAATGTTCCCATGTGTAGTTTATCCCTTGATTTGCTTTTATAGATCTGGCATCATCAAGATGAAACGTCTTCATTCATAAAAGTCTGTGTCTATATATTTCTTTCTTTTTAAATTTCCCTTGAAACTCTTCATTTTCCTGTCAGTGTTTGTCTTCTTCTCTAAGTTAACCAATTCAGATGGTTCTTCACTGTTTTATTTTAATGTTTTTATTTTTACACCTCCCTTTGATTTGTACTCGTAAGTTTAGACCTCAATACAGATCTTGAATTTAAATCATCTCTATCACTTTTCTTTTATGTGTCAATCAATGTCTTTAATACGTTTCTAGAATGGCTAAATCTAGACCTAGAGTTAAATAATTTATGTCATGATGAATATCTACAACAATAACAAACGGTGTCTTAGTATTATTGTTTAATCTGATTATATTATGTAAGACATTATGTAAGCTATTTTATGACATATGTTGTGGCCTTTGTAAAGTGTAACTGAGCGTGGCCCTCATGGAAAGGGGCGCTATATGAATTTTGCTTTATTATTATTATTATTATTATTATTAGTCAAATACAGAGAGAGAGAAAAATCAAGCTGTGGAAATATTTTGACCAACCTATATTGTTCTTTGTTTAAACTTGTGTGGTCTAATAAAGCACATAACTGCAAACAAAATGCAAGGGTGCAAGGAATTGATTGATTAGTACAGTAGTCATCAGCCTTTGAGCACCAAGAAAAGCATGCTTTTATTATGCATATCACGTTTTTATGGGAACTCAATTGGAGATAGCTCATGTTATGCAGAAAGTCCAAGTGCCATGCAGTTTTATTACACCCTCTTACCAACCGTGCACTCGATAATATTCGACAGCGAATCACAAAAGCTTTAGAACATTAAGCCCCGCCCTCACACCCTTACTCGCTCTGTCAGCCGGGTTTGTGTGTCACCTGTCTGAGCATATTCAATTCCATCGGTTGGCGGGTGCTGCTGGTAGGTCCTATTTCTTTCCTTTGCTTCTTTCATGTATCTTTCATCTTGCTGTTTCTTCTTAATTCACCTTGAGATCACTGCATTGGTGGACGGGGTAAATTTTAATGAACTGAATCCATTGATTGTATTCTCCCTTCACTGCCACAGCCAACCATAGCACAGTCTGTTGTCTCAATCCTAAGCATTGAGATGTGTTTTGGATTTGCGATTGATAAATTTACGATTCACAGAATAAAGCTTAGAGGAAAAGTCTTTGATCATTGGAAAATCACAGACTAGAAGCTGGATAGACAAGGCCAGACCGGACATAAGACTGTCTGACACTTTTGTCTCTGTAAATGCTTGGATAGGCAATGTCGCTAGAAATGACATGAGAAGACTATTATTATTTCTGACAAGAGTATCACCAACTACTCAACAAAAGGCCTGTCTTGAGGCCGATGATGGATAGACATAAAAAAAGCATTACCCAGAAATTAAAATTTATTGATCTTTAACCATGTTTCTTCATTTTAAAACCAATCTTCTATTTCATTACAGGAGGGCAAAGGTTGGGAAAGCGAAAATTCACAAACCTCGAAGGAAACAAGTGAAGATGAAGAATCAGAGCCGAAAAAGGAGACGAGTCCAAAGGAAAAACCAAAACGGTCCAAGTCAAAGGCTGCTGCTGCAGTTGTTACCTCGACATCGGAATTACTCTCATCAGCCGTCAGTAAATTGACTTCTTTTAGCGGAGACGCTAATGAAGACAGCAATGATAGCTATGAACTTGATTTTAGCTCAAGGGGTAGGTTACGGAAGAGGAGAGTCATTCCCAATAACACAGAGGACACTGGCCTGAAAAAGAGGAAAAATCTACTTATCCAAGATTTTCCCTCTGTCTCTGCGTCATCTTCAACCTCTCCGTCACCACACACAGCTTCAGCGTCATCTGACATCAACACCATCATCCCTGCTGTCTCATCCGCATTACAGCAAAAATCCTTGAAATCCTGGCCTCAGCAACTTTCATCAGCAGTGTCTTCTCCTTCCAATTCAGCCATTAAAGCTCAGCTGACCACTCCCGCTAACTCAGGTCTGCCGTGCCAAATCGTGCAGCTGGTCTCTCCGAGCGGCAACACTCGTACAAAACAGTCCACGTGGCTGGTAAAAGAAACATGGTTTTGTCTTCGGAGAGCCTAGCCAACATCAGGTTTATATCCAGTACTGGAGTGTTTACTGTGCCGAAAAGCAGTTTGTTAACCTCTTCCGCTTCTGCTCATTCTTCCCATCCAGTCATTCAGCAACTTTTGCTCAATCAAACGCGGCGACCGGTGACTTCTACTTTGCCTGCCGG
Source organism: Doris montereyensis (assembly GCA_037039925.1). Lineage (NCBI taxonomy): Eukaryota > Metazoa > Mollusca > Gastropoda > Nudibranchia > Dorididae > Doris > Doris montereyensis. The sequence goes on from JAXRKP010000421.1 coordinate 139,681, forward strand.
CAAGACCGCAACCGGTAATGTACGCCTGCCTCCTCCTGCTGGAGTGTTGCAGTCCTTGTCTGGAACGAGTGGAATGAAAACGCAGTCATCATCCACTCAGTTAGCTCCCAGCCGTGTCAAAGTAACGTTGGTTACGCCCAGTACTCAGGATTCAAATGTGATGACCACCGCTAAGACGCCTTCCACCACTGCCGTGGTTGTCACTCAGGTATCTACATCTATTATTTCACAAGGAGGCAAGCAGATTCTTGACTTGGGTAGCCTTTCCGTCACTCAAATCCAGCAATTAGTCAAGAACCAAGCTATACAAATCAACACAGGAGCGGGCAGCCCTACTACCCTTCTTTTAACCAAAGGTCTTCAACAACTGGCCACCAGTAGACTAAGTACGCTCTCTTCAAGCACCACAGTTACATCAGCCACAGCAAACTCCATCCCACAAGCCAGGATGTCCGGGCAGCAAAATCAGGTGTCTAAGCCGGGGGATATAAAAGACTTCCCGACCTCATCTCTTTTGTCTGTACCATCAGGGAACAACAAGGTGCAGGTTGTTACCATCCCGGGAACACTAAATAGCCAAACAGGGTCACTGACGGTCTTGTCCGGAAGGCAAGTTGATCCGCATCTTCCTGTCATACGCACAATCATCAACCGCCCGATCCAGAATGCTTCTCTCATACGAGCTGTCAATCCGTCTGTGATGGGAACCTCCATTCCAGTGTCCCATGTCATAACAGGGGCTGCCAGACTGCCGACTGTGTCTCAGGGAACGTTCACTGTTGTGCCTGGAAGTGTGTTGTCGAGACAAGTTTCCGCTCCAAGGATAATAAGTTCTCTTCCATCACCTTCAGTAAGCCTCTCCTCCACGGGCCAGGCCTCAGCTAACAAAGAGAACCCCCAATAACAATGAACTCTGCCTCTGGCACAGACAGACAGAGTGCTGAACTCGCCGATATGAAGAAGCCTAGCTTTGTCAACATTCCATTTACTCCCCATTCCTCCCCGCAGAAAAAATATGCTAGCAACGTAACTGTCAAGGCCTTGCTCGAAAATAGAACCTTGAAAAAATCTGACAATGATTGCAGTGCTATTCAGGATAAAATCCCAAACGTGCCTGGATCTTTTTCCAAACCAATCGTAAGCGGCAATTCTCAGGAAGTAGTTTCCTTGCCGTTGGTTAGCAGCTGTCACACTTTGAATTCACAGGCTCCTATTTCAGTCATGTCAAGTTCTCTCTCGGGAGGAACCGCTCAGCATGGATCGTCCAACGTTCCCATTAATCCAATACAATCCATGCATGATATGCAAGGGATAGATGGTCAGGGCTACTCTCTGGCTTTATCGCATGGATTATCTTCAACTGCTTCAGTCTCCACGCACATGCAGCCTCTCTCTGTGGACACAGCCATACAGCCACTACTGTCCTCTTCTGTGCAGGTCACCCTACCAACTGTGAACATCAAAGTGCCCTCTCCCAACACACTTCCATCTCTCACTCATAATAAAAATAGCACCATAATTGTGCAGTCCACCAAAGTCCCAATTCCGGTCGCGTCAGCCGATGACACCAGAATCGACAACTCGTCCAGTTTGTACCGAAACAACCAGCTCAACAACAAGCCTCTGATATCGTCATCGGCCAGGATGGTGGTCGGCACGGTTGACAGTCTGCAAACCACAATCAGCGGCAACCCGGCTTGCCAGACATCTACACTCTCAACTGTTGTCAACCCTAAAGCAATACGGTGAGCACCCCTGGTGCGATGAGTGTGAAAAATGTTATGTTGAAGCTGACGCCTCCCAAAGGCGCCGCCGTGGGCCAGTTCGTGCAGGGCTTCATGACGTCCAAGGGGAAACTTGTCATTCCGCAAAACGCTCTCCTCCAGCCGCATCCGCAGCAGCTCATCCAAGCGTCTCCCAACCGAGTCATTTTGGCCAACGCTTCCTACAACTCACAGCTTCAAACCAACCCACTACAAGTCAGACCAGCCCAAATGGTGGGTAATCTCATCAACCAGAACGTCGTGAAGAATGTCCCCCCTTCAGCCAAAACTCTGTCCTGCAACCGATTCAGCAGCAGAACGGGCAGGTTATAATTGCCTCTCAGCCCGCTGGGGGGATGTCTGGGGTTTCAGCACAAGCCATTCCAATCCAAAATGGGAATCAAGGGATTAAAGTAATGCTCATAAACCAGTCGAACGTGCCTCAACTTCAGCAAGGTCAATCTGGCGTCAGTGGTGATAGTGGTCAAACCAGTTCAATCTCAAACGCATTGACGAGACAACAACCACTTCATACCGGTACACCAGCATCGGAATTGGTGAAGCAAATTGCCAACAGCACACAGCTTTTAGCCTCAGCCCAACAACAGCCATCCAAGACCAGTTCGAACTCCATCCAACAGAGCATGGTAAACAATGCCAGCTCTTCCATTATAAATTTTAATGCAACATCGCAAACGAGCGCACCAAATTTGTCTGTGCAAAACATAGCTGGTCAAATGACCATCAAGAGTGGGCAAGGCCAAGCCAATGTGAGTCCGCAAATTGCAGCTCAAATTTTAGCCTTGCAGCAGCAGAGTGGCAAAGGCTTACAAGTGAAACAGGTACAGCAACAGCAAACAGGCATTGTGTTGGCAGCAGCAAAGCCGGCATCTGTGCAGCAACAGCAAACCCAGTCACCCGTCATGGCTGTTCAGCTTCAGCAGTTAGGCAACCAGCTTCTTCCCGGTGTCGGGGGAATTGCTCAAGTCCAAGTCCCGTCCTCGCAACTTCAGCAAGCCGCAGCCCAGATTGCCACTGCTCAGACGTCCCTTGGAGCGAAAGCAGTGCAACCTGGCCAAGTGGTTCAATTGGCGTTAAATCCGCAAAGTGCAAATCCCAACTCGGCCGTCATTGGCCAACCTCAGGCCCAAATTGTACAAGTTGCCGGTCAGCTGAGCCCTCACGTTCAGGTAGCGAATCAGAACATGTCTCAGTTGCCTCAGCAAGGCAATCTCATTTTCCAGCAACCAAACATCATTCAAAATCAGCAGCAAGCGATTGTCAGAACGCAAAATACCAGTGTGTTACCAATACAAGTGAACAACCTAAATCAACAGAAAGCAGCGCAGCCGTTGAAACAGCCACTGGTTGGAGGAGTAGCCGCTTTGACGCAGCAGCCCCAGCTTCAGGGAAATCAGATTCAGTTGGTCCTTAATCCGTCAATAGCGTCGTCAACACCGTTATCCATTGGAACTGTCCTGCGAAAGCCGACGCCTGTTTCAGCTGTCAATGTACCTCAGTTGACCACCACACAACAAATTATTAGAGCCATCGTCAATCCAGCTACTGGTACATCAGCAGCCATTTCAACTCCTCGATTACTTAGTCCAACCAAACCGGCATTACCAATCAACTCTGCTCCACAAACTCTTCTGGGCACAACCACACAGTTATCCCAAGTGATGACCCAAAACCTTGTAAATGCAAATCAACTTTTAATATCCCCCATGAAACTTGCTCCACAAATGTCTCAGATGCACAGAAATACAACTATTAAATTCAATCCGTCACCAGGCACCCTTCAGCTTAGCTCGACGAGTGGCCCAATTACTTCCCAAGTCGTCCAGAAAACTCTTTTTAACAGCAGTAACCAGGCTTTGAATGTGTCTCAGGGAGGAAACCTAACACAGAAACCTGTCCTCTCCTCTGCCATGATTAATACCAATGCAAGTCTTGCAACTGTGGGAACGGAAAAAATAGCGCATCGCTTGCTCAGCCAGTCTGGTAGTAGACTTGTGAGCGTGAAGCAGCCAGTTGGAGTAAGCGATCAATCCCAGAATATTTTTAACAACTTCAGTGGATTGACACAGCTCAGCCTACCTGCCTCTCAAGGTGTTGTTACATCCATTATCAACTCATCCATGGCTCCTGTGGCTTCGAATCCTGCCATCGTTGTCTCATCATTACCTGTTCAACCCGCAGTCAGCTTCAAACAGAACCCTGCGGTTCTTTCATCTCTCCAGCCACAGCAGGTCATAACAGCAACCATAACTAACAAAACCTCTCATGAATCAGCTGCTTCCACTTTCATGTCTGCGGGTGATAAAGTACACCTTACATCTGACACTGCAAGCGGAAACAAGACATATGATGCAATGCAGCCTTCATCATACCTTGTATCCAGCTCTATTAATTTGAATAACGGAGAAGGCCTGCTGTCTACAGGAAGTGATTTGGCTCAAGAGAATGGCAGAGACGGCGGTCAAATGTCTCCAGAAACAAGCTTGGTCATTCCAAGCAAATCTAGTTCTGTCCGCAGGAATACTTTCAGTGGCAGCCAGGACAATCCTAGGGCGGCCGTTCAGCGAAACACATCTGTCGACGAATCATCATCCAGCCCAGGTGTGTCTGAAGAAATGGATGAAAAGGAAGCAGCTCTCAATCTTCTCACTTTGGCCAATCAGCCGTTGTAATTTTGACAAAGAAATCAAATGAGTAGAGGTTGGAGACTTCTTTTTTGGCCATGTTCCATGATTTATTTTACTCAATGCCATGTCAACTATGACCTCTTGTTTGTTAAAAAAAAAAAGAAAGTAATACTACACATAAGTTGAAATATTGAAATAATCGTTTTCAAAATGAATCGATTTCTGGAACTTAAAACTCAAAATATTACATGTATTTTACAAAAGAAGTAATGGTTTTTCTCAACACTTAAATCCTACATTTGCTGGTGTAGAGCAAAAATGTTGTGTCTTCAGATTGGATGAAAATTGGATAAACAGTGTAATGAACAGTGTATTCAAATCTTTGTGCCAAATTGTTGCACGTTGTCACACATCAAAGAAAGATGACCACTTTTAGCGGTTGAACCATTGTTGTAACTCCAGGGAAATTGAGAGCTTGAGATACTTTGCAGTCTTTAATCTTAAAACTTCAAATTTGGAGATACAGCTTTATTGTTCTATAATACTAGCGATGATTTGTTGGCATTGCTTAATATTCTTCTACAGCAGAAGTTTCTAAACCGGAATGGAAGCCGTGAATAAATACGGTGGTCCTGTTTTCATTTTATTTTCTCCATTCAAAGTTTTCACCCAATGTACATGATGTTTAATCTCTTTTGATCAAAAGCAAGAAAAGTAGTAAGTTAGATGTTCATGAGTTATTTTTTAAAGCTTTTGATACCTGATGATACTAGTTACTACATTTGAGTTTATTGTTGTATTATTACTATTGCTTCATGCACATTTTAACATTGTGTAATAAGTGGAAGAAGAAAAAAAAAGCCTCAAATTGATGCAGAAGTGATGATGGATCACTCAGTCTCAAGTTACTTTACATTAGCTTGTGTATTTAAGACTTTTGAATCAGCTGAGAGACAATTTCTTTTTTTAATTTTATTGTGAGCTTTATCACCAGGGTACTAAGTTATTGTTGTCAATCATTATGTAAACATTTCTCGGAAAAATAATCTTGTATGTAGTGATTGGCTCAGCTTGCAACAAATGAACACTGCTGAGACTCTGAGAGGGGACAAAATTGTAAGAAATGACATGTCCTAAATTAAGATGGCCATCTGAACTTGCATTTGTCATGTTCAGAATAGTTATTTGATAGCCACTGGCATTGACTTGAATAGAATAGTAAAGTAAGCCTGTATCTTATTGCATATTCTATATGATATTTAATATATATGACTTTCATTGTGATGCTACTGAATAAAATGTTATCAGGAAAAAAAGTTTCATTTTCATTTGCAGGTTATTACCAAAAATTACTGGAAAATGTAATTTTGAATAAGACCTCTCAAAAGCAGGCAATGAAGAGTCAGTGTCACCAATAGAACCTTATTTATGAAAGTATATCAATGCATTAAAATTTGGATTTGCCATTTTTTAATTTTATTTTTGTTTTTCAAATAGGACAAGTCCTTTTTTTCATTCATAAAGAAACTCTCCACAACTACATGAGTTGTGAATTACACTGAGGTTTCTGCTCCAACTGCAGAACGCAGTTTGTTCTCAAGGTCAAAGAGTCCTATGACAAAGTCATTTTGTTTTATCATCTGCCTCATCTCATACCCTCAAGAAAGTTGGTCTGTGTATAATATGTTAATAATAATAATAATATATCTTTTTAAAATTTGGCCATGATTATTCAGGCTTGCATGAAGCCATGGTTACGCAGTGCAAGGAGATACAGACTGAAACGACCTTTGATTGTCACTGATACAGTCAGGGTCATTAATCCATGGAGCTCAAAGGTTACCTTAACCTTGACAATAATGTTTATACTTTGTATGAAAGTTATGATATTTGTGTACATAGTAGATCTAATTAATTTTTATAAAGTCATTTAAGACCAATCATCAACCAATCAGTGAGTTCCTAGGTCTTGAAGTATTTCTGATGGCTGGCTGTCTGTATTCAGATTGGTCCTATTGGTCATTAATGCTGTATTTTGTTGACCGTTAAAAACCCTATTGTGATGTGCATCATTGTAGAAGATGTCAGATCCTTTGATAAATTGCCTCTGAAAAAGGCATACCTTCATTGTTATAACCTTCTTTAATTCATTGTCAACTTGTTTGTCATTTAGACGGTTGAGGTAGATTCCCAATTAATGTTCTCAACCTCTATTTATGTTCTCTTCTATTTCTATGCAATGTACACAATGTATTAAGATAGGTCAAACTGACATGTACATCACCGCATGTTGCCTAATAAAATCTCCCAAACCTACCCCCTCCTCTTCTGACAATACATGTAATTATAATTTTATGATATATACTTTGACTAAAACTTTCTGCAATGTCTTGCTCGTGTGAATGGCTTCTCTGTGAAAGTTTTTGTATTCCCCACTGGTGTTATTTAAGAAATTATCTTTGATTATGCTATGACAAAGTATCCCTGTTTTGACAGTTCCATTGTTCCACATGTACACACAATCTAGTCTTTCCATTGTAAACTCGTTTAATCATTATCAGCAGCTTAAGAAGTACGTAACATATTATTATTATTTTTCTCTCCTTTTTTATTTTGATTGCTGCAATTCCTCCCTGCTGTCCCACCTCACCCCACCCCATGTGAAATAAAAAGATCTAATTCTCTATCACTATATTAGTAGGAGATATCTTTTCATCCTTTTGCTTCACACCATTGAAACATCAGGTCTGCAAAAGATTTTGGACGGTTGATTGTTGAAGAATCCCTATGGAGCAGTTGTACATTATAATATTGTAGTTTGGCAACTTTTTCTCCTTTGTTTTTTTAACGAAGCTGTGCTCAAATTTAGGATCCTTGTCCTCATTTGGCTCAGTCTTGTGTCAACAATTTTGTCAAATTTTTTATTTTTTGTATTTTCTGGCTTTCACTTTAAAGTTGTTGGTTGTTTGTAAATTCCCTTAGAACGATTTTTTTTATTTGTTTTGTTTTATTTTTGTTTGTTTGTTTTTGTACTTTAAAAGTCATTTGGTCATTTGTTAATGTAAAAAGCACTTTAAATGCAAAAGTAATAACAAACCAATAATAATATATGACATTCGGTCCACCTGTTTGTAATTGTATTTGGTTATAGTGTTAATTTATATCACTTCATGATTTTTCTTTGCATGGCTCATTTTTATGCCTTGCTCATGCGCTTGGTAATTTTGCCCCTCCCACCCTCACCCCTGCCTTCAATTTTAAACCAGCATCCCTTCTTTTTGCTTTGTTCTTTTATTAATTTTTTTCCCCTGAAAGAGTTGGAAACAAAAATGTTTTAAACGCTTTTGTCAAGCATAATTCTAATGACCATAAAAGTGGAAAGTTTCAATCTTGTAGATTGGACACCTGTAAATCACATTTTAATTTATTTTTTTGTGAATAAAGTGTTTAAACATATCTTTGATGCTTTTTGTTTAATTATTCTTAGGGTAATTGTATTGAATTGTTATAACATCTATGTACTAAACATTAGATGTACACAATCTCTCTGTCTCTCTTTTTCTCTCTGTCTCTCTGTCTCTGTCTCTCTCTGTCTCTCTGTCTGTCTCTCTCTCTCTCTCTCTCTCTCTCTCTCTCTCTCTCTCTCTCTCTCTCTCTCTCTCTCTCTCTCTCTCTCTCTCTCTCTCTCTCTCTCTCTCTCTCTCTCTCTCTCTCTCTCTCTCTCTCTCTCTCTCTCTCTCTCTCTCTCTCTCTCTCTCACACACACACACACACACACACACTCTCTCACTTTTCTCTCTCTACCTCTCTCTCTCTCTCTCTCTCTCTCTCTCTCTCTCTCTCTCTCTCTCTCTCTCTCTCTCTCTCTCTCTCTCTCTCTCTCTCTCTCTCTCTCTCTCTCTCTCTCTCTCTCTTTCTCTCTCACACACACATACACACTCTCTCACTTTCTCTCTCTCTACCTCTCTTTCTCTCCTCTCTCTTTCTCTCTCCCCCCCCTCTCTCTCTCTCTCTCTCTCTCTGTCTCTCTCTCTCTGTCTCTCTCTCTGTGTCTCTCCCCCCCTCTCTCTCTCTCTCTCTCCTACTTATAAATATATAGATAAGAAGATACAAAGATAAGTATATCCATGCATAGATCATACATACACACATGGGAAGAGAGCTAGAGAGACAGACACACAAAGACACATATTCAGACACACAAAGAGATAGACACATAGATACATGATATATAATATGTGTAATGGAAATTTAAAATGTCTACATTTTAATCACGAATTCTAGGAACGAAACCGCATTCCCCTCTCTTCGCATGAGAGAGCAAGCCCACCTTGGTACAATTAGAAGATACGTTGTAGCTTAACCGTAGTGTTGTGAACTGGTAATCACGACGACGCTGGTTCGAACCTCACGACTGGCACAGGTGGCCTTATTTTACAATGTTGTACTTTGAGAAAAGGTACTTCACTATGCTCTCCTCACTTGACTCAGGTATGAATGAGCACCCAGATATAGATAGAGAAAGATCTTGTCTGAGTGTTTGTACGAAAAGCCTAACAGCCTTGTGTAGGCCTAATGTATGCTCCTCCGGGAGTTGAGAAGGATTTTGAATGAAAATGCCCGTTGGGGGATAAATGTTGTACAGTCAGTGAGCCTACACTTGTGCGGGGATACGGACTATAAATATAAATCCATCTTTATCTTTAAAAGAAGTCTGTAGCAGAGGGCTCTCTTCGCTGCTTACACTGATTTCCTCTCTAACTAGATGGTAAGAAACTGGTGTGACTTCATCGGTGCGTACATCGATTTCCTCTCTAGCTAGATGGTAAAAAACTGGTGTGACTTTATCGGTGCTTACACTTACACTGATGTCCTCTCTAACTAGATGGTAATCAACTGGTGTGACTTTACACTGATTTCCTCTCTAACTAGATGGTAATCAATTGGTGTGACTTTACACTGATTTCCTCTCTAACTAGATGGTAATCAACTGGTGTGACTTTACACTGATTTCCTCTCTAACTAGATGTTAAGAAGCTGTTGTAATTTTATCGGTGCTCACACTGATTTCCTCTCTAACTAGATGTTAAGAAGCTGTTGTAAGTGTATCGGTGCTCACACTGATTTCCTCTCTAACTAGATGTTAAGAAGCTGTTGTAACTTTATCGGTGCTCACACTGATTTCCTCTCTAACTAGATGGTAAGAAGCTGGTGTGACTTTACAGTGATTTCCTCTCTAACTAGAGGGTAAGAAACTGGTGTGACTAATTCGGTGCTAACACTGATTTCCTCTTTAACAAGATGGTAAGAGCTGTTGTAACTTTATCGGTGCTTGGACTGATCTCCTCTCTAACTAGATGGTACGAAGCTGGTGTGATTTTATCGGTGCTTACACTGATTTCCTCTCTAACTAGATGGTAAGAAGCTGATGTGACTTTATCGGTGATTACACTGATCTTCTCTCTAACTAGATGGTACGAAGCTGGTGTGATTTTATCGGTGATTACACCGATTTCCTCTTTAACTAGATGGTACAAAGCTGATGTGACTTTATCGGTGATTACACTAATCTCCTCTCTAACTAGATGGTACGAAGCTGGTGTGATTTTATCGGTGATTACACTGGTCTCCTCTTTAACTAGATGGTAAGAAGCTGATGTGACTTTATCGGTGATTACACTGATCTCCTCTCTAACTAGATGGTACGAAGCTGGTGTGATTTTATCGGTGCTTGGACTGATCTCCTCTCAAAATAGATGTTAAGAAGCTGGTGTGACTTTATCGGTGCTTGGACTGATCTCCTCTCTAACTAGATGGTAAGAAGCTGTTGTGACTTTATCGGTGATTACACTGATTTCCTCTCTAACTAGATGGTAAGAAACTGGTGTGACTTTATCGGTGCTTGGACTGATCTCCTCTCTAACTAGATGGTAAGAAACTGGTGTGACTTTACACTGATTTCCTCTCTAACTAGACGGTAAGAAGCTGTTGTGACTTTATCGGTGATTACACTGATTTCCTCTCTAACTAGATAGTAAGAAGCTGGTGTGACTTTATCTGTGCTTACACTGATTTCCTCTCTAACTAGATGGTAAGAAGCTGGTGTGACTTTATCGGTGCTTGGACTGATTTCCTCTCTAACTAGATGGTAAGAAACTGGTGTGACTTTATCGCTGCTTGCCCGATACTTGCATGCATTGGCTTGTGCCAAGTGTCGCATGAGACGATGATTGCCTTTGCTGACGACCTTGGTACAAAATGATATGGTTTGATATGATTGACCCACAACCACAACTAAGGTAATTGCAAGAGTTTTGATATGATTTTTAATTTTGCACGGACAGCCATGTAAACAGCCAAGGGATCTTTAACATGCACAGAGCATTGTGATCTGCACACGGGACCTCATTGTTATCGTCCGTCTCGGATGGGACATGTCGATCCACCTACCTGGATCAGGAGATAGATTTTGCTCGAAAAAAACTCGATTTTTTTTCAATCCGCCACCTTTTGGTTGAGAGACCGACACCTTGCCTCTGGACTACCGAGTCCCCGTACATAATGATACCTCAATGTATAGGCCTGCTATACATAGTCTTCTTGGGCTGGCCCGTCCCTGCCTCCAAATCAATTAAAGGCTCTAAAAATGACGTACAGGTATGTCCTTTGTTAGTGTATGTTGTATGCGGTGGTGTGGTTTGTTGATTTCGGGGGTTTGCTTTGATATGTTGTTGTTGTATTTAATATATTTCGTTGATATCAAAATCCACAGGTAAAGAAGAATTAAGAAAACTAGACTACTTAGGGGTTATTTTTTTATACCTACTATAATTCATACGTGGGCGTTACCCACCTTGATCACAGGCACAGCTGGTACCCAAGTATTTTTTTCCTCTCTTCACCCATGCGTTTACATTCCTTCATTGTTTGTCTAATCTTTTGTTCATATGGGGCCTCGATATTTATTTTCGTGTCCTTATTCATCACACTTATACCTGACTCTCATTAGCCAAGACAACAATGAAGGGGACGGGGATCTCTCATCTTTTTCTAGTTTATCGGGCAGACATGGGGAACTACCTCGGGAAAACCATTCACGAGTCCATATAGGTATAACCCGGTGTGACAGCTTGATCGATGTGTGATGTGTAATAAAAATATGGAACCCTGTGGATAATGTTACGGAAGAAACATTGCGTGGCGGAAGTCGAGCGAGAGTCTGCAACTGCAATGTTTATTATTAGCATAATGCTACCCTTTGTGGAACTGAATGACTCATTTTGAGTGATAAGAACTAATTATGGCAGATGCATGACATAGGGTGAGTACTTAGTCTGGCTTTGAATTCTTTATCGTACTATTCAAGTAGGCGTTGTGTGAAAAAAACCTACCGACATAAGAAATCTATCTCAATCTAGGCGACCCAAAGAAGGGGCTCAGATCAAACCTCATGTTTCTGTGTAAGATGACTAAGAATCTCAATCTGTGATGATGAATGTAATAGTCATAACATTCATACACTCTTTCAATCTCTAGAACAAAGCTCTGGAATGGACTAACACATGATAGGGAGAATAAACCAATGCAATAGAAGTACTGACATAAATTACAATGCATGGTTGTGATAATGATTTAATATTAAATATCATCACACATCTAGAGATCTATTCAATTACTTCTTTACAACACACAATTTATCTAAATAGATTCTACCACTCAACTGCAGCCAATCTGTGCTCTTTACTAGAATTTCTAGGTTTATTATCTACATCTTGATCAAATCAAGAATTGATCAGCAGCAGCCTCTTCTTGTTACCACATTCAAAATAGGAAGGATTCCATAGTCGGGCACATCCAAGGGACAATATAGATCTAGCTGAAATATGAAAAGCTGGGGTTCCGTTTTTGTGGGGAAAATAGAAAAACAGAGCCTGTTTTTGAGAGGTTGCTTTCATTTGCAGCAGTTTCTCGGGATTATGAGGCAGGTTTTGGTCATTCCCATTATTCTGACATGATGAGAGACAAAACTCCAGACTGTTAAACTTGAACATGATACGAGCAGTTCAAATGTTACTAACGATGGGTGGGACTTATCAGAAGGGGACTGAGAATTGAAGTGACTTAGATTCTACTTCCGTTTGTTTACATATTGACCATATGTTTAAACGGGAAACTTGGTAGAGTTATTTAATTTGTGTAATACTGTTTGATATGGTATTATAACTTCTTTTTTCTTTATCAGTTCCCATTTTAGTAATTCTACCTTCCAGTTATGGGTTTAATCTGGGTATCATATCGTATGTGGTTCTTTGAATTTTTTAGTTTTGGGTAAGCATGTGATCAGCCCACTTTACCCTATGTAGGTGTTGGGGCTGCCACCTTTAGACCGCCTATTTGACCGTGGTTGTGATTTTCTGTCGCGGTTAAGTCCCCTAGCCTTTGGTCAACCAAGGCAAAAGGTTTTGATTTTTTGTCAGGATTAACTCAAGCCTTTGGCCAACCAAGATCAGCCAGCAAGGTAGCAAGTTGGGATTTTTTGTCGGGATTAACTCCCTTAGCCTTTGGACAGCCAAGACCTACCTGCAAGGCAGCAGGAGACTCATGGAGGGCTACCTGATGCTGTATTTTTAACAGATTTGACTTGCGTAAAATCTATCACAATACCTGACGGCTGCACCCTAGGTCTAGATCTATACGATTTCACATATATATATATATTTTTCAAAATTCAAGATCACCAAAATGCACCATTTTCTTGTCACCCAAAGACTACTTATGCTGTAACTGCATCACGTTTCTTCCATTTATAAGGTTCAAAATATGAAGTTGATGTATATTATTTTGTGATAATATTTTATGAGCCCACAAAAAATAATGCATTGTTTCTATGTGACTCAAAATTCTTTCTACGACTTATCGCTCATATTTCATAAGAATGTTTTGTTTTGTTATTGTGGATTCTTTTCAACCAATTTTTACTCTAAATTCTGTTGCAGTGTATGCAGATTTTATTTCCATGATTTTGTCCTTTTTGTACCTTTAGCGTCTGTGATATGATAGCGTTACTTTCATTTGGACAGGATATAATATACATGCGCCTAATTTGTTTCCTCCTGTTTTGTTTATTTGAAGCCCCAGTTGTGCATCAGGGAGTTACCACTTGACGGCAGTCACGCTTTTAAATTTGCTGAAGAAAAGCAAGTGATAAAAAATGTTTGAATAATTTGAATACAGGCAGCATGGTGGAAAGAGCGTAAGACTTACAATTTTTATATGTAGATTCAGACTGTCCTTGTTACATCATTGGTGTTACGTTAATGCATGGCTTCAAATGAGAAACATGTATGAGAAAAGTAAATAAAATTTCCCCTGTAAATTAAATTTCCTATATTTTTAGAGAATCTCACAAATTTAATCTTTCTGCTATTATGAAAAAGTTAAAACTCAGCACATGGATTCTCATAAAGTTGTCTTTGCTTTGAACAGTCTCTTTGTCAACTCTCTCAATGGCAGAATGCCCGTAGCCAACCAAAATGGGTGAAGTGAGCCAATCACCTATGATAAATGAATGCGATTTCTGCACAATCAGCAGCAGTAATGACTTTCGTAAATTTGTAAAAAAATTAAATACCTTTTTAAGTTTCACTGAATTTGGTTTATTGTTCTTCTTCATGCCTTTAGCACTAAAACATTGAAAGCAATCTGTGATTCATCAAACATGGTTGCTAATTTTAGATGTTACATAGGGAAATAACATACACATTTTCTTAAGGATTGTAAATTGTTTGTATCTGTGTTATTTTTCGTCCAAAATTCCAGATATTGGGATCGATTTGAATATTAAAGTAAGAAAAAATCGTTACCAAAGCACGAAACAAAGGTCCTAAACGTAGGACATTTGTAAAAGGATGTAATCAGTAGAGTGTCAATTCACCTACAAAATTTCATGAATCTTCCTTAAACCCATCAGGGTATTTGATTTTCTAGGCCGCCTGAGACAATAGAACGTCTTGGGCAGTCGGACCAATGACAAGTCTGTATTTGAATCCAAATGGCCCGGTAGGAGGGGAAACCAATAAAGCGCTGCAAATGTTAATGTAAAATTTATACTTTTCTGGGTACCGAAAAAGGTCTAATACAAAATCATGGAACTCATGCCAAGTCTAAAGTGAAACATATTAACTTTGTTTTGGAACAGAGTAAATCCATCAAAGTCCCATGGAAATCAGATGAGAAATTTACGATAAAAAAAAACAAACTTCATTGTAACTCATTTTTTCTTCAGTTTTATAAAATGATTTTGACTTTTGATGGAAAGCGTGAAAACAGCTGAATACAAATGGATTTGAAACTTTAAAGAGAAAATAAAATCTAGCTTCAACACACTAAATGACCAAATACTTGTCGGACAGGAGCAACGTCTTAAACTTTAAAAAATATGCAGTAAGTTAATTCATACATAACAATCTTTCTTCGGACATGTTTTTTCCAGTCTTCCCTCAAAGGACAAAGGAGAGCACATAATGGGGCAGACAAAACATTATATAATTATCAATCAATCAGGTTCCTTCTCATTGCTGAGGTTGAAGGCCATGGCTGTCATGCGACTTTGCTGCAGTGGTTGGTTTTCATGCCTGCTATTTCTGTAAAGGGTGGTCGTCCAGCTGTCCCTTCTTCTTCTTCTTCTTCTTCCCTTTCCTCTTTTGCCATTGACTTTCCCTTCTAGTATGGCTCTTTGTAGTGTATCATGTCTTTTTATATGGCCATAGTAATTTATCTTTTGTTCTTTGATATTTTGAAGTAAAGTGATTGTAATATAATTTTAATGGTACAAAACAGGTCAGAATTTCAATTTATTATTTTCATTTTGCATCTGCGTCAGTTTTTAAGGAAGATTGATGTAATCACTGTTTATGACTCTGGTATATTTTGTTTTCCTCTTCCTCTCTTCACTTCATCTAAAAGGATGAAGAAAATAAAGTTTGGCCTGGAAATATTTTATGGAGACAACCCTGATGTTGTTCCATATGTTCAACTTTCACCTCTTGAAGACAAAATCGTAACCAGTTATTCAGGCCCGGATTCAGGCCTTGCCTTTGCTGAAGGACACACTGAAAATGGTAAAAGAAGTGGGAAATCAGCAGTGTGTTAAATAGAGTACATTATAGCATATATATATATATATATATATATATATATATATATATATATATATATATATATATATATATATATATATATATATATATATACATGTATATATGTATATATATATATATATATATATATTCTTCTTATCTTATATATATATATATATATATATATATATATATATATATATATATATACATGTATACATGTATATATATATATATATATATATTTCTGTATTTGAAGTAATATTAAAAACCTCAGAATAGGTCATTGATTTTTCCTTCTTTTTTTCTTCTGTCTGCTGTTTTGCTATCACATTCATTGTTATTGTAGTCAGCATGAAAATGTTTTCTTCTGTTTCATTAACTAGGTGTAGAAGAAAAAGTATTACAAAAAAAAAAAATGAATTGAATCAATTTGAATATATTTGCACGAAAAAAAAGTAGATCTATGTATCTTGAGAGAGAAAAAATCATTGTTAATGTTAAGTTATTCAGTTGATTGTAAAAGGCATGTATTCACAGCTATCATTATTAAGGGGGACTGGCGAGTTTTGGACCAAAAGGGGTGCCTCCTGAAGTGATTTTTGTTGCTTTTGAGTTTAGGTTTTTGCTTTTAGTATAAACATGAGTAACTGTCAAAATACAGTCATCCTATATCATTGAAAAGTTTGTAGCGTCCTTAGTTGCCATAGAAATGGCTGCCATCTTGGATTTCGACCCAATTTTCAAAATCTATCTCCTCCCTTAATTATGAATAAAATCACTCAAAACCTGTACAGACCGACTTTTCCAATTAATATCTAGAGAGTGACGTCGGGTTTGCATTCTATTAACATTGACAAGAGGAACCTGTGTGCCAAATATAATACAAACCGTGCAGTAAATGGCGGAGGAGATAGAATTTTAGTGTGAAAAAACTACATTTTGAGAAAAATACAAGTAAAAAAATCAAAAGAAAATAACACAAAATAAACGCCTCAGACGGATTTCCTTGTTATAGCAGGCCCCTTACTCTTTTGACAGTCTCTGGCATTGTTACTTATGTAAAGAGGATTATAAATCTAGGTCTAGATGTGCACTGTTGTGAAAACAGACGTCAAAATGACCAGTTTTTTTGTCTTTTTCCTCTATATCCTATGCTTGTGCACATGTTTACATATACACTGACGCGCAACATCTCTTACATCACACATCGATGGGCCGAAGCAATGACCGTGTTGGCAGAAGCCAGGTGACCTCGGTGTTGCCACAATTGGCGATTAGCTGCCAATACACAGGTTTTTACTGCCCTTTTCTTCGTCAGGGTTAGGGTAATTTATGTCAAAATTTTGACTGTTTTTACCTACCATCGCCTGCAAAATATCTTTGAAAAAAATAATTATACGTCATATGGACATTTTTCTGCCATTAACTTGTAGATAGATGATCGTTCTATTTGAATATGCAAAGAACAAAAAATCAACCTTTTGGTCACAAACTCGCCAGTCATTATTATTAATATAAGTTTTAGTGTTGTTATTATCTACAGGAGTTTGGGAAATATGATCATTTGGATTTTCATAGTCAGGATGTTTGTGTTGTTAAGCCAGAATATATTTTCTGTTTCTAGTCTACCACCCAAACTTGGTATCTGGAATCAGGGATTGGAACCTTAGGGACCAACATGCTTATGGCATCTGCATATCGTTGTATGAGCAGCACCCCATTTCAGGCAAAATTTCAGGTAAGATATTTTCAGGGAATATGGTATTGTCTTATTGTTTTCTCCAAAGACTTAAAGATAGACTTAGTGTTTCAGATTTGTGTATATACATCTTTGGGTCAATTCTTGGGGTGTTTTTCTGTTTATACTCTGATGGCTTTAAAAAAAATTTCTATAGTCACTAATGAGAATTTCTGAGCGGGCCTACTAGCTGTGTTATTTGGCTATAGAAGATGCTAGTAGTCTTTATGTCCACCCTAGATTTTTATTTCCTCATTATAATAGATACCAAAAAAAAAGTGATGATTTATATCTTAGAAACCATTGTTAAACCTTTACAATGGTATCATTCTTGTACTTTTTTACTTATTTTTTTTTCATTCAGCATAAACTTGATTCAAAAAGTTTTTGTATCTGTCACAATAAAAAAACCCTTTGATGTCAACTTTGCCTGTTTTCTCCATAATAACTGCTATCATGGTATTGACAGAAAGTTTTAAGAGGGAAAAATGCATAATACATTTCACTTACTGTGATTTGGTTGATCAGACTACTTTGATTTTGTCTGCATCATGTTTTTTATAGATACATACGACAAATTTTATTATATAAAACAAAAATAATAGTATTGACAATTTGTATAGTGCCAGTTATCTCCACCATAATGGTGCTCGGAGGCGCTTGACTACAATCCAACACATAATATATCTTTACAATACTAGAATAGAAGGTTTTAGTTAAACGCTTTCTTTCTTTCTTTATCAGCTCCCATTATACCTTCCGGTGTATGGGTTTTAGATGCCCGAAATGATCTTTCTCCAGGCTGCCCTGTCCTGATATTTTCTGTTTCCTTCCGTGAAAGTTAAATTTCTTTGCGTTATTGCCTCTGTTATATCTTCTTCCCACTTTCTCCTGAGTTTTAGCACTGTACACTGATTTAGCTATTCTATTGTCATTCATTCTGTTAACATGCCCAAACCATCTCAGTTGATTTCTTTGTCTTAGTTTTTATGCTATCTGCTTTGGTTTGATCTCTTATTGTTGTGTTTCTGATTTTGTCTCTTTTAGTTTTCCCTACTACTTTTCATAGATATTTCATTTTGGCTGCCTGCACTCTACTGTATTCCCTACTGTCTAAGGTCCAGGTTTCACTGCCATAGAGGAGAGTAGGACAATAAACTGTGTTGTATACTGCCATTTTGGTTTTTGTTGACAATTCTTGTTTACCTACAAATGCCTTTCCTAGATGATTATATATTGCACTTGCCTTTTTGGATTCTCTGGCTGATTTCTTCTCTTAGTTTTCCCTCTGAGTTCATCATTACTCCTAAGTAATTGTAGCTTTGAACTTGTTCTAAATTCTCCCTGCCTATTTTAAGATTTTGTGTTTTAGCTTCCCTAGTTACTAGCATTGTTTTGGTTTTCTTTGCATTTACTCTAATTCCTCTTTTATTTAATTCATTATTCATTATGTTGATATTTGACTGGAGGTCCCTTTCTGATTTTCCAAACAGAACTAAATCATCAGCAAATGAAAGCATTAATACATTTACTGGTTTGAGCTTCCACATACCTACATTCATTTTCTTCATGTTTGAGGATGCCTTTGCGACTGAATCCATAAATGTGATAAACAAAAGAGGACTTAGGATATAACCCTGTCTTACTCCTATATCTACATCAAATTCTTCAGATACATTTCCAGCTACTCTCACTGCACATGTTGGTTTATTGTAAAACAATTTAATGGCTTCTATTAAATTTTGCTCTACATTGTGATCTTTTAAGAAATGCCATAGTTCGCCCCTCCTCACAGTGTCAAATGCTTTTTCTAGATCTATAAAACACAAGTCAATGTTTCTCTCAAGGAATTTTTCTATTCTTTGTCTAATTGTAAATATGTGATCTTGTACACTTCTTCCTGGTCTAAATCCACTCTGGTGTTCTTCAATCTGATCCTCTACTCTTTTCCTTAGTCTAATTTCCAGAATCCTGGCATACACTTTTCCTGGTACGTTAAGTAGTTATATCCCTCTATAGTTTGAGCATTCCATAGTTGATCCTTTCTTGTGTATTGGTACTACCGTTGCCTTTTTTTTCAGTCGTCTGGCACCTGTTTGGACTTTCATGCTTGTTGACATATTGCATGTAGTAGTTTGTCTGCCCCTCTCCCTTGGTTTTTAATCATTTCTGGATAAATTTGATCTGCTCCTGGGGCTTTTCCTAATTTCACTTTTCTTATAGCTGTTTGAAGTTCTTCCATTGAGATATCTACATCTTCAGCTGTCTCCTCTGGATTACTTGTTACTCTTACTAATTGATCTTTACTCCTTGTTTCATATGCTCTGGAGGGATTATGTAATTGTTGAAAATGATTTCTCCACGTTTCCATGATTTCGCTGTCTCCTTTCATTATTATTAATTTGTCATATTGGGCATGCTTTGATCTTTCTCATGCTCTTCATTGCTCCCCAGAACAGCTTTTGATTTCCATGATAGCTTTCTTGAAGTCTTTGTTCAAACTCTTCCCACTTGTTTTGCTTTCCTCACTTCCTCTTTGGCGATAGTTCTTTTACTCACGTAATTTATTCTATCCTCTGGTCTCTTTATTTGCAAGTATTTCTTCCAGGCATATTTCTTTTCTTTGATCTTAGTCTTGACATTCTCATTCCACCATGCTGTCCTTTTCCCATCTCCTTTAATTTGTTTCCTATCGCAGACCTCTTCAGTACAACTGAGGAGTGCTTCTTTATATATTTGCCACTTTTCTTCAATTGTGCTTTCCTTCAGATCCATCTGCCTTTCACTGATAGATCTTTTTATCCTGGATTGGTACATCTGTTTTACTATTGGTTTATTTAGTTCTTCTATTTTGAGTTTAGTAGCTTTCTTTCTCTTTCCTTTTCTGTTTGTTTTCTTCAGTTAATAATCTCATTTTGGCTATCACTAGGTGATGATCACTAAATATTTCAGCTCCTCTGCTTACTCTAGCATCCATTGTACTGTAAAAAAGGGAGCTGCTAACTATTATGTATTCTATGATTGACTTTTCACATCTGTCTTCATTTACTCTTGTATATTTGTGGATATCTTTATGAGGAAAATGTGTTAGCTATTTTCATGTTGTTCTTTAGGCAAAAATCTATTAGTGTCTCTCCATTTGGAGAAGTTGTTGTCTCTCCTTCTTTACCTATTACTCCTCCTGACGTTTCTACTTTGTTGCCTACTCTAGCGTTTAAATCTCCTAAAACCATTAATTCCTGTTTGTGTTTGAAATTCTCTGCAGTTATTTGTAAATCATTTTCGGAGATATCTTTTTCTTCTTTGGTGGCATCTTCGTTTGGTCCATAATCTATTAATAATTTATATTCTCTTCCTTTTGGTTTAATATTTACCTCTAATAGCCGTGGGCTTACAAATTTCCAACTTTCTAGTAGCATTTCTTGCCTTTCATGCATTAGGAGGCCTACTCCTGCTCTAGCTCTGTCTTTGACATCTACTCCTGAGAAGATAAAAATATGATTCGGTCCTACATTTTCTATTCTTTATCCTTTATTCTTTGTTTCTGTAATAGCCAAAATGTCTACTTTGAATTTTTCCATTTCTTCAACTAATTCTAACTCCTTTCCATTAATTGCCCTGACATTCCATGTTCCAAAATCACAGTCCTTGTTCTTTTCCAGAGTGGTCTTGAAAGTTCAAGCCGGGTATATCATTGTATATATTACTTTGAAACATGTTGTTTTGGATAAGCAGGGGATTAGCCCACTCTACCCTAGGTACATGGTGGGGCTGCCACCTGAGCTCCCCCCCCCCCCCCCCACCGGGCCTTGTTATTTTCAGTCAGGGTTTAACTCCCTTAGCCCTTGGTCAGTCAACACTGGCATGCAAGGCAGCAGGTTGTTTTCCTTTCAGGGTTAACTCCCTTAGCCTTTGGTCAGCCAAGACCTGCCTGCAAGACAGCAGGAGACTCGTGAAGGGCGGGATCATTTACTCCCGTACAGGTGCTTACCTGTCCACTGCCCGCTAGTTAAACACTGCTTGCTTAAAAAGTTCTGTTTTCAGTTTTGTTTTGAACGTGTCAAAGTTTGAGGGCTGTCTGGTGTCGATAGACAGGAAGTTCTGAACTGTTGACGCGGCGTGCATAAAAGCCCGGGACGAGAATGATGTTCTGCAGGGTTTCTTCACAAGCTGCAATTGGTGGGCTGAATGAAGAGATTGTGTAGGAATGTAGGTCGGAATTTTAGACATTAAATAATCCGGATCCATGTTATGAAAGCACTAAAAAAATTCTTTATGTGCAATTTCTAGGTGAGCCAATCGCTGACAGCTTTGCAATGTGTGTGCGCAAGAACAACGCTATCTTAATGGTTGCGGATGGAGTCAATTGGGGTGAGAAGTCACGTCTGGCCGCTCGTTGTGCCCTGTATGGCGCCATGAAGTACCTGAATTATAAAATATTTGAGAGGAGAAGAAAGCCAGAAAACACACAGGTACGTTTTAATCAATAAATTACTTCATTCTTTTTTCTTCTTTCCCATTAATGCCTTTTGATGACTGAGTATCATATACTTTCATTGATTATAATTGTTCTTTATTTGAGTTTGTCCTGTCATCGTCAAGTTTTTCAATGTTGAAGGTAAGACTTCTCTTCTTCAGTGCTTCATGTCTTCTTTCTCGTTCTATCCCCTTCTGGGTCTTCCATTTAGTCTTTTAGTCATGTTATATTGCATGTCAAAGTAGTTGATGATTATGATGATAATAATTTAAAAAAATAATAATAACATAAAGAATAATAATTCTTTACAAACATTGCAGATGAATTAAACATTTTTTGAAACACTTGACATGGTATGAACAGTATACTGAAAGTCATATTATATCTTTCAAGAGGATTGGAAATTGATCAGTTTCTCTCTCCCATCTCGCTCACATGTTGAGTAAAAGACACGCAGGGAGACTTTTTACATGTTTTTTTTTACTAAGTTGTTTGTTCGTGTATGTAGTTGTTGTGCGTGGTTGGCGGGCACTGCTGATAGGTCCTTCTTATTTCCTTTCACTCCTCAACTTAATTTTCATCTTGTTGTGTCCCTCTTAATTCTTCCAGAGATTACCGCATATTGTGGACAGGGTAAAGCGCATTGAAAAAAACAAATGAAAAGAGTAGTTGTTATTTCATCTTGTATCCATTTTCTTAACATTAGGATGGGAGCTGACTTTCTTTTACTTTTATCCATATTTTTATCATTAGGATGGGAGCTGACTTTCTTTTACTTTAATCCATATTTTTATCATTAGGATGGGTGCTGACTTTCTTTTATTTTAATCCATATTTTTATCATTAGGATGGGAGCTGACTTTCTTTTACAAATCCATTTTTTATGATTATGATGTTGAAGCTGACTTTCTTTGACATTTATCCATTTTTTATCATTAGGATGTGGTCCGGCTGCTGAGAAAGCCTTGGATGAAGCCCACAGAGCCATCATAGCCAAAGAAGGGGGCTGACGACGTTGTGTATTTGCATGGTGTGCCCAGTTGACAATTCTGACCAACACGCTGTCTGCTGTGTTAACGTAGGTGACAGCTTTGCCTTCATCTACTCCCACAATCGGGGGATTCGCGAGGTAACAGTTGGCTCCCACGACGTTGGCAGTGAGAGAGACATACGAGATGCCGGAGGAGCGGTGGGTCCCGTGGACGGACAGAACCCAGAGCTTCACAACCTCACGTGTTCCGTTACTTTCTGCAATAAAGGAGACATTGTGTTTCTTACCACGGATGGAATATCGGACAATTTCGATCCAGTCGTTACCAAAGTCGCCCTTCCTATGCGTGCCAATGATACCAATTTTAATACCATGGAAAAGTACAATTCTAATGGAAGTTTAATCACAAAGCCAGAGCTTAGCCCTAAAGAGCGACATGTCTATTCCATGAAGGAAATGGAACGCGTTGTTCATGAGTATGAGCTTGTCACCGAGGAAGCCTGCACCGCACAGGCTTTTTGCGGAGCACTTTTGCAGCATGTCTTGATGTTGACAAATGAGAAGAGGAAAATTATTGAAAATCCACGCATTTATGCAAGGAAAAAAATGACAAAGAAAGACAGACAAGTGCGTGATTCTGAGATTGTTGAGAAAATGTCAAAGGCAGCCGGAAAGCTAGATCACGCCACTGTGATCGCTTTTGAAGTTGCTGCGTTTGCCTCAACCGAAAATTCATCGTCTTCATCTTCTGCCACCAATGGAGTTGCCTCTCCTGCTGCTTCAAGACCTATTGCGGTGCCCAAAAGGGAACCCGATTCGCCTCCAACCCCGACAAACTCACATTTGTGCGGCTCAGTTCCGCTTTCCCCATAGTAACTACTCTAAGAAATCGTCAGGCCCCGAAAGCTTTTCGCCAAGCTGAAAAGTCTCCCGTCGTCTCCGTCATCCCCTACCCCACCCCAGATTTCATCGTCGTGCCCAATGCCTACCCCGATAATTCCGTTCAGATCCATATCGCCTCCGCCACCATCCAACACTTATTCATCGTCATACTCCTCCTCTTCACCCCACTGCTCCTTTTCGACCCGGCGTCACGCCTCAGGCCAAATCACCAACCTACGACGCTTCAACTAAGGGGTCCGATTTGCAATTTTCTCCTCGTAAATTTGTCAAAAGATCTCGATCCAGGACGTCTGAAATACCCACCCCAACCTCTCCAACCATCCCAGAAGCTGTCTTTGAACACGATGATGTTTTCACTTCTCCGACTTCTCGTTCCAAAGCCTTTCCCAGGTTTGATACTTATGAATCCAATGTGTAGTATTGTATTGGTTATGGTGCATGTTTCCAACTCATTCCTCTTATCCCCTCTTCTTCCCGTATTAAACCCAACCCCATTTTTCTTGTCCAGTGTAAAGCCGTATATCAGTGTCATGTCTTTTAATCACTCACATTTTGTACGGTTTTTGACGTTGAATACGATTTTTCTGTAATTAATGCTATTGAAATATTTATTTACTCAATGTCACTTTTGTAATCCTCTTTAGATCCCTTTACAGCTTTTGCTTTATTTGTCTGTTGTTATCCTGTATGCTCTGTTATCTTGGCTATCGTCTCATAATCTATATATAAATATAATTCAGAGTTGGCTGTTCTTTATTTGCCAAAGCTCTATTGCCAGGCCACTAAGAGTATGTAGGTTCTAAATTATCCCAAGATCGTCTTCATTTGAGGAATTTTTCTACCAGAAGTGATGTTTGATTATTGAAAATTTCATTGTTTCCCCATATTTGAGTAGAATTTTCATCCATACCTATGCTGCCATTTTGAACAGGCTTTATGATTTAAAAAAAAAGTTTGAGTAGCACCGTTCGCGCCTACCCGTGTAGCGTCAGTATCTAATATTGACCCCGTCTAATAATTGTACTTGGTGTCACCAGGGGTATATCATGCTTGTATATAATACAAAGTAAGAAAAAACAAAGATGGACAATTTTCCTCTCAATATTCTCAACACATGCAGAGCTTAATGCAGGCGCTGCTGGTAGATGCTACTTCTTTCTTTCTTTCATTCCTTCCCTTCTCTTTCTTCATAATGCTGTTTCTTTTTTAATTCACCCAGCGACCACTGCACATGGTGCACAGGGGTAAATTTCAGTCAAACAAACAAACAGCAAAGCTTAATTGAGCTGGAAATTTGGGATCTCTGCGGCTCGGTTCTGCCATGCTGTGTTCCAATCATTCAATACCTTAGTTTGTCACTTTGCTTATATTCTTAAACTGAAAGGACAGTAGTTATAAATGCGTTCAATTGCTTTCTCACAAGCTTTCTTAGTCAATCAGAGCAACAGTATGGATGGCAGAATCAATCTACCCTGATTTAAATGATGATTCTATCTGTAATATCTTTCAAATCCCTGCTTGATCTCAATTGTAATTTAATATTCCTCTGTTAATATTGTTTTTGTGTACTTTTGTTTTTATTTTCCTCTAGAATGTCCATCCTTTTTTTCGTAGCGTAGTGTCTAGATGCTTTTGGTGTTAGCAATGTGAATAATCTTCCCTTTAACTAAAAGTGTTCACTTGTTCAGCCGTTTATAATAACTGTCTTGTGACATCATGTAGACTTTTATTATCTATCTCATTACCTTCTTATTCTTTTGCTCTATTTTTTTTTTAAAGAGTGGGGAAGGGGCCCCAGGGAATGATAAATACAATTCCTATTCAAGAGCTTTTACACAGTGCATGATTATATGCATTTATTTAGTCATTTATGAAAGTGCACATTCTTGTTTTCTTTTAAAAGAACATTATTGTATTTGCCTACTCGCTTCAATCATCAGTCATTCTGTCAAGATGATTGTACTCATGGTTTATATTTGCTTGACACATTATGCATGATTCAATTGCTCATGAAGTTTGTTGTGGCTCTTAATTATTTTGTAAAAAAGTATTATTTTTGACAATTACACACACATATATATATATTTTTATGTTTTTTACTTTTGCATATATATTTACAAAACGCTTTAGCAAATTTATGTTTTACTTGTTTTTTTCTTCTTAAAAACTAGTGCAGGAACCCGTTTACAAAACGGATAAACAATGCTAGAGATTTATTTGAATCCAAATCTATGAATAGTTAAAAATCGATGTGTGAAAACAGTTTCCCATTGAAAGGAATTTGTATTCTCCAAGCATCATATCCATTAGGGAAAAAAAGATTTCATACCGTAGTGAAGTAGGTCATAACTGTAGCCTGTAGATCTAAGAGCTGTTTCATGTAGGCCTTGTCTTGTCAAAGTATGGCAGACTTGGTGCGTCGTTTGTCTTTGTCGTGTTTCTTAGTAAAGTTGGTGGATCATTCCAAACTTCTGATCTTGCATGGGCTTGCTATTTTGGCTACTTCCATGGCAGACAGCTGGTGTCTCTGTACATTAGGGAAATGATCTAGATCTATAGCATTCTCTTGATCTATATGCAGGTCTTGATGAGTTGTGTCTAGATCTAGATTTATTTGGTCTTGAATCAAAGCCTCATTCCTATAATAACGTATTTCAAAGTCTACCTCATGCAGTGATTGGACCGGGTTTTAGTCTAGATCTAGAGAATCTGCTCTTACTTCTGTATTATTATCTAGATCTGGTCTATATTCTAGATCTAGATCTACATCATTGTCAACACTGTAATGTGAAGTTCACAGAACGTCACGTTTTCGCTTTGCTCTTGCTTCTAGATCTAGATCTATGTTGTTACCATTATCTAGAGCTAGATCTAGATCTGGCCTTGATTTTAGATCTACGTCATTGTCAACATTGTTACTGGTACGGGAATTTGACTGTACCTTTCGTATTCGCCTGGCATTTCGAGTATGGTAGCTAAGGCTTTGCTTTCGCTTACCCATCAATAATACAATTACAATAGGCAAGTAATTTACGCAAACATGGGCTAGCGGGCGAAGACTGAACATTTGAATCACATTGGTCTCGTTTTACTTACAGATGTATTAGATGACAGTATTTTACTAAATGTACGGCCAAAATTCTTTGAAGAAAATGGCTAAAATGGTGTCTCAAGGATTTAATGTCTCTTCGTAATAACGCGTCTTTAAACCACTAAATGCATTTATAAGGTTATAGAATGATGAATTTGAAAGGGTTAGGGCTGCAAAACCCAATCACCAAATCGTTAACTTTTATTAGGTACAGGCATTTGGCGCTAAATGACTCACCCCAAACTGGTATAATTACATTGACTTCCTTTCATAATTTATTTACTACGGTCGTTTGGTAGAAGCAAGGCTTCGAAGTTTTCATGGCTGCCTTCATTCGTATAAATAATTCAAGACTCAAATGGCAGGAGTAAAGGTATAACAGCTGTTGCCATAATTCTAGATAGGCCATTATTGATTCCACAACGATTCTTTAACTCCATGTGCTATTTGACGTTTGAAATCATTGTCGTTCCTGAGATTCGCTCAGTCTAAGTTTTGCTGATGAAATAGTCAATTTTTTTTTATTATATAAGATAAAATTTATCAACATAGCTTTAATCCCATAGGGCTTGGAGAAATTTCCTTTTTTTGTTGTTGATTTACACTTAATAGTTTTACGCTTGACACTTGTTTCTGTTTTATTTTATTTACTCACTTTTTATCGATATTGTTTGATACAAGGAAATTTTACTTTACATCGCATCAATCAAAACATTTTTCTTTTGTTTTTAGAATAGTGTTATCGTATTATTTTCTTCCTATGCTAAGAGAAGAAACCCCAAAGCAAACCTGAACAAGCAAGCAATACTAACAAAACTTGAATCAGGCACTTATTATTCATTTTGATTAATTTTACCTGTTATTGTTATCAATTATTTTCTACTGTTCAAAAAAACCTTACACATGATATTTTTGCAGTTGATATTTTTTCCGTTTTGTGAAATATTTGTTTGAATTTTTGTTTGTTTTTTTCTATACTATGTATGATTAAACATGAATTAATGTCAACAAAGCACTATTTTTTATATGTTAATTCCCATTCATTAAATATTCTTTCTTCAAACGTTGGAAATTGATGATCTATTCCTGGAAATATATAATTTTCAAAGACAAAAGTGGCGTTGATGGCCGAGTAGCTTGGCTGCCGGACTGGGGATCATGAGGGCCCAGGTTCTAAGCCTGACACTGTATTCCGCTTCACGCTATAGAAACTGGGATAAGCTCCGGCTCTATTAAACACGTGCCCAATTTGCTGAAGAAAAACATATACCTACTCTGACCTTCTCAGGGTGTCTGTTTTATTCTCTATCCAGTTTTCAGCTTTCTCTTTCTTGTTCTTTCCCCACTCTCTCTTCTTTCCTCCATCACTATCTCTTTGTCTCTCATTGAAGTTTCAAATGTGTTCTAGCTATGGCGTCATTGATTTACAGACCAAATGAAAACAAATAAATCCTGGTCAGTTTAAGTAGCTATATAATCAAAACACTCTCTCTGTTTCTGTTTTTACTCACATTTTCTGTATGTCTGTCTCTTTGTCAGTCTGTATCTTTGTCTCTATATCTGTATGTCTCTCTTTCTTTCTGTCTCTATATCTGTCTGTCTCTCTTTCCCTCTATGTCTCTGTCTGTCTGCTTCGCACTTTCTTTCTCTCTCTCTCCCTCCCTCCCTCCCTCCCTCCCTCCCTCTCTCTCTCTTTCTTTCTTAGTCTGCCTTCTCAATATTTCTATCCACATGTCTTTCACTCCCTCTTTGTACAAAACAATACAAAACAAACATAAATCATTTAAAATCAGGAGAGAACTTTTGTTTGTTGTTTTTCATAACTGCTTCATTTTTATCTAAACCATTATTGTTTAAATGTCCCAAAATAGCAAAATTTGTGGCAACGTACTAAAAAAAAGATCACAAAAATTGTGGCATTTGTAAAAATTTCTCAAGGGACAGAATTATTTACCTTTGGCATTTTTGCCAAATTTTTAAAAAATGTATCGATCGTGAATATTGGAGTATGAGATCCAGCATAGTCTTTTTACTAACATGTTATGCTCTTGTTTAGAGAGATAAGAATTCATTGACATTGGGATAATATTTCATGAAGATAAACCACCAGACACATACATACCTCAGATCTAAAGGGGGAATTTGATGGTCCAGAGACAAGGTGTTGGCCTCTCACCCAATAGGTCTTTGATTCAAGCCCAGATGCTTGAACTTGAAAATAACATCTCTAGATTCGCTCTGGCTTTATGGGCCGTAATGGCCTTGAAGGAACTTTACTATGTTTAAGAGGAACAAGACGTTTCAATTATTGTCCCCGATAGGCCTTCCCACTGTGATCACTCCACTTGTGCCAGTTGCCTCAATGGACGCATCTCAGATATAAATGCAAATTTTGTCGATGATGGGGCTTTGCATTTGTGAGACGGTCGATGATTTACAATTTATATTATATTGTGTTATGTCAGTGCCATGAAAAAGAAATCCATCCCTTTATTTTAATTCTTTGGGCAGCTTCCCCATCCATACATCAATGATTTGATCATGGTCAATCTCTCAAGGAATACAAATGTATTGAATTTGAATGGAAACCCTTGCAAAGATCTCTTTTCTTTATTTGTTGCTGTTTTAGCAATAAGATTTTTTACTTTCATTTGTATATAAAAGCATTTTTTTCTAGACCTAGTCATTCCTCGTAAAACACAAAAAAAAAGAAAAAAAGTTCAACTGTTTTTCATCTTTACCAAGTGGTGATGAATCACATTTTCGTGGACATTTTTCGTGATATTGGCCTGATTAATGTTCTTCAGTGTTATCAATGCATTTCATCCTTTTAATTCTTTGCATGGCATGTAACATTACAATAGCTAGACAAGCAAGAAAAGCACTTTCTTTTTTTATGTTATGCTTGCAACTGCAAGTAATGAGGAAGTCAAATTTCTTCTTAGAAATACAACAAGCCTACTAAGGCAAATTAGTCTAATCATCCTCAACATTTTTCTTCATTTTTTTTTATTATTTTGAAAGTTAAACATCGCTATTAAGCATTACAGTCAGACTTAACTGTTCTTCAGTGTTATCTGCATTTCATCCTTTTAATTCTTTGCATGGCATGTAACATTAACTGACAAGAAATGACTTTTTTTATGTTATTGCAACTGCATTACGAGGAAGTCAAATTTCCTTAGAAATACAACATGACTATTAAGGCAAATTAGTCTAATCGGTCAGATTTTTTCTTCTTTTTTATTATTTTGATATCGCTATTAAGCATTATGGTCAGACTTAACTGACATGACGCTATTAAGCATTAGGATCAGACTTAACTGACATCTTATTAATCATTATGGTCAGATTTAACTGACATCGCTATTAATCATTATGGTCAGACTTAACTGACATCGCTATTAAGCATTAGGATCAGACTTAACTGACATCTTATTAATCATTATGGTCAGACTTAACTGACATCGCTATTAATCATTATGGTCAGACTTAACTGACAGGACTATTAAGCATTACGATCAAACTTAACTGACATCGACTTAACTGAAGCATTACGATCAGACTTAACTGACATCGCTATTAAGCATTACGACTTAGCTCAGACTATTAACATTGACATAACTGCTATTAAGCAGCAGCATTACGTTCAGACTTAACTGACATCGCTATTAAGAATTACGGTCAGACTTAACTGACATCGCTATGCTATTAAAAATTACGGTCAGACTTAACTGACATCGCTATTAAGCATTACGGTCAGACTTCACTGACGTCGCTATTAAGCATTACGGTCAGGCTTAACTGACATCGCTATTAAGCATTACGGTCAGACTTAACTGACATCGCTATTAAGCATTACGGTCAGACTTAACTGACATTGCTATTAAGCATTACGGTCAGACTAAACTGACATCGCTATTAAGCATTACGGTCAAATTTGACTAGTGTGAAAGAAAAAATTTACATACCTTGAGAAGTGATGTAGGTTTGTTGAATGCCATGAAAGTGAAGAACTTTACTTTTATATATCATTGGCTCTGTCTTGTTGTACGATGAAAAATGGAAAAACTCAAGCTTTACCATATTATGGTATAAAGAAGGATGAATTAGATATAGATCTAATCTCAGTCGTTTGAAATGATTATCAGTCTACATTCTGCAAGACAATGTAAAACGTTTTACTCATTTCTCAATTTCAATTACATGCATTTGATGTTTAAATGTTATTTTTAAATGTTTTGCTTTAAAGCTGTTTTTAAAAATTTTTTATATTCATTTTATTCCTTTTATATTCCATCATCATCCTCCAACATTGGATAAAGAATGAAAGTAAAATTGATGACAGATTATTTTATTTACCACTCTTTTAAAAAAATATTGTGCATGGTCAGTATTCATTCAAAGTCATTAGAGTAAATGCACGTTAAAGACATATTTTATTTTATACTTTACACTACAGTATTCATTACAATCTTTTGTATAAATGCATGACAGATATGTGGAGACTCTGTGTTCAAAGCAATGGTTAAACGTTTAATCAGCATTGGGTTGTGAGTACAGCAATGATCTCATTCATTCATATGTATAAGTTATTTACACTCCATCTTATATTACGCAAATATTTACTCATCGGCCACATGCGATCATCACAACCATTTTCATTAAATCTCTGGTGGGGGGTGGGGGGAGGGGGGAGACTTGGTAGTCAGAGGCAAGGTGTCAACCTCTCAACCCAAAGGTCATGGGTTCATCAAGCCTCACCGACGGTTGAAAAATTTGCTGTTTTCTTTTTAGAGTAAAATCTACATCCTTGGTCCAGGTAGGTGGATCAACACCTAGTCCCATCGGAGACGGATGATAAAAAGGAGGTCCTGTCTGCAGATCACAACACTCTGTGCACGTTAAAGATCCCTTGGTTGTTTACAAGGCAGTTCGGACAAAATTAATGATAAAATCCTACCAAAATCGCCCCCGGAGATCACTTCAGTTGTGGATGGGAGTAAATCAAATCAAGTTTAACAAATCTATAGTGAACAGAATGCTGAGGACGCTTGTATAAATTACTTGTCTCTTATCTTGATGTTGATGTTGTCAGCCTGCTTTTCGTAGCTCAAAATGACCACATTTGCCTTATCCCAGTGCTAAAACACAATTTGTATCTTTATAATGAATTTACTCTTTGGTTACCTTGATTTGCTATGGTTGTTCTTTATATCAGCTTATATTCCTCACGCCCCCATCATTATTTGTATTTGCTTTTTTAAAAATGTTTTATTTGAATTTGTTTTGTTCTTAGGCTTTTTACTTCCTTGTTGCTTTGTGAAATTTTAATTAAAAGACAATTGTTTTCAAGTTAACATCTCACCCTTTTATTGATTTCTTGTTTAGCTGATGTCCGTTTCAATGTAGTGTTGTATATTTGTATTTAATTTTACTTATTTGTTTACAATTGGAGAAAAAATGATGATGACTTGTCTGTTTATGCATTAACCCATTAATCGTTTAGTTGGTCTGGTTTGTATGGGAATGGTATTTTGATCTTTATTCTTGCTATTTAAAAAATTAATTACGCTTTCCTTTATCTTACTTTACATTTTAATTTGAAAGGTAAAAACCCCCCACATAACTGGTCTTGGTAAGATCATTTTGTAAATTGAAAATCACAAATCAAATATTGTCAGTGAAGTCTAAACACATAAATCCGCCTGTAATTTTTCAGGAGAAGCAAAAAAGTCATAAATAATCAAACCCTATGCTATGCTTTTTGGAAGAAAAATGGAAATATTTGTTTAGATCATGTGTGCATAATGAGCTTTACAAGGCCTCCAATAATTATAAGGAGATGAAAAAAGCATGCGTTTGATCATTTTAAGGACAAATCTCATATCCCATATATCATGGACTTGCATGTTTGGACAGTTTCACGATGATATATTGAATTATAAATTAAGATTGGAATGCTGAAAAAGAAATTTTAAGATGTTGCTACCGTTTATGCCTGCATAGCGTTAAAAATTAGTGGAACACTTAAATGAAAGGCTGTTAGTTATTTCATGTAAGCAAGGAACATGAGATTCATTTTTGTAGATTTAAAGTACTCTTATCTAATAACGATGATTAATAAAAAAAAATAAAAAAATATCTGACAAGTTTTACTTTTACTAGTTTTACGCTTCTCTAAATGAAACATTTTCTAAGTAAGGCGATTTATTTACATATATCTGATCTGGATTACCATGAAGTATCAAGCAAACCATTTCATGATAAAATGGTATGTATCTATGTTTTATTTAAGTATGCTCAAAGCAACTCATAAAATTTGATTTAAACTTGATTTATAAGAAATTAAAACCCATTTTTAAAGAGTAAAAAATATATCAATAAAAACTATTCTTGGCACATGGTAAGCATGCGCTTCTGGTAACCTAAATGTTGAAGGTGTTCAATATCAACTGTACTATTACATCTAGTATGCAATAAGCCCTTTCATTTACTTCTAAATGAACTCTCATGTTGCATTTTAATCTTGCACAAAATGACTAAAGCAAAAAGCAAAAAAAATATATTGATGTAAGTCTAAGCAAAAAACATTTCACAAACACAATCGAATGACATGTAGAAAAATTGTGGTAAAATTATTAATCTCACTCTTCTTTAATCAATTCTGCATGATTACGTAAATTTTCCTTTAAAGAAATTTCTGACCAATGAATTTAATGTTGTTTTAAGGGAAAAATAGATGTATTCCTCTTATCTAGATAAATTGAAGAAAAGGAAAAAGAACAAGGTATACATATTGTACATAAGGAGCTCATAACAAATCGTTGATCCAATAAAAAGAAAACTACTAGATTTGTTTACATGAGATTCAATACACTCTATTTACGACAGAGTATTCTCTGTTCCCATAAAAAAGCTGATATAAAGGATACTTTTTTTATAGCAATAGATTTAATTTCCTTCAAAAATTG
Source organism: Doris montereyensis (assembly GCA_037039925.1). Lineage (NCBI taxonomy): Eukaryota > Metazoa > Mollusca > Gastropoda > Nudibranchia > Dorididae > Doris > Doris montereyensis. The sequence continues at coordinate 173,407 of JAXRKP010000421.1, forward strand.
AGGAAATGGAAGAAATGAAGGGTGAGAAATCATTTTGTATTACAAATATGGTAAGTAAGAAAAAGAAATACTTTCATTATTATAGATGCTGCCAAATTTTCATCATTTCACATGAGTCGATGTCTATAGTAAACCTTTGTTGACATCCTTTTCGTTTATAGAGAAAACAAAACATATCACAATAATCAAAGAAATGAACATGGAAAAACTCAAAAGAAAAATACATGAAGACAGAATGTACGTCACAAATGCTATAGAAATTAAAAGTAAGTCCCATACTCGGAGTTGAGTGTAGGGTAATCAGAATTAGAGTTGATTTTTCTTGGCATACGGCATAGTGTGGTAGTTTGCCATTGCTTTCCACATTGCATTTTCTTTTGCCGAGTCTAAATACATTATGTTCATAGAATTGAAATTGCAATTTTGTTTTGTTTTTTAATTTAAAGAATGAGCAAAAACCTATTGTCAGCACTCTCAAAATTTGAATACTTATCCTCTTCTATGTCAGATATTGTGTGTACTTAATGTCCTGATTGATATGTTATAAGATTTATTTTCTCTTTCACAGGAAATGATCTTGTCTCCAAAAGGCTTCCGCTACACAGAAAGTGTGTAATCTTTTGTTGAGAGCATTTCGCCTTCGGATTATACTTTTCAAAGGCTTCTGTAGCAAATTCATCAGCTTTTGCGGATTTACGCCTTTGAAGAAAGCAGTTGATGTATTCAAGGGGAAGAAAGAAATGAAAGATTTTAAAAATAAATGAGTAAATACTTAAAATGATACAATCGAATATTACTGGAACTGTGTAAGGATTAAGTCAAGAGTAAATGCAAAGAATGCATCACTGCTAGAAGTAGAAGCATCAGATTTAATGCAGTTTTAATGAGGCTAGCCTTACTATTAATACTATTGACTAAACTTGAATTCAAAGATTTCAGTCTTCGTATTGCTCTTATTGTGATGTCAGTGGCCGAGTGGTTAGGCTGTCAGATTCAGGATCATGAGGTTTAGGGTTTGAATCCCAGCAAAGCTATCCCCAACATTGTGTTCCTTGGAAAAGATACTTAAAACGCATTTTCCCCACTCAACCCAGGTGCAAATGGGTGCAAGCACTAGCTTTGGAGTAAAAACCTGCGTCAGACTAGCGTCTTGTTCAGAAGGTGATTATTATCATCTGTTCTGCTTCAAGCTACAGAAACCGGCATAAGTTCCGGCTCTATGGGCTGTAATGCCCTTGAAGAAAGATTTTTTCTTTTTCTCTTATTAAAACATCCAGACCCTCATCCTTTTACAAGATGCGGATTCAACATTCTATAAGCACTTGTGAGGAAAAATAACTTTGTGCCCTAACTCATACCTAGTGGTAAAGTTTCTTCAAGACCCTTATGGCCCATAGAGTCAGAGCTTATCCTGGTTTCTGAAGTGTGAATCAGATCACCTCCTGAACAGGACGTTAGTCTGTTGCAGGTTTCTATTCTTAAGCAGTTGTTGTTGCCCATTGGCATCTGGGTCAAGGGGGGAAATATGTATGTTAAGTGTCTTTCTCAACGAGCACAACGTCGGACCGAGCACTGCTACTAGGATTCAAACCCAGGACTTCATTATCCCAAGGCCAGCAACTTAGTCACTAGGCCACCCAACACCACAGAACTCATACCTTTGAAAATTGTTGACACTTGCGATCCAAAATTTTGAGTTGGAACCGTATGAATCTGAGATTGCGATATGTTAGTTATGTGTTTGCTTTAACATGTGAAATAAATGTCCATTTCATGAACATTTTTTTGTCAATAAGACTTTATGGCTCTGGTTGGGCCTTGCCTACTGGCCTTTGTCTCTCAGTTCATTAGATTTCATGACTTCTCTGCATGGGGCTGCAGATGTTTGTACAGTATGTGAAAACCTTGATGAAAATGAAAAGTGTTCAAATGACATGATTTGATGACGTGCTCATGTATTGCAAGGATTTTAATTGTTCCAACAACAGTCAGCTCTATTTGCCTACTATTTTGCATATTTGTGTATGAGTGTGTGTGTGTGTGTTTGTGAGGGTTGGTGAGTGTGTATGTGATTGTGTAGGCCTATACATGTGTTTGTACAGGAGTGTTTAAATAGGATTCTGACATTTATGGTTTGTATTGTCTTTATCTGTTAGACACTCCCTTTGACTGTTTAAAGAAATGTTATCGTTTACCTAATGCTCGTTATTTATAACATAATATAGAGTTCAAATTCATTATATTTTCATTACACCTTCAGTGTCCCTGAAAACTGGAATGTGGCTGGAGCCATTTTTACCTCTTTTAAATTGAAAGTGTAGACAAGAAATACAACTGAAGTTCATTTTTTAAGAAGCAATTATATCAATTTTTTTTAAATTGACCTATCAGAGCCTTGTCATTAAAGATTGATAAATCATGTTTAGAATCAGATCTTTTTCTTAATTAAACTAGAGTCTTGAAATGAATTTGTAATGATATTATGGGGATATGAAAATTGTCTGATTGCATCAAATGAAAAAGGGGAAAGGAAAAGAAACTAAGGTGAAAAAAAGTCTATTAAAAGATGATGAGAGAAGGCAACAAGATTTTTACAAACTGCATTAGTAGGTCTGTGGTGTCGGTGGCTGAGCGATCGAGTTGCTGGACTGGGGATTATGAGGTCCTGAGTTTGAATCCTAGCAAAGCCAGGTCTGATGTTGTGTTCCTTTAGAAAGACACGTAACACACATTTTCCCCACTCTTCCCAGGTGCAAATGGGTACAAGCAATAGCTTGGGAGTAAAAACCTGCACAGACTAGTGTCCCGGCCAGGAAGAGATTATTGTCGCTTATTCCATTTCACGCTATAGAAACTGGGGCAAGATTTGGATGTTTGGACCGTAAAGAACTTGAAGGAACTTTAAAAAAAATAAATTTACTAGTTAATCTAGCCATTCTCCCCTATTTTCTACTAAACAGTATATAAGAATTTACTAGTTGATCTATCCATTCTCCCCTATTTTCTACTAAACAGTATATAAGAATTTACTAGTTAATCTATCCATTCTCCCTATTTTCTACTAAACAGTATATAAGAATTTACTAGTTGATCTATCCATTCTCCCCTATTTTCTACTAAACAGTATATAAGAATTTACTAGTTGATCTATCCATTCTCCCCTATTTTCTACTAAACAGTATATAAGAATTTACTAGTTGATCTATCCATTCTCCCCTATTTTCTACTAAACAGTATTTAAAAAAGAAAACAATACGAAAAATCAGAGGGTGGGAGTAGCTTTCATGGACGTGACTAGTCGTCTTCCATCAGGTTATCAAGTTGTACAGAAGACATTGAAAGCAAAATTGTCTTTAATATAAATTTTAAATACTGGCAGCTCATACTGAGGATAGGCCCAAGTTTGTTCATATATATAGGGCACATATATGTATATAATCTCATGGACTTGGAAATCATTTTTCTTTTTTTAGAGTTAATTTCTAACAATTGCTGAATGAATGGGTGAATAGCTTCAACATGTGTAAGCTGCCCTAGTATACATACACAGTAAATGCTCTGGTCTTCTTGGAAGCTGTCAACATGAGTATTCACGCAAAATTCAATAATACCTGCTCTAAACTGTAATATCACCGTAATAGTATATGGTGACAAGCAAATTCTCTCTCACTAGTTTTGTGTGTATGCTTTTATTCTGATTATCTTGAGATGTGGTTGTATAGCTCTAGTACGCTTTTTAAATGCTGGTTGCCTTGAGATGTATTGCAATGGTCACGATATACAATTTCTTCATCATTGCCTTCATAAACACTTTGTTTCTGTTTAAAAAAAAGATGATTTTAAATGTAGTGTAAAACTACTATATATATATGCTTATCATGAATCTGTGTTGCGTTGTTCCATCAAGCCTGGATCACGTTTAGTTGTCATAACTGCTTTATACCTTATTTGCTCACTTACTTATTATTATTATTACAATGTTCCATGACATGTTTTGCAACAAAGATACTAAGATTTTGCAATATTCAAATGTTCTTTTAATGCTTTAAGGGTGGGAATGGGGGGGGGTGAGAGAGAGAGAGAGGAGAGGCTCAACAACAAATTACCAACACAACCACACAGCCGTTTATTTAGAAAATAAATTCTGTCGTTGTAACAATGTTAGTATATACCTCTGTTAGTTAAGTGTGTGAGAAAAAGAATGGAATTTGGAATGCATCTCCCCAGAATAGTCTACAGAATAGTGTATTTGTTTATCCCAACTTCCATGCTTTAATCGACTGATATTCCATTGGCGGTATTATCTCTTCCACTTGTATTGTATTTTGTTGCTATCTTATTAGTCCATTGCTTACATTACTGGAAGCTGTAATTAGTACATGTATATCACTGTATTATATGATCCATATCCTTATAAATCAGGTAGTAATGCTGACAATCTCCAATAGCTGATAAGCACAAATTATTGGCCTACCTAAAATAAAAAAAAAATTAAAAAAGATGAACAACGCTATAAGTCAGTAAGCTTGCTCCACTAGGGGAGTGGGAAGACGTGCGAATAGTGTTTCAACTTCAAATGCTTGTGTGGAACGAAAGTCTCAGACTTAAAAGGACCAAACCTTAAACAAATGATGATAGCATTTGAATGCCATTTTGTATTCTAGGGAAAAAAATATATCCCCACCCCATACTTCTCCCACAAAAACCCCAAAACAAAACAAAAAACCCATACCAGCAAACAAACCATCAACGAGAATACCTTCAGAAAAAAAGAATTATCACAAAACAACACAACATCCCCCCCCCCCCCCCTCCCCCTCTGTTTCCAAATCAACAACAACAAGCAAAATACTAACCAGTTGGACACATCTGGAGAAGGAGCAGACAAAGAAAGAGAAATAGTAGCAACAACAACAAAACAACATCAATAACAACAACAAAGATATTTTTCTTATGAATCTCTTAAAATCTGAGTCTTGATATGGGTAAGTGTTGTAACTTCAATTGAGCTTGAGTGTCTTTGCTATAGATAACGAAAAAATTAGGTGGGCTTTCAAATTGCAAGCTACATGTGCTTGACAGATTTTGAGATACCCAAGCTTTATTGCCTCAAGTTCTTTGATTGAGTTTCAAGATTGTCATTCATCATTCATTGCATAATGCATTATACTCAATGCATTTCCACAATCAAAATTTGATCCATTATTTTATCAGGTGATTTTTTCATAATGCAAGTACATAATCTTTTACATAGACATTTTACAGCAATGAATCACAGATTTATCTATGAACCAATAATAATAATAATAATGATGAAGATTGTTTATATGGCACCCAATCCAGTGTGAAGACAGCTCTAGGTCTAATCATCATCCTGACTGCAATTACATACAATCGTATCAAAACAAAACATTTACATTCACTGGAAATAGCATTAAGAATGAGACTTGTCTGTTACATTAGCTGTAAAAAGCTGTGTTTTAAGACCTGTTTTGAAGTATGATTTAGATGTTGTCAAACGAAAGTCTAGAGGAGAGAATTCCACACTGCTGTTGCTGCGTGGGTAAAAGAACTCCCAGCAGGCCTGACAGAACCTTTTACGGGGATTTATAGAAGACTGCTAGACCTGAATGATCACCATTGAGTTTAAACTTGGACAAGGTCTTGCAAGGGCCTTTTTTCTGGATATGGTTATTTTGTCTTATGAGTTGGGAGTGTTTCCACACTAATGGCACTATTATTACTATTAATCTAGATAAGGTAAAATAAGTTAAAAATGTCTTTATTTGTCCAAAAAGAATTTTGCTCCGGTCACATTTCAAATAGATGAGATGAACATAAAGTTTGTATTTTTAACCCACTGGTGCTTTAGGAAGATGGTAGAGATTTGTTAGTCTTCTTAATACCCGCTGTTGATAGACTAGATGAATGATGCTTATAATTATAATTGTACAGTAGTAGCAGTCTAAGAGTGCACCACCCTACAGAAAGTTTTCTGCATGAATTTGCCCCTTAACAACACCTCGGGATCGGCTAACAACGCGGTGTTTAACGGATACCTAACTTGTAAAAGTTGTCAAGACAGATGTAGATAATCAAGCCACACTTCGCAGCTGTAATAAATGGGTGCTGATAGCGAACTCTCTCTACCTACCAAATGGCAAGGAGCCAATTTCATCCACCTTGGCTAAGCAACAAACAATGTCTAGCATAGGTCGTTAACAATGAATCTCATTCTACTTACCAGATAGTAGCGTGGCGTCACAATGCAGGATGTTTTATTGTCTAAATTCATCATTGCTTAATGTACATTGTGAAAACAATTGAGGTTAATCATTGCCAATCAAATCAAAGATGCTTGTCCAATTCACTTCCATTGAATTGTTTCATGTATGTCAGGTATAAATGGATGACCACTGGCTACATAGTTCTGTCCGTCCGCTTACACCAGCATTGTCTACCTACCAACATGATTTTTCAATCTCTCAAAGGGTGTGTTCTTAGACTGCTATTACTGTGATTTTTAATGATTCTAATAAGCTGGTGCACATTAATGCTGTTTTAAACAAGTGACAGTTTGTCATGCTGTGTCACTTTAAAAAATATCAGTGAATTGTGCTTTGTGTTCGTTCTAATATATTTCGTTGATAATAATAATAATAGATATAGTCACATCTCATTTCAGGCATACAAATAACATTTAATTTTGTTTTTAACTAGTTGAGCACTGCTTTGTTCGTAAGGAAGATTACAATCGCTCATTGAGGTGATGAATCTCTGATATCAGATAAGTTATTATAGTTGTACATGTTTCTTTGTCTGACGGAATTTTTAGTTCAATTTGTCTGACCCCTGCAATCTTTCTTCGATTTGCTTGCTAAAAATTAAGGGAGACAAACTTTGGAATATTTTAGAGGAACTCGATATTTTGTATTTTTGCAAGACTGTTTTCTGCCCATAGGAATACATACTTCAGAATATTTTAGAGGAACTTGAGACTTTGTCTTTTTGCAAGACTGTTTTCTGCTCTTACTCATACTCATAGTATTACATTTCACCTTTCTAGTATTACTTTCTATGTTTTGTTTTGCATTTTTTATTCCTCAAAGTGTGTTCACAAATTTGTAGATCTACATGTTTATTATATAGACTTTGAAGGCTCTTTGCTTCAATTTTATTTTGTTGTATTTAGTATTGGTCCTTTAAAAATGTGCATCCATGCCCTGATATTATAACTAACTTCAATTTCATGTCGATGATTAGCAGTGTTCTTTTTTTCTTGTTTATTCATCATTCATCAGGGACAGGACGCTATCTAATATAATAATATATCTATTGCTTGTGTTGTCTTCAGCTGCTAAAGCTAGTGTGGACGATTGGTGGAAGCTACTGGTAGGTCATACTTCTTTCCTTTCACCCTTTACTTTCATTTAGTTATCTTTCATCTTGCCGTATCTTTGTAATTCGTCCTGAATCAAATCACCACATATCGTAGATTGGATAAATTTCAATATGAATCAATCAATCGAAAACTAAAGCTAGCAGTATCCTCCTTGTGCACCTGAGAATGGTAAGGAGAAAAGCATTAAGTTCTTTCTCAAGGATGCAACGTTGGGAGTAGTACAAATGAGACACGAATCCACATCCTTTTGTTACTTGCAGCTGTGTGGGAGGAGAGGGAGGTTTTACTTTTTGTTGTTTCACCTGTCCAATAATAAAGTAGTGAATAATATACACGTCTCAGCTGTGGTTATAACTGTCTTTCAATTTGTTATTGTCTGGATTTCAAATGTAGTCTAAGTACAATATTACACACATCAGTAGTGTTTCTGATTACCAATAGATGTCTTTTTCTTTAAGTAGATTCAAGACGATTTTCAAATGGACCTATCTAAATTTATGTTTGTAAGTTGCTATGACCCATACACCAGACGATAGAATGGGAACTGATAAAGAAAGAAGTAAGAAAGTTACTATGTGAACAGTTAAGATAATTCAATTTTTAATTTTAGTATGTTGTTTTTTATGAAAGTTGATTTTAAAAAAGAATGTGTTTGAATAGTAGGCTATTGCTTTTTCAGTAGTGGGAATTAAAATTAGTAGTAACCTGTATGTACATACATGATGTGTTACATGTGATGATGAATCTTTATCAAGTAGTGTTTGAAGAATGTTGATAACACAAATTTGTGTGCATACTTTAGCAATTTTTTTCAATACTTTTCCATACAGCTTTGCAATTTGATAAATGTTTTCAAATTCAATATTGTTTAGACATTATGATCACTTTCATCTTTGTTATTCATTTAGTGGAAAATCAAGCTTTATTTGAGGTTTCGTCAAGTTTTTGTCTCAGGAATCGTTAAGGATAGACATTTTTATAGTACAAATATACATTCTACACGTTTTTATTCCTTTTCTACTTAAAAGTTTCACTTTACACCATTTGATTGGATTGCTTTTACGCAGAGTTTAACCTAATGAACAATAGTCACAACATATATCAGTCTCCCAGTGGATCTTATAAAAAAATTGTGAGGAAAATTTCTTTCGATCTCCTGAAGAAGTTATTTGTGTATGCATTTTGGAACAGGAACGCTCTTTTAACAATTGTCTTGATGTAAAGAGGGGTACATGTTATGTTTAGACAAGTGATGGAAACAAATTGTACTGGACATTCGCTGTTTGGTTTTTTATTCTTCTTCTTTCTTGTTTTGCTAAATTATCAAGATCAGGTTGTTTTTAGTTTCATCGCTTTGAAATAATATCAGTTGAAAAGAGGGATAAAAACGTATTGTTGAAATGATTGTAGAGTATAAAAATAGTATTACATGTATTTTATTATGTAACAACTTTTTTTATGTATCTTCCCTGCTGTTTCACAAGGTTTTGCTTATAATGGTCTTGAACTGGTTTTAAGAATAATAAATGTTTTCATTGAAATGAATATCGTAGTAGTACGTACATTCATAAACGTTTGCAATATCAACTGGATGGCCTCAGTCAATTTCTTTTGCAAATTTTTCCTAATGTGAAAAGTGCCTAGTGGGGGTATATTATGAAAACTGAAGAAAACCCCTGTGCTTTTCTCTTTCATGTTCAATTCAACTTATAACTCCCACCTTTAAGATGTTATTTGAATGTCATTACACTGATACAAACTGAAGAAAGACATAATGGTTGTGAATCAATGGGAAATATCTCAAGTTTCTTCTTTTTTTGGTCTCTTTAAGATAAAAGGTGTTAATCAATCAATGTGCATGTTGTTGTAACTTTGTAAATATCTGATTTGATTTGACAACAAAATGTTTTGAACTATTCGTTGAATTAACCAGCATCCATTTTAATTTTGTACTTGCTCAAAAGTAACATTTGCTTTCAGTTTATAACAGATTGGAATTATATCATGTGTGACTATAAACTTTTGTTTTTGTAAATATTGAATTTCTCCCAGGTAACGTTGTAAAGTATTTTTGAAGTCTATCCATTTTTTGTTGCTTTTCAGCTTAAGCAAAAATGTAAATTTATGTAAACTTTCTGATTTAGACAGTTTAAAGAATCGAAAGAAAATTTAATTTTTTTTTTATTAGTTCAGTTCCTTCAAGAAGCAAAGACCACCTAAAACGATAATAATATAAGCAAATGTGACAATGAAATAAACATATTTTTGAATTGTACATGGAGAGTAAGAGTGGAAGGGGGAAGCTAGTGTGACAGTGGGAGCAAAATATATCAATCTGGCTGAGCATGACAATCATGGAAACTTAACGTTTTGTTTTAGACTGACACTGAAATGGCTTTTGTGGCGGAGATTCTGAAGGTGATATCTGATTATATTCTTCTATCTGAATAGGATACGCAAAGAGAAGAGAGAGAGAGAGAGAGAGAGAGAGAGAGAGAGAGAGAGAGAGAGAGAGAGAGAGAGAGAGAGAGAGAGAGAGAGAGAGAGAGAGAGAGAGAGAGAGAGAGAGAGAGAGAGAGGGAGGGAGGGAGGAGGGGGAGGGGAGGGAGGGAGGGAGGGAGGGAGGGAGGGAGGAGGGAGGGAGGGAGGGAGGGAGGGAGGGAGGGAGGGAGGGAGGAGGGAGGGAGGGAGGGAGGGAGGGAGGGAGGGAGGGAGGAGGGAGGGAGGGAGAGGAGGGAAGGGAGGGAGGGAGGGAGGGAGGGAGAGGAGGGAGGGAGGGAGGGAGGGGAGGGAGGGAGGGAGGGAGGGGGGGGAGGGGGAGAGAGAGATAGAGATAGAGAGAGGGAGGGAGGGAGGGGGAGAGGGAGAGGGAGGGAGAAAGAGAAGGTGACATCTGATTATATTCTTTCTATGTGAATAGATACAGAGAGAGAAGAGAGAGAGAGAGAGAGAGAGAGAGAGAGAGAGAGAGAGAGAGAGAGAGAGAGAGAGAGAGAGAGAGAGAGAGAGAGAGAGAGAGAGAGAGAGAGAGAGAGAGAGAGAGAGAGAGAGAGAGAGAGAGAGAGAGAGAGAGAGAAGGAGGGATGGAGGGAGCGGGGGAGAAAGAGAGACAGACAGACAGACAGACAGACAGAGACAAAGACAGACATAGAGAGAATTTCACTCATTGGAAATTATATTATAATAATCAGGTCCAAAGAATAATCCCTTTAATTTGTTTATGCCATATCTTTCATCAATACATTATCTAGTCCATTTTTTTTTGGCCATATTATTATATTTCATTGTAAGATAGCTTTACATATGCATACACCAGCGTATAAGGTTAATATATTTATTGATCACATATACAAGTATTATTGAATAAGTCATCCATTTGTAACCTATCTAAGGTTTGATTTTTTCATTGGTTTTTGTTATTTTTAAAAACAACAACTGGCTGTTGCCCTTTTGCATTTTAATGTCAATATTTTCTGTAAGAGAGAGAAGATTTATAAGTTGGAAAATTTTAGACTGTTTTAAATGAAGTTTAAACTGCACATTGTTGTCATAAAAAGAGGACAATAACAAAAAGGCTAATGTGATGATAGATCATGTTATGCATACAAGATACAATGTATTTGCTTAAGTATATCAAACACTATAATTTTTACAAATATATACTGTTCAAAGAAAGAAATGCATATCATATCTAAAAACAACTAAAGGTACCAAAAGGACAAAATCATGGAAATGAAATCTTCACACCTTGATGTATTGATGGGAACAGAATAAGTGGAAAATAAATTTAAAAACTCACTCACACTAAAACACTCTTACGAAATATGAGCATTAAGTTGTACAAAGGATTTGAAGTTAAATAAAAATAATATGCAAAAAATGAATTGACAAGAACAAAACAAAATAATCTTATGAAATATGAGCATTAAGTACTAGAGATGATTTTAAGTTATGTAAAAATGATATACATTTCTTTTGTTGAACAGTGTATGTATTATAATATTTATATTTACCAATGGAGGATTTCATAGCTTGTCAGTATCATCATCTTTAAACTTTAAGATCAACGACCACTGTATTACTTGACTTAACTGTCGGTGATTTTTTAGACTTTTGTGATATTCTTTTTGTTAGCCATATAAAGGGCATTTGTCCTCTTCATTGAACTTTAAATTTAGAGACGGTCTTATTATCATATTCTTTTTGTATCTACATTGAGTTATCTGATCACATGATACTGAATTAATGAGCGGGGTTTTTAGAATTGCTTATCATTTTTCTCAACGATCTCCTCAATGGATTTTCAGGGAGCTGAAGACAAGCATATCACACACACAAAAAGGGTCACATTTATTTTGTGTTAGTTTTTTAAATTTCACTCCTAAGAATGCCGCTGATGAGATACTGCCTGATCCTTTTATTTGTTTTATGCTTTTTTATTCATACTCAAATTGTTCCATATGTCATTCCATATCATTGACCAAAATGTTCATTTAAAGCAGCTTTATGAACATAAGTTTATGTGATGTTTCCGTGTTTTTTCTTATATTTTCATATTCCTTTATTATTATTATTATTATTATTATTATTATTATTATTGTTATTATTATTGATTTTTGTCTTGTTCTAGTTTTGTTTTGTTTTGTTTTTGTTATTTTATTTTGCTATTGAGTTTTGACGCATTCATTCCATGATCAGTACCTTGTGACATATTTACCACTAAGAAATGGGGTTGTGAAAGTCGAAGTTGTGTGTCTCTCAGCCCACAGTAAAATATATTTTATCATCTGCAAGATTAAAATACAGCAATGATAGTAAATTTTAATGTTTTGAAATTAAAATGGAGAAAGATATAAATTATTTACTTGCATATCAGTATAGTAAACGCTTATTATTGTAAACAGCATAAGGAAGAAAAAAAATTAAATAGTAAAGCTTGATATTGTATTGTCTCATGCATTTCTTTCTTTCCTTTTCTTTATCAGTTCCCATTCTACCTTCTGGTGTATGGGTTTCATGTATTTCTAATCATGTCAATATTTCCTCTATTGCTGTGTCATTTTTCAATCATTTCCCGTAATGTTTGTGACATCCCTAGCGTTTCTTTTCTTATCTTTTTTAAAAATTGAAAAATTTACAAACGAGAAAGTTCCTGCCACGCTTTTTGACAATGTTTCTGGTTCAGAGATTTGTTTTATTGAACTGTATGCAACTTATCTGTGGTATTGTTTTTCTAGCGTCATGTGTATATAGTTATATTTATATATCCATTATGAAAAGATTCAGTTCGCTCTTTTAGGTGATTTCCATGAGTGATTAATTTAAGCCTTTTATCTTTCTGCTTTTAAAAGCAGTTTTACAATGCTAAAACCACCAACTGCTTGTTAATTTGTGCTTCTTATTACTCCCATCATCATGCTAATTATTAACCATGGTTTGGTAGTGTTTTATTGCATTACGTATCTTGCAAAGTCTCTGCAATATTGATGATAGAACAAAAAGAAAAAGAAAAAGAAATAAGATAAAGAGATGAGGAAGAAGTTTCTTAAAATATTGAACTTTGCCATTCAGTGTGGAAGGTTCAACATTTTTTGTTTGTTTAATTAAAGCAGCAAAAACAAAGGAGGAAGAAAAAAACAGTGCCAAATCTTTGGTCCAAGCGTGACATGGTAATTCAAAACGATGGGATGTACACTTCTAACTCAAATCTTCCTGTCTCTTGAGCTTCAAAACACCTGTCTAATTTCACTATTGCAATTTGAGAAAGGACTACCTATTTGATTGGAACTCTCCTGTCATTGGACTCTCTTATTTCTATAAAAATTATTATTTCTTGAGGTGAAAGGTTGTTCATCATAACCTTTGTTTTTACCCTCGTATTTTTGATATCGTCATTGTTTGACACTAATTTGATCAGAATCTTTTTCTTTATTTGGGTTTTTATTTTTGCTTGCTTTCCGGAGTAGCTAATATGATCATGATGATGATTAACAGTATAACACAAGAATTTGATGTTCTAGCGCTTAGTTTTGATTAATGTGCAACATTTTTGTGAGTTTTACAATATTATATGGCGGCCAATTTTTTTATTAAGATGCAGACTTCTCACTGAAGATTATGGTGACTGATTTTCCCCGTATTGGACTGATTACCCTTAAATTTGTTGCCGTGATTGATCTCTGTTTTGTTGTTTTAGTTTTTTTATTTTGTCTTGAGTAAAATTTGAAAGATGGATTTCTCCATGGGTTTTTTCTTCTCTTTTTTCCCCAAATTTTTGTTGTTGCGGGGAGGGGAGGGGGGGGGGGGGATTTTTATTCTTATTTTTTATTTTATGTTGTTCTGGGAAGGGGGAATATTTTTTTTTAGTTGACTTTCTCAAAAACTCTTGTCAAATTGATCCACTGTGCCAATATGCTTATTTTATAATTATATCTAATAAGCTGGTCTTTTTTCTAGTTTCTGCTTTTCTTTTGTTTGTTTTGGTAGGTTTTTTTAAAAGTAAACTTTTACATTTTTTTAAACTTAGCTTGTTATATTTAAAAGGAGATGTGTTCGAAATAAAAGGTTTACTGCCAACCATATCCTTGTCTTGTTTTTTTTTTTTTTTTTTTTTTGGCATTAAGAATATTTTATTCAAGAAACTAGTGCCGGGCAGTGGACAGGTGAGCACCTGTACGGGGAGTAGATGATCCCGTCCTCCACAAGTTTCCTGCTGCCTTGCAGGTGGGTCTTGGTTGACCAAAGGCTAAGGGAGTTAACCCTGACAGAAAACAACCTGCTGCCTTGCATGCCGGTCTTGAATGACCAAAGACTAAGGGAGTTAACCCTGACAGAAAATAACAAGGCCTGGTAGGGGGCCTCAAGGTGGCAGCCCCACCATCTACCTAGGGTACAGTGGGCTAATCCCCTGCTTATTCAAAACAACCTGATTCAGAGAAGTAAAAGAAATGTAACCGGCTTGATCTTTGGAAGACGAACTTGGAAACGAACACAGACTGTGATTTTTGGAACATGGAACGTTGTAACATGGAACGTTAGGGCAATAAATGGAAAAGAGTTAGAATTAATTGAAGAAATGGAAAAATTCAAAGTAGATATTTTCGCCATTACAGAAACAAAGAAAAAGGACAAGAAATAGAAAATGTAGAACCGAATCATATTTTAATCTTCTCATGAGTAGATGTCAAAGACAGAGCTAGAGGAGGAGTAGGCCTCCTAATGCATAAAAGGCATGAAAAGCTACTAGAAAGTTGGAAATTTATAAGCCCACGGTTATTAGAGGTAAATATTAAACCAAAAGGACGAGAAATTAAATTATTAATAGCTTATGGACCAAATGAAGACGCAACTAAAGAAGAAAAATATCTTCGAAAACGATTCATAAACAGCTGTAGAGAATCTTAAATCCAAACAGGAACTAATGCTTTTAGGAGATTTAAACGCTAGAGTAGGCAACAATGTAGAAACGTCAGGAGGAGTAACAGGTAAAGAAGAAGAGACAACTTCTCCAAATGGAGAGACTCATACATTTTTGCCTAAAGAATAACATGAAAATAGCCGACACCCTTTTTCCTCATAAAGATATCCACAAATACACAAGAGTAAATGAAGACAGGTGTGAAAAGTCAATGATAGACTACATAATAGTTAGCAGCTCCCTTTTTTACAGTACATTGGATGCAAGAGTAAACAGAGGAGCAGGAATATTTAGTGATCGCCAAAATGAGATTACTGACTGAGGAAAACAAACAGAAAAGGAAAGAGAAGAAAGCTACTAAACTCAAAATAGAGGAACTAAATAAGCCAGTAGTAAAACGTATATCAATCTAGGATAAAAAGATTTATCGGTGAAAGACGGATGGATCTGAATGATAGTACATTAGAAGAAAAGTGACAGATGTATAAAGAAACACTCCTCAGTTGTACTGAAGAGGTCTGTGGAAGGAAACAAATTAAAGGAGATAGGAAAAGAACAGCATGGTGGAATGATAATGTCAAGACTAAGATCAAAGAAATGAAGGATGCCTGGAAGAAATACTTGCAAACAAAGAGACCAGAGGATAGGATAGATTACTTAAATAAAAGAACTATCGCCAAAGAGGAAGTGAGGAAAGCAAAACAGGAACAATGGGAAGAGTTTGGACAAAGACTCCTAGAAAGCTATCAAGGAAATCAAAAGCTGTTCTGGGGGCAATGAAGAGCATGAGAAAGACTAAAGCATGCCCAATACGACAAATTAAGAATGTCAAAGGAGAAATAATGAAAGAAGACAGCAAAATCATGGAAACGTGGAGAAAGCATTTTCACCAATTACGTAATCCCTCGAGAACGTATGAAACAAGGAGTAAAGATCAATTAGTAAGAGTATCAAGTAATCCAGAGGAGACAGATGAAGATGTAGATATATCAATGGAAGAAATCCAAACAGCTATAAGAAAGGTGAAGTTAGGAAAAGCCCCAGGAGCAGATCAAGTTTATCTAGAAATGATTAAAAACCAAGGGAGAGAGGCAGACAAACTACTACATGCAATATGTCAACAAGCATGGAAGTCCAAACAGGTGCCAGACGACTGGGAAAAGGGAACGGTAGTACCAATACGTAAGAAAGGATCAACTATGGAATGCTCAACTATAGAAGGATATCACTATTTAGCGTTCCAGAAAAAGTATATGCCAGGATACTGGAAATGAGACTAAGGAAAAGAGTAGAAGATCAGATTGAAGAGCACCAGAGTGGATTTAGACCAGGAAGAAATGTACAAGACCACATATTTACAATCAGACAAATAATAGAAAAAAAATTCCTTGAGAGAAACATTGACTTACACATGTGTTTTATTGATTTAGAAAAGGCATTTGACACTGTGAGGAGGGACGAAATATGGCATTCCTTAAAAGAACACAATGTAGAGCAAAATTTAATAGAAGCCATTAACAGTTTTGGCAATAAACCAACATCTGCAGTGAGAGTAGCTGGAAATGTATCAGAAGAATTTGATGTAGATATAGGAGTAAGACAGGGTTGTATCCTAAGTCCTCTTTTGTTTATCACATTTATGGATTCAGTCGCAAAGGCATCCTCATATATGAAGAAAATGAATGTAGGTATGTGGAAGCTCAAACCAGTAAATGTATCAATGCTTTCATTTGCCGATGATTTAGTTCTGTTTGGAAAACCAGAAAGTGACTTTCAGTCGAATATCAACATTATGAACAATGAACTAAATAAAAGAGGAATGAGAGTAAATGCAAAGAAAATCAAAACAATGCTGGTAACTAGGGAAGCTAAAACACAAAATCTTAAATTGGGCAGGGAGTATTTAGAACAAGTTTAAAGCTACAATTACCTAGGAGTAATGATTAACTCTGAGGGAAAACTAGGAGAAGAAATCAACCAGAGAATGAAAAAGGCAAGTGCAATATATAACCATCTAGGAAAGGCATTTGTAGGTAAACACGAATTGTCAACAAAAACCAAAATGGCAGTATACAACACAGTTTATTGTCCTACTCTCCTCTATGGCAGTGAAACATGGACCTTAGACAGTAGAGTGCAGGCAGCTGAAATGAAATATCTAAGAAGAGAAGTAGGGAAAACTAAGAAACAAAATCAGAAACACAACAATAAGAGATCAAACCAAAGCAGGTGGTATAAAAACTAAGATAGAAACAAATCAATTGAGATGGTTTGGGCATGTAAACAGAATGAATGACAATAGAATAGCTAAATCAGTATACAGTGCTAAAGCCCAAGGTAAAAGACCAAAAGGCAGACCTCGGAGAAAGTGGAAAGAAGATATAAAAGAGGCATTGAAACATAGAAATTTAACTTTTTTGGAAGGAAACAGAAATTGTCAGGACAGGGCATCCTGGAGAAAGATCATCTCGGGCATCTGAACCCATACACCGAAAGGTAGAATGGGAACTGATAAAGAATGAAAGAAAGAAAGAAATTAGTGAACAACATTCAACAAACTGAACTGTATGTGAGCCTTTATTCATTTTGTAGGAGGCGGTTGTTGAATGCTCCAGGTAGGTCTTACTTCTTTTCTTTCACTCTTCCACATGTCTTTCATCTTGCCGTTCCTCTTAATCTATTCTGAGATCACCGCATATGGTGGACAGGGCAAATTTCAATAATAAAAAAGGTCAGTTCATATGAATATATGGTATTTCATGTTGGGAGCATACAAGACATATTGGATATAGGTACAAAAGCAAAAGAAAGAAAACAGACTCGATGAGAGAAACACTGTATGTGAAGTCCTGATGAATTCACTGATGATGTAAAAATTCATGCATAAACTTACAAATTGCTACATGTGGAGTGAGAAAAACAGAAAGATGGGATAAAATTGATACACACATCAAAAGAATAGAAGAAACATTCCCAGTCTATCCAAGAGTAAATATAGATAAAGATAAAGATGGATTTGTAGTCCGTATCCTGGTACAAGTGCAAGCTCACCGACTGTACATCATTTATCCCCCAGCAAGCTATTTCATTCAAAATCCTTTTCTACTCCCAGGGAGCATACAGTATCGCAACCTGTTAGGCACTTCATACTAACACCCTGGCAAGATCGTTCTCTATCTATAGCCGTGTACTCCTGAGTCAACTGAGGAAAGTAGAGTTAAGTACGTTTCCTAAGAGTATAACGTTGTGAAAAAACCCACACGTGTCAGCCATGGGGTTTGAACCACTATTGTCGTGGTTACAAGCTCATAACACTATGGTTTCGATACAACGCCTTTGATGACTATTCTTAGATAAAAACAGATTATCATATAAGGGGCCACATTAAAGACAACTTATTATAATACACATAGAGAGAGAGAGAATGTATCTCATGAACTCAGACGAGACAGATGTAAAAGGCTGTTTAAGTTACAGAAAAGAGAAGGGATGATAGGAAGTATCTTTCCCTTCTCTGTCATTTCTTCTCTCTGTCCAAGTCTTAATTATTTCTTCACCTCTGTATTCCAATATATATACCTCTTCCTTTTCCTCTTCTCTCTCTCTCTCTCTCTCTCTCTCTCTCTCTCTCTCTCTCTCTCTCTCTCTCTCTCTCTCTCTCTCTCTCTCTCTCTCTCTCCTTTCTCTGTTTCTTGATCTATATCTCCTATTCTCTGGGTCTTCTCTATTTCACTCATTCCCCTTTGACTCATCCTATCCACTCCTTCCCCCTATTTTCCCACTTCCTTTCTTCTCATTCTTATTACATGTACATGTATTATCACATTATCACCCATTCCCATTTCCTGATTCTTCTCCTCTCTAATCGCCTCCCCCTCTTTTCTTCCCTCTTTCTGTTTTTCCTTCTGACATCACACTGTGTAATGCATATTTGTGTAGATATTCCTCGTTTGTTATCTGACAAAGGATTATACCCGAAGCGTCACATGTTTTTTTCTGTCTTCCTTGGTGGAGTTGTCACTTATTGTCGTTTATAACTGTAAAGCTTTCAAAACATATGATCTAGTCATTTGGGCGCCTTCTTTAGTGATTCATCGTGGGGCCTACTCAAACATATGAGAGTCACCAAATATATGTGAAGTCACTCAATAATACGTTTAAATAAGAAGTGGTAATGTCGGGCTTCTCCCCCCAACCCCCACCACCATCTTCCCAGGCTGACTTATTTGTTGGTACTTTGCATTGTATTACATTGTAATCGAGGCGTGCTTACTTAGTAAGTACGCCTCGATTGTAATGTATTCTTGAGGGATAACGCAACGCTGTGAAAGTTGCTCGCTTTCATGATAAATATAGTCACATTCCAATATGGGAAAGAAAAGAAAATGTAGTCAGTTGAATATTAGAAATTAAAGACGTAAAATACTTTTCTCTCTATCCTAACATACGATTGCGATAGATCTGTCGGGGTTTTAATCTCTAAATTTGCATTCAACACCGTACTGGTAGTGATAAGATCAAAGAAGCAGGCGAAAGAAAGTAGTCCTACGGCTAGATTGATTTCAGTTTATCTTGCTTTACGATCATCATAGAATCACTGTCAACAACCGGGACCGGCATCTTGCACTTTACCGTCTCTGGCTGAACATCCAAGAGGCTACTGCACCATCATTCTTGACGATAGTATTTCATTTCACGAGTTTATCTGTGGTCATAATGAAGGTCTATACTGATCCTGGTAATTTTCAGACAGTGAAAATTGTCTGTGCTGCAAAGGTTTCAAACGCCGACACCCACGTTGAGAGAATCAACGTGAAATCATCAGGTAGATCTTCAGTGTATGAGTGTAGTACAGCACAGTAGTACGGTGATGCAATAGACTCACCATGCTTGCTGTCTCGCTATCTATTTAGTATAAGTATTAGTCTATATTGGGAGGACTCCCATAGTTGGATACACTGTGTGGTTTTCAGTACTCTTTAAGAATTGATGTCCGGGTGATGCAAGGAATAGTTGAAATAAGGGGAAAAGGGGTTGGGGGGGATGGAGGGGGTCAGGAAGGTCTACTTCCTGATTACTTGAGAACTCAGTGAAAAACAAGGGAAGGGCCTCCACCCCTTGAATAAGAGCCATGAAAAGACTTTGATCTAGAGTGGTGTAACGTCAATATGGCTATGGAAGAAGAGGTCATGCGAATAAGGAATCTATTTGTAGTGTCAATAAACCACCCTATGGCATTGGAAGATATCTAAAAATGTTCCATCTTGTAATAAATATGATCCATAACTGGGTAAAATGAAACTTTACATTGGAAAACTAGTATCATCTGGAAGATCTTCTTTTTCTGAAGAGAATACATTTATATATGGCAGGTTTCACAAAATGGTCCATCCCCATTTCCCTCTTTTGTCAAAATATACATGTTATATTTTTACAAGTGTTATACACCATGTTAAAGCTTAGAACATGAGGATTCCAGATATATGACTTTAAGAGATAGCAAAGGACTGTGGAGCAAGTAAATTAGCTTTTAAAAGTCATGTTTTTCAGTCAAGGGGCATAACTGTGAAAATTCTAGGTCCAACGCCAGTACGTAATGTTACGTGAACTGCTCGCGTCCGGCGACCGAGGTTTCCCTGGCGTTTATTTAGTGACGTAACGCTTGGGCATCTGGTTTGGAGAGTTTCCTGACTTTTCCCTAGTTCTCAATAAGATGTGAAGTCTGTGTTTGTGTTTCCCGACACCTCGGGCGTGGAGTCGACGGCCGGTGCCTTACCGTTGATCAGATGACTCGCGCGATCCGGATCGTGTGGATGATGAAAATGAAAACCAATGCCTTTTGTCCCGTTTTTTGTAAAATTCTGTGATTGTACGCCTTTATACTATCCTTATTACGTGTTACGGGTTTATCGTGTGTACCATTCTGCTCAAACTGGTACGGTAAACTTCACGACTTATAATTTTAACGAGTGAGGATGCGATAGTAAAGACCGATATTTGCCAATAGAGAGAGAGAGAGAGAGAGAGAGAGAGAGAGAGAGAGAGAGAGAGAGAGAGAGAGAGAGAGAGAGAGAGAGAAAGAGAGAGATGCACCAGCAACAAAACCCTCGCCGAAAAGAAAGCGCTTTTGACGACAATTGTTCCTTTCTCCCCGTACGAGCCCCCCCCCCCCATCATCACTTCTCCGCTACTCCCGTCATCACTCACCCCCCCCCCCCTCTCTAACTATCTACAGTCACATAGAGCGCCCCACTAGACTAGCACAAACTTGTCTTTATCGATCGATAATTGCTTCGCAGAATACGGGACGGGATGGGAGCGGTGGCTGGCAAATCTTGAACTCTACTTGAACCTGTGCTATTAGTATTATTTTTCTCTCTCTCTCTCGTTGAAATGCGTTTTTAGTAATATTGTATTGTTATGCCAAGGAGACTGTGCATAGTGGAGACGTAAAGTCACTATCATTGTAATGGACTTCTAAACCTCCCGTATTGCCAATTATCTTGTCTTTATTTATTAGAACATAATAAATCATGAAAGCCTATTGATTGCCGGACTTCTTTACATAAGTTTCACTCACGATAAGCCAAAGCAGGTTTTGCTAATGCAACCGAATCTAACCTGAACGGTCTCAGAATCTAACCTGATCACAGTCTCCTTTCTGATGTCCGATCATCGTCTACATTTTTGCATGGCCGTAAGCACATGGCCGTAAGCACATGGCCGTAAGAGTAATCCAAAAACAAAATATTCCGCAAAGCCAACCAGACAATTTAAAAACAAAAATTTCATGATTTCCCAATAGGCTTACACGCGATGAACTACGAGACCAAGCTCGACGCGATATACTCAGATCGAAAAAAATATACGAGACCATAGCTCGACGCAGATTAGATCTCAGATCGAAAAAAATATTTTTTGTCCGACCATGAGGTCTCAGAGACAGCCAGTAGTCTCATGGTATTCTCACTCTCATTTAGAGTTACCTATGATTTTTTTCGTGTCTTTTACAGAATATATGGTGGTAGGAATACGTTTTCTTTCACTTAAGATCAAAAACGGCGCTTCTACGTATTTTTCAACTGTTTTTTTCAGCTCTTAATGTGTGTTCATTTGTAGACATCAGTTGTTACATAATAACGAAAATCTGAAACCTCCCTCACGTGATCACTGCAAAAGATAAAAAATATTTAGGACTCGCCAAATTTTCTTTGAACAATTCTCTTCCACATGGAATTAAAGAAAACAGAATAAAAGGTCGTTGCCTCACCTACCTTAAGGTGAAAAGGGACTTATTAAAAAGAGGGAAATGTGGTCTGTCTGGATTGCTGACGTTCACACCCAAAAAATATTCACAAAACACACAAATTGAAAGCAAATTTCACAATATTATGTTTTTTATATCTGCGATGTCAAAGCTATACATGGACCAAATGTTAAGAAGATTCATCAATTAGACTTTGAGGAACATTAATTGAAGAGTTCAAGTTATCATTGTCCCATTTTTGTGAAACCTGCCATATATGTATCTACCTAAAATTGTACAATTGTAACAATTACAGTTATTTAAAAAAATGACGTATGGCAGGTTTCACAAAATGGTCCATCCCCATTTCCCTCTCTTGTCAAAATGTACATGTTATATTTCTTACAAGTGTTATTATACCATGTTAAAGCTTAGAACCTGATGATTCCAGATATATAACTTTAAGAGATAGCAAAGGACTGTGAGGCGAGTAAATAAGCTTTTAAAAGATGATTTTCAGTCAAGGGTATAACTGTGAAAATTATAGGTCCAATGCCAGTGACGTAATGTTACGCGAACTGTACGAGTCCGTCGAGCAAGGTTTCTGGCGTTTATTTAATGATGTAACATTTAGGCATCTGGTTTGGAGAGTTCCCTGACTTTTCCCTAGTTCTCAATCAGATGTGAAATCTGTGTTTGTGTTTCGACACCTCGGGCGTGGAGTCCACGGCCGGTGCCTTACTGTTGATCAGATGACTCGCGCGTTCCGGATCGTATGGATGGATGAAAACCGATGCTTTTTTGTCCCTTTTTTTGTAAAATTCTGTCATTATACGCCTTTATACTATCCCTATTATGTGTTACAGGTTTATTGTGTGTACCATTCTGCTGAAACCGGTAGGGTAAACTTCACGACTTATATTAACGAGTGAGGATGCGATACGTATAGGCCGATATTTGCTAATAGAGAAAGAGGGAGAGAGAGAAAAAGAGAGAGAGAGAGAAATGCACCAGCAACAAAACCCTCACCTAAAAGAAAACGCTTTTGACAACAATGGTTCTTTCCCCCCCCCCCCCCCCCCCCCCCCCCCCCCTCTCTGACTATCTACAGTCACATAGAGCGCCCCACTAGACTAGCACAAACTTGTGTCTTTATCGATCGATAATTGCTTCGCGGAATACGGGACGGGATGGGAGCGGTGGCTGATAAATCTTGAACCCTACTTGAACCTGTGGTATTAATATTATTTTTTCTCTCTCGTTTAAATGCGTTTTTTGTAATATTGTATTGTTATGCGATGAAGACTGCATAGTGGAGACGTAGAGTCACTATCGTTGTAATGGACTTCTAAACCTCCCGTATTGCCAATTATCTTGTCTTTATTTATTAGAAAGTAATAAATCATGAAAACCTATTGATTGCCGGACTTCTTTACATAAGTTTCACTCACGATAAGCCAAAGCAGGTTTTGCTAATGCAACCGAATCTAAACTGAACGGTCTCCGAATCTAACGTGATTACAGTCTCCTTTCTGATGGCCGATCATCTTCTACATTTTTGTGCGGCCGTCAGCCATGGCCGTAAGGGACACCCAAAGACAAAATATTCCACAAAGCCGATCGGACAATTAAAAAAAAAAAAGATTACTGATTTCTCAATAGTCTTAGACAAGATGAACTATGAGAAAATAACTCAACGCAATATTATCATTATTAGATCCCAGATCGAAAACTTTTTTTTTGTCCGACCGTGAGGTTACGTAAACTGATAGTAGTCTCATGGTATTCTCACTCTCATTTAGAGTTACCTATGATTTTTTTCGTGTCTTTTACAGGATATATGGCCGTGGGAATACGTTTTCTTTCACTCCAGATCATAAAACGGCGCTTCTACAAATTTTTCAACTGTTTTTTTTAGCTCTTACTGTGTGTTCATTTGTAGACCACAATTGTTACATAATAACGAAAATCTGAAACCTGCCTCAAGTGATCACTGCAAAAGATAAAAAATTATAGAACTCGCCAAATTTTCTTTGAACAATTTCTTTCACATGGAATTAAAGAAGACAATAAAAGGTCGTTGACCTCACCTACCTTAAGGTCAAAAAGGATTTATTAAAAGAGAGAAATGCCATCAGTCTCAATTGCTGACGTTCGCACCCAAAAAATATTCACAAATTGAAAGCAAATTTCACAATGTTATTTTTTTATATCTGCGATGTCAAAGCTATACATGGACCAAATGTTAAGAAGATACATCAATTAGACTCAGAGAAAGATTAATTGAAGAGTTCAAGTTATCATTGGGTCCCATTTTTGTGAAACCTGCCGTATCAGAATGCCTGGCATTTTCTCAGTTGTCTGAATCGAGGGGCACTCGTTAGTCCAGAGGCAAGGTGTTGGCCTCTCAACCAAAAGTTAGTGAGTTCGAGTCCCGCCGACGGTCGACAAATTTTCTTGAGATTTTTTTAGCAAAATCTACTCCCTGGTCCAGGTAGGTGGATCCACACCTAGTCCCATCAGAGACAGACGATTAAAAGGAGGTCCTGCCTGCAGATCACAAGACTCTTTGCACTTTAAAGTTCCCTTGGTTGTTTACAGGGCAGTCCGGGCAAAATAAAAAAAAAAATCCTTCCAATAACCCAGAGATCACTTTAGTTGTGGATGTGGGTAAATCAAATCACATTAAAGTCTGAATTGAAAGTGTCCGGCAGTGAGTGAGTTAAGGGGATATGCAGGTTCTGAAACTATTTTTTGTACTTTTAAGATTTTATTTGGTTAAATTATGCACATATGTAATCAGTGTATTGAAACATGAAGTTATATGGTGTTGTTTACTTGGTTACCATGGAAATAGCTGCCATCTTGAATATTTATGTTTTTTGTTTACACGTTATCTTACACATCGCTATTTAGAAAAACGTAATGACTAAATCGCTCTAAACCACATACCAGTTGTTCAAGGTAATGACTATAAAATTTCAAAACAAAATTCAGACTTTTAGGTATATTCATGTTTTTATGATTGTTTTAGTTTGCTATATAAAACAAATACAAAATAATTAGGAAAACTTTTTTTTTCTCAAAAAGTATAGATCTACATGTTTCGGAGAATTAAAAAAAAAAAGTTTGTTTGTACAGTAAATGGCTATCTACATGTGAATTTTCATGACAAAATATGTACAAATAAATAAGACCAAACAGTGAAAAAATAGTCTGAAAAATAACATTGCGAGAAAAATGCAATTGTAATTTCATAATACTAAAAGTATACAAAAACACGTTTCACACAACTTTGGGCTCACAAGAGTTTTTTACTCGTGATATCAAACAACATGCATCAAGTGATAATAAAAACGATGCATAGAGCAGAATGAATATATTCTGTAATCAAATATTTATAATCATTGTTAACACAATGAAACATTTACAGTGACCCAATTGGGGAAATGACTGTGGGGAACAACACACATTATTGCGTGGTGTTGATTGGTTGAACGGGTCAGCCGTGAGAGGGAGGGAGAGACTTTGCGACTGTTTGTCTAGATGTTTGTGGCATTTGAGCGTAACCTTTGCCCATATATGGAAGTGTGGGCTTTGTTAGCTATACTGAATACAATAATATTGTACTATAGAGAAATAATACTATTGTCTCTGACTGTGTAGTCTTAACATGAAAGCACAGGTCATAGGACAAGGTATGTAATGGTAATATAGGATGATGCTATTATCTTCAAGGGGTTATAGGTTTGTGAGGGCCTCAAAATAAGGCAAAATATGATAATTATCATGAAACTGGTGACGGTTGTTGTCTTCAAAGACTATTTTTTCACAGAAAGACAGGGAATTCAGACTTGGGGATGGTTTATAAGGAAAACTAAGAAGTGTAACTAGAAAGAAATGCGATAACCTCAATTTTGATATTTAGACTACAAATGGTCTATTCCAGGTGCCGCATATCCCCTTAAGGAAATGAGATTTCTGTTGTCTCATTTGTTTTGTTCCTGTCACATTTTAGTGCCAGCATTGTTTTGTACATTATTTTGATGATGATTACAGACATTATTACAATATCTATTCCACACAGAATGCGTTACACCATACTTTTCAAGATCAAAATTGCCCGTCCTTCAGATCTCGGAGGGAAACTTTCTGTTTTCACCCAATGCTGCTGCAAAGTGAGTTCCGCTCTGAAGCATCCTATGTCATTGATTGTTATTTACTTGAAATACATGTTTCACACATTTTCAATTTGTTCATCTCATAATCATATTTTAAATTATATTCTTATTTAATAGTTTTGTACTTTCTTTTAAGCATAATTATTGTGTTTTAAATTTTAGCTGATATAATGCTTTATAAATCACAGGCATTAAAGATAATTAAATCTTGCACAAGTAACATTTTGAATATCTATATCTGGACTTTATTGCAAAAGCAAGTTATGTTCTATTTTAAAATATACCCCTTTTAAAATGTTTTCATAGTTAGACAGATTATATTTTACAGTCTGTTTTGGATCTGTTTGCCCATCCGTAAAGTTCACATGCCATGTGACATGACTGATAATTGACTCGTAATTAGAATCACAGGCGTAAAGAATGAAGGGAAGAAATAGCGATATTATCCTTACTTTTTGTTCTTGAATAACAAAATCAGTGAACAAATTGACACTTACAGTATAGGTTGATATAGGTTGACTCCTCGAGTGTATTCTATCCTTTTTATCCCTTAATCAAGGTACCATCATCTCTAAGTTTTGATATGTATTTAGCAGTTTGGTTGGTTCTTACTCAAAGATCTCTTCATTACTGATGGCCTTTGTTCAAATAATTGTGATTATTGTTTCTTAGGCAGGTCTTGACAAAGGCTTGGAATTTTTTTAACACATGTTATGAGGTTCCGTATTTCTGAACATAGAGCTATACTGATTTGATTTTTTTTTTTTTGGCTCTTGGGGTGAATGCTCCCTGACTTACAGATGGTTTCTAATTGAGCAAATGCTCCTTAAACTTTCCTTTTCTTGTTTTAAAATCATTTCTTGTTCTTTCCTAGATAACATTATTGACAGCTAATGAGAAACTTGAAGTCTCGTGCAAAATTATTTAAATCTCAACTGACCGTAATTTTTTAAGACGATGTGTTTCTTTGTTGTATAACTTAAGAGCTGTGATTTATTTGCTCTATATTTAGATTTTTGTGTTCCATGTCATTTCAGAATGTTTGAATTCAACCCATATTCCATGTACTTTCTCATTTGATGCAGACATTATTTCTTTTCCATTGACAGACTGAGGAAAAAAGAAGATATATTTTTTCCCCTTATAGTTGATCAAGAATTTTGAAAACATAAAATCCTCTCTGGCTATACATATTGTATAATGATATGAAAATACTTTTAATTAACTTTTAATCTTTATAGTTCATAATTGGGGACAAAATTAGTGAGATAGTCATTTAAACTAACCAAACAACATATATATATATAGAGAGAGAGATATTTAAAAAAAAAATGATGCTGACTTGAATGTCTTAATATACTTGGGTTTTTATTTGCAGATACCTGTTTATTAAGGCGGGACTTGTTGTAGATGAGGATTCAGAAAATGAAATTCTTGACTGGGAGAATGAGAAGCTCTTGGTAAATTCCTTTAAGTCTTACACTTATACTAATCTTATTTTTATTTATATCAACTGTTGTTTAATATTGACCGCAAATAAATTACAGTATGTTATTCATGTATTGTAGAACAGGAAAGTGAAATATGAAGATATATTCTTGATAATAATTTTTTTCTTCTTATTTATCGTTTAGTTACATTTTTGCCAATTTATTGAAAATATGACTCATTATTTTTCTTTACGTTTTATAATTAACTTTTCTTCCCTGAAATGAATTCCATTTCTTTAATAATGAGGTAAAAAATACACACTTTTCAAAAACATATCAAAACTCATCTTTTTAGAAGAGCATACTTACTTAATGTAGAAACCTCACGTTTTTAAGAATTCATTGTTTTTTCTGAGACACTATGTTTTCTATATCAACAATTTTAGGCTGTTTTCGTTATCTCTTATCATATCTACCAATCATCTTCTTTCACTTTTTCAGTGTTAATATAATTGTAATTCTATGAATGTGTTTTTTTTTGACACTGTAAAACTATTTTTACTCACCTTTTAATGTTACAAATACACAGGGCTTATAGCTTTTATTGTATAAGATTATGCGCCGTATAAAATGTTTCTTATTGTTATTACTCTTTTTTTGTCTTGTCAGCCTGTGGTTGCAGCTTACTTGGTCAACACTGTTGGCCATGGAAAGAAGGACAAGGCCATGGGTTCAGAGGTCACAAAGACGGTGAAATATTTGGAATCCAGATTGGGAAAATCCAAGTTTCTCTCAGGGGTGAGTGAACATTGTCATTTTTTTCTATGGCCAAGAAAAATGCTTTGACTTGTGGTCTGAGGTTGCAGAGACTGTCAGATCTGAATGAAAATAAGTTTTTGCTACGTCACTTTACTAATTTATCATATTTTGTGTCAATTTATTTTATGTGGCTATCGATAACTTTTTTTCTTTCTTTTTTTTTTGATGTAAGGAGAAAGGGATGGAATGATGTGGAGCATTAAAGTTTTATTTTAAATAGTAAAGTTCCTTCAATGCCGTTACGGCCCCTAGAGCTGGAGCTTATCTCAGTTTCAACAGCATGAAACAGAACAGATGATAATAATCATCTCCTGATGCCGTTTTTTTACTCCCAACTATTTGCTTGCATCCATTTGCACCTGAGTAGAGTAGGGAAAATGCATGTTAAGTGTCCTTCCCAAGGAACACAATATTAGACCTAGCTTTGCTAGGATTCGAACCCAGTCCGGCAGCCTAAGCACTCAGCCACCACCGCCACATTCTTTAATATGCTATTGATTTTTATTGAGAAGCTTTTGATGTCATTTTTATCATCACATGAAAATGAATTTAGTATTATTAGTTGTTATTCCCCCCTCCCCTCCCCCCACACACACACAATTGCATGAAATAGCAAGTAAGAGATACATTTTTTCCATATTTTAAAAAATTTGTTTTACATCTCAAGGCATTTCTTTATTATTTTATGACATTACAAATAAAAAAATCTTTATGTTTTGTTGATGAGTCAGATTGCTCACATTATTTTTTTTAATGGTTTCATAGCAGTCATAGTGCATTGCAAAGTTTTAGTGATATTTTCTGTGTTTGTCATTTCCTGTGGGTTTTTTTTTGAGGTTTTTCGTTTGAGTTTTAAAATTTTACCTACATGTAGTGATCTTGGAGGTTTTGGTGGGATTATTTTATTTTTTCCCAGGCTGCCCTGTAAATAGCCACAGGGTTTTTAATGTGCGCAGAGTATTGTGATCTGCACACAGGACCTCCTTTTTATCGTCTGTCTCCGATGGGATTAGGTGTCGATCCACTGAATAAATTTTGTTGTTGTTAAAGCTCTGAGTAAAGGGGTAACATTTTTCTGCTTATTTGTAATATCCGTGATATGTTTTCAATTGTTATGCACATAGTGACATTTCATTTTTCTTACAGGATTCTTTAGGCCTCAGTGATGTTTGCGTTTATGCCACACTATTTCCTCTTACAATAATAAAGAATTCAGGTAAGTTTAATCATAAAATGTGTCAGTTAGATCATATACATAATTGAAGGGGTCATTTCAATAGCATGCCATGTCCACTTTCTAAAAAAAAAATGAGATAGAGAGGTAATCCTAGGGAATAAAAGGAAATCATGCTTCCAGAAAAGTATGAAAGTGGTGTTATGAAAACACATCACATTTTTAGCTGTTTGAAACTTGGAAGTCCCAAAGCCATCTGTGCCAAAGTTTATTCTCAAGAGATATTCTTTAAGAACTTAACTGTGATTTAGTGAAACTGATATTTGCAGTTATGAAAATCATTCGTAAGCCTGAATTATTGAAGTATTCATTATTTTGGGAATTAAACTAAGCTGTCTAATTTCTTAACCAACTATGGTTTAATGAGTTTCATGACTGAAGGTGGGAAAGAATATGTCACGTTGTAAAAGTTCCTTCAAGGCCATTACGGCCCAAAGAGCTTGAGTTCAGTCAGATTCTATTGTGTGAAACGAAACAGAAGACCATAATCATCTGGACAGAATGCTAGTCTGGTGCAGGTTTTTACTCCCAAGCTAATACTTGTACCCATTTACACCTGGGTCGGATGGGGAAAATGCGTGCTAAGTGCCTTTACCAAGGAACCCAACGTCAGATGTAGCTTTGTTAGGATTCAAACTCAGGACCTCACGATCCAAGTTCAGCAGCCTGACCTCTCAGCCACTGATGCCGCATTGTTTAGGTGCTTGTATATAATAGTTGGCTGGCTACTTTTCAAAGAAGTCATTTTAGTCTTCTTTGTGAATCAAAAAATGGGCATTATAATTAGTTTTGTTAAAACTTGAGCAACACTACCAGTAGTTTGCTAGTTGACATATACTGTGTTAAAGTGGTTCAGTAACTTTGGGGGGGGGAGTTAGCAAGATCATAGAGCGTGTGTTGTTTTATTGGTTAAATTAATTAATCTTAGGAGGTAAAATCTTTTGCTCTCTTTGAACGGTCGAGACAATAGTTCATGCACCCACCACCTGTGTTTTCTTTTCTTCAATCTCTTCAGACAGTAGTATAAAATACCTTTGTCATCTTCATCTTGCTGTTTCTGCCCTCTGGACCAGCAAGCAGCCATTATGATGTGTTAAGAGCTGTTCTAAAAGAACAAACCGACAAATCATGCACATAAATATAAACCTACACCTGGAATCAGGCAATAGGCATCCCACATTATGCATACATACACATGGAAACAGGCTATTATCATCACGCATATGTACACATGGAAACAGGCTATTATCATCACGCATATGTACACATGGAAACAGGAAATTTGCTTCAACCATGCGTACACATGGAAGCAGGCAATGTGCATCATGCATACATACACATGGAAACAGGCAATGCACATCACGCATGCCCTACACTTTGAAACACAGTCTTATGCATTGATGTGAAACTGTTATGAGATTTAAATTCCATTTCTAATGAAAGATGTTTTTGTAAACAGATGCATTGGAGAAATTTCAGAACATTCAAAGGTGGCTTTCAGATGTTGGAGCCAATTCATCCGTGCAGAATGCTGTAGCAGAGGTCACTGGTGGCAAAGGGCAGGATGTTTTCAAGGTTCTATTCTCTTTTTTTTAAAATAATCGCCCTCCCTTTCGTCCCCTCCTTTCATCTCTCCCTTTTTTGCTCTTCAAATATTTAATTTAGTTATACGTTTTCTTTCTGATTTTCTAGGTATGATACAGCTTTTATTTCAATTTTAAAAGTGAAATAATTATTTTCCTTTCTTGTGCTGACTATAACTTTTTAAACTTTTGTCATGTGTCAATTTTGTCTGAATCAAATTAATGCTTTATGTCTATCATGTATACTATAAAAAAAAATTCAAAGTGAAATATATTATTCAACATGAGACGAGATAGCATGTCATTGAGTTTAAAAATAATAATATTTTAGGCATTATAGCCATACGTTGTGGCTGACTTGTTATTGTTAATGCATTAAAAAAATAATTCAACTACAGAAAATGACCAGAATTTATTCCTTTATTTGAGAAATCTTTTTGTTTGTTTCTTTGAAGTAACCCTGTCCACCGTGGCAGTGATCTTAGGGTTCGTGACTGACCTATATTCCTCACGACTCTAGATAGAACATGAAGCATTATAAAAATAAAAAAAACTCCCGTAAATATTTGTTAATATTATAAAGATATAGTCAATGTGTTAAAAATATGTATTTAGTATTCTAGATTTGGTGATAATGATTTTTGGATTGGTCTCTCCAAAGAGTTTGTAATTGTTTCTTTCAGACTGATATTTATAGATCTTACATCAACCAGATCAGAGCACTCCATTAAAACGTGTTTAATAGTGAAAAGGCAATTGTGTTAAAAACATGTTCGCGTGTATGGTGATGTTCTAACAACATTGTTTTTACATTTTTTTTACAGGCCTCTCTCTTGTCTCAGACGTTCCCAGTTTCTCCTTCATCACTGTCTTTGTCATCTCCTGCTGCCGAACAGTCAAAAGGAAAGTCCGCCCAGTCATCTGCCAAGTCAGCTCAGCCGTCTGCACCAGAAGTTCAGGTGCTTACCCGTACTGAAAATATAAAAGCACTGTCTTAATATTTGATGATCAAACAATTTTGAGCTTTTGTCTCCGTTGATATTTTCTTCTGAGAGATATTTAGATCTTTTCTTCCAAGTGCCATACGCAAGTTTGACCATACCTTACTTTGAAAGCATAATGGCCTTTTACTTACTATGTTTAAGAAATTGAAATTGATAGATGGTGAATGAATGATTTATAATAAGTTGATGAATGTGTATGAAGCTAAGCTGATTTGTCTATAATTATTTTTTATGCGTATTGGTCCATCGCAATATCTATTTACTCACCTTTGCATCTTTATATATATTTCTCCTAACATCTAAACATTTAATGATTAACTTAAGTTAAATTTGTTTTTAATTTAAATGCATTGATGTATTCTTTTATTTTTTAAACGGAAATTGTGATAACACAACTATAATTTCCTTTTTAAAGGATTAATAAAGATGATTGAATTAAATTCAAATACACAGGGTACAAGGAGGAAATGGTTTATTTATTTATTCATTGTTCTTATGTAGACAACATATCTACACTTTTTTCAGCGTATACAGATGCATTGTAAAATTATAGGTTAATATACAAATACGTTATTCTACCGACAGAATGGAAGAAGATGTAATCACTTAATTTATCTATCATTTGAGTCTTTTACAGCTATGAGTGAATGTGTTTTGTAGAAATACACTCGGTAAGATAGATTTTCAGACTCATAATGTGGTTTTCAGACGTTGGAGCCAACCATGTAGTGAATTGATTTTGTCAAAGAATAAACAGTTCTTTTAAATCTTCCCATTTCAGATAACGTTTGAAAAGTAACGCCCGAGGAACTTGAAGCTGCTCGTTTAGGTTGGGGCACAGACCTGTCTAAACATCCAAAACCCAAAGAAAGAGTTCATCCTATGTGAGTTAAAAGAAAGTTCCCACCTTTTATATTGTGCCAGACGCTGTTTGTGTAGAATTCATAAATATAATTTCATCATCATCCATATGTTTATTGAGCTATGATGATGCAAGTGGCGTTGGTGGCTGAATGGTTAGGCTGCTGGACTTGGGAACATGAGGTCCCGGGTAAGAATCCTAGCAAAGCTAGGTCCCACATTCTGTTCCTTGGGAAAGACATGTAACAAGCGTTTTCCCCACTCTAACCAGGTGCAAACGGGTACAAGCACTAGCTTGGGAATAACGTCCTGTTCAGGAGGTGATTATTATATCTGTTCCGCTTCACGCTACAGAAATCGGGATATGCTCCGGCTCTAAAGACCATCATGACCTTGAAGAAACTTTTCTCACCGGGAAGGAAAGGAACAAAATAATATCTTAACTCATTTCATGCATAACGGTAGCTTGTGTGAATGCCTGAAGTTTAATCTTTTCAACTTTGGGACCAGAATTTCAATTTTGTCCACCAACACGTTTTTGACTTTACTTTGACAGAATTTGATTTGTATGAAAAGATCCTGTATGTTAGCCCTCTGAATATATGTCGCTGCATTTAACATAATGTATGCTCGTGTTCTTTCTTTATCACATCCCAGACTGTCGAAGAAGAATCGGAGGAATCTCCTGGTCACAAGTGCGTTGCCTTACGTCAACAATGTGCCTCATCTAGGAAACATCATTGGTTGTGTACTCAGTGCTGATGTCTACTCAAGGTGACTATTTCTTGCTACACGTTTTTTTTTGTATATCCCTCATACACGAAATTCAAAATCATTTGACTCCTTCAAAAGATCGTTGAAAACTGAACTTTTCCGCTCTGCATTCGATACACTCAGTTCTTCGGACTCCTTTGTAGCTTTTATTCTTTGTCTCTTTTTCTGTCTCTCTCGCTCTTTTTCTGTCTCTCTCGCTCTTTTTCTGTCTCTCTCTCTCTCTTTCTGTCTCTCTCTCTCTCTCTCTCTCCCTTTCTCTTTCTCTGTCTTCTTTCTCTTTCTGTCTGCCTGTCTCTCTCTCCATCTCTCTCTGCTCTCTCTCTCTCTTTCTCTCTCTCTCTCTCTCTCTCTCTCTCTCTCTCTCTCTCTCTCTCTCTCTCTCTCTCTCTCTTTCTCCCCTTTTGTTTTCCCCTTATTTTTGTATCAGGTACCTGTTTTCTTTCCATTTTGTTGTTTTGATGATTTTCAAGTGTGCTGGCTACAAGGCATTCATTGCAATAGTACAGTACTAACTGTGAACTAACAATACACATCTTGTACCTTACAATGAAATGTGAATAATCAATCTCATCAACATTAGATTATTATATATATATATATATATATATGTTAAAGTATTAGCATACCTGCACCTTTTAAATTTTTTTTTTGATTTCTGTGAAATAAGGATATAGTAGAATCTCGGTGTAATGTACTCCCGTCGGATCACAAAATTAGTATGTTGTAGGCGAGATTCGTTGTAGCCGCGGTTTGAAATGGAAATCATCCGATTGATGCCTCACTAAAACAACGTTAGTTTCCCTTTTCTGCGAGCAAAACAACCTAACTGGTTGTGAACAGAGTCTGCATGAGTGGCTTGTTTTATTTTTTGGTAGAGAGCGAGGAAGGGCTAAAGCTGCGACAGGAAATGACGCCTTGCTATACGCAAAAATTAATCTTCGGCTGCGGACATATCCGAAAATGAGAGAAGACCCACGGTCAAGGTGTGGACATCTGGTTTAGCCTACAAGGCGAAAGGTACCGATTCAGGCCACAGTGGACATTACAACACCTCTACCCACTTACTCATATTATGCCATCAAAGGGTTTTGGCGAAAGTAGGTCTATTGACATTGACTTTTTAGTTTTATGAGATTATCCACCTTGATCTTATGGAAAGAAAGTTTGTTGTAAAGAGGTTTTAAAAAAAAAATGAAATAATACTCCGAACACGGTCTGTTGCATCCAAAACTACGTTCTATAAGAGTACGTTATGGACCAGGTGACTTATAAAGGGGAACAAAAGTTTGTGATTTGAGACCTGGGAAAATGTACTTTGTTACATGTAGCAGAGTGAATGTTGTTTCACGGGCGTGTTATAACAAGAAACTACTATATTTGAGAGTGAGAGTCATTCACTCAGATATAAAGTCTGTTGTAATTAAAGCCCAGTAGGGATTCTACAATGTGAAAATACAGACACAGATATTTTTTTTACATAATTTCATAATGGCATATGATCAATTTTATTGTATTACTCAGATTTGCTCGGCTGAGAAACTACAACGTTTTGTACGTATGCGGCACAGACGAATACGGAACAGCCACAGAAACCAAAGCCATGTCGGAGGGCATCACTCCTCAAGAGATCTGTGATAAATACAACAAGCTTCACGTTCAGATTTACAAATGGTTTAACATTGATTTTGACATTTTTGGACGCACTACAAATGGAAAACAAAAAGAGTATGTGAAAAAGATGCAAAGAAAGTTACATTTATTTATCAAACTTTTTCTTTTCTCGTTTTAAATTTGTTTAATCTGTTTGTAATTTGAAGTAATTAATTCCTAGAAGCTACTGTCTAAAAAGTAAACTTGTGTAATCTGTGTTTTAAACAACATGTACAGATTTTATGTTAAATATTAAGATGAGAGGAAAACTATCCACAGACTAGAACAAAATCTTTAGCTTATTTGAATTTTGACAGTATAGTGAACATTTTTGACATTCAAGCCAAATGAGAGTCCTTTCCATTTCAGGGGGCTCGGTAGTCCAGAGGCAAGGTGTCTGCCTCTCAACCAAGAGGTAGTTGGTTCGAGCCTCTCCAACAGTTGAAAAGTTTTCTTGAGTTCTTTTCGAGCAAAATCTACCCCCTGGTCCAGGTAGGTGGATTGACACCTAGTCCCATCAGAGACGGATGAAAAAAAGGAGGTCCCGTGTGAAAATCACAACGCTCTGTGCACGTTAAAAGATGCTTAGGTTGTTTACAGGACAATCCGGGCAAACTTAAATATCCTACCAAAAATCCAGAGATCACCATAGTTGTGGATGTGGGTGAAATCAAATAAAATTTAAAAAACCTTTAGATTTCAATTTTGATCTTACTTGAAACGTCTTAACAACTTCATCTTTCTGTCTTGAAGGATTGCTCAAGATATATTTTGGAAGCTTTACAAAGGAGGTTACATCCTCAAAGACAGCGTGGATCAACTCAAGTGTACCAAGTGTGACAAGTAAGTGTCCATTTCATTTCCAGTTCAGGTCGAAGGAAAAATCTTTTTTGTTGCTATAATTGATCTGTTAAAAGGATGTCCGTCTGTGAATGGGAACGCATTTTATTATTAATGTGGAAGAAGAACAAAAAAACTCCCACCTTAATTACACATCAGGTGTGAAAGTATACTGGTCATGGCCGGCCATCGGTTGTTGGTAGTTCTTGACTTGCCGCTGCCCCTCCGACCCTTTTCCCCGCACCATACTCCCAGTTGTCCACTTTTCAATTTGTGTTTTCCCCCATTTCTTGTCCAGTCGTGATTTTTCGCTCACAACTTAGTAAAGTTCCCTCAAGACCATTACGGCTCATTGAGCCAGAGCTTATCCCGGTTTCTGTTGCATGAAGCAGAACAGGTGGTAACAATAATCAACTTCCCGACAGGACGCTAGTCTGACACAGGTTTTTATTCTCAAGCTAGTGCTTGTGCCCATTTGCATCTGAATCTGAGTCGAATGTGGAAAATATGCATTACGTGTCTTTCTCAAGGAACATATCGTTGGAATAAGCTTTTGCTAGAATTCGAACTCAGGACCCTCATGACCACAAGTCCGGAAGCCTAAACACTCGACCTCACAACGTTGACTCGCAGGCAAATTCAAATTCATGGATTGGTTTGCAGGCCAAATAAAGGCTGCTCATTTTCACCCATGTTACTCATTTCTTCTTTTTAAATGTGCGTTTATCTATCTTATTATTGATGCATCTATCTATCAGTCTCCTTACCTACCTACTACTCGGTAGTCCAGAGGCAAGATGTCAGCCTCTCAACCAAAAGGTAGTGGGTTCGAGCCCTGCCAAGTTTTTTTTTAGCAAAATCTACCCCCCTGGTCCCGGTAGGTGGATTGACACCTAGTCCCATCAGAGACGGACGATAAAAAGGAGGTCCTGTGTATAGATCACAACACTCTGTGCTCTGTGATCCCTTGGCTGTTTACAGGGCAGTCCGGGCAAAACTCCAGAGATCACCTTAGTTGTGGATGTGGGTAAATCAAATAAAATCAAAACCTACCTACATATGTATACCTGTCCATCTGTATTTTCGTTTAGATTCCTTGCAGATCGCTTCGTGGAGGGCACTTGCCCGCTCTGTGGGTTTGACGATGCCAGGAGATCAATGTGATGGCTGCGGTAAACTCATCAATGCGGTAGAGTTGAAAAATCCGCAATGCAAGATGTGCAAGAGCTCTCCCATCATGAAGACGTCAAATCATTTATTTGTTGACTTGCCCAAGGTGAGAAATGCTTGTGTCGGAAAGTTATATATTACTATCTGATATGTGATGTAAGAGAAGTGTTTCAAAGTGACATGAATTGCTCTGGCTCTGTTATAGATAAAAAATTAATTTTTAAATTCTTTTTCTGTCAAGAGGAGCAGAATAATTCATTGTTCGCTTTTGTTTTCTGCTATTTGAATAATAATAAAAAAATCTGATTCTCTCAGTTTTCTCCTGAAAATCTTGTTTTGTGAAGATAACAATAAAGATGGATTTAACGTCAATATCCCTGCACAAGTGCAGACTCACCGACTTTACATCTTTTATCCCCCAGCAGGCCATTTCATTCAAAGTCCTTCTCAGCTCTACTGGGAGCATACAGTATGACAGCCTGTTAAGCGCTTCGTACTAACATTCTGACAAGATCTTTCTCTACCTATAGCTGGATACTCATTCACACCTGAGTCGAGTGAGGAAATTAGAGTGCACCTGTGCCAGCCATGGGTTTTCAACCAGTGCCATCGTGAATACAAACCTACAACTTGGTACAGTTTTGCTGTGGCGCCTCCGGATGCCCTCCATTGAATAACATTTGCACTACGTCTAAGGGCTATGAATATATTGTCACTACATAATTTCCTGGTCTTTGATATTACCTTTAAATGATTAAATTTCCCTGTCTTAAGTTTCACATTCATTAATATTGACAATTAACCCAAGTTTAGCTTGCGGTGTTACTGGAAGTGACCTTCTTACAGTGAGGGCTTTCGCCAGCCATTTGCATGAAGAAACTAGTGTCAAGGGATGAAGCTAGGATTTAGACTTAGTTTGAACAATGATTTCATGTTTACAGATGATAAAAGACCTATAAAACATGTATTTTCTATAAGTTGGAAGAATAAAGAATTCATAGTGGGATGTTATTGCAACAAGAGAAACTGAAACTAAGGACTAAACTATAGCAGCGATAGCTGTGCCATCAACTTAGACTTGCACGAAGTGTGTTGAATGGGAAAGCGAATGATAACAAGGCTACCAGGAAAGCTTTGAGCTTAACATAAATTGTAGTCTCATCGGCTGTTGTTTAACTATGAACTCAAAGGTCAAACTGCATCATAAACCATTTAAGGAAAGTGGAAATTTCCATTCAAGAAGCCTAGGTGAATGGCCCTAAATATAGGGCCTGCGCGCTTCCCATGCCAATGACGGTGGCCCTACATATAGGGCCTGCATGTTTTCTGTGCCAATGACGGCGGCCCTAAATATAGGGCCTGCACGCTTCCCATGCAAAGGACGGTGGCCCTAAATATAACTTATAAGGCCTGCACATTTCTCGGGCCAACCATAACACGCCCTAAATAAGGTGCCCGTGCTCTTCTTGGATTAAATCAGGTTGGCAATTAAAATAATCACACTTGATTTGCTGCCTTTGATCAATCTTTATAATGAAATGGACAAAAAAAACTAACCTGTTATTTTTTGCTTGAAGTTAGTACATAGAAGGAATGTAGAAGTGGAAGATAATTATGCCCTATGTTATTTTACACATTATATTATAAATCATAGGTGTCACTTCTCTGCTGAAAAAGTTGACTTTTGCTATCGGGGGGGGGGGGGTTAATTTTGTTGTTGTTGTTGACCAACTAGAAGAGGGATATATTGCTTGTGCTGCAGTACTCCACACTAAGATGCCGCTAGAGGGGAGTTTTTATACATACTGTCCTTATTATTAGTTTGATATAGCGTTCTATTGTCTTTTTAAGCCATTTTTTCACCAACCACATTCTGCTCCCGTGTATTGACGGTTGGTCCACAACATTTTCAGCTTTTTCGGATATTGGCCAAATTTATCTTTTGATGGCATTTAAACATTTCAAAAGATCTGATGGTAGTGGACTGTTTTTATTTCTTGCCTTCAACAAAATCTCTCCAGCTTGAGCCAGGTTGAGGAAACATTTGAACTCGGTGTACGAGTCTGGTACCTGGACCAACAACGGCCAGGTCATCACGAACGCTTGGTTGAGGGACGGGTTGAAGCCTCGGTGTATCAGTCGTGACTTGAAGTGGGGGATCCCGGTGCCCTTGGAGGGATACACGGACAAGGTACGGAATTCAATGTTTTATTGTATAAATTTTGGATTTCCTTTTTTTTTGTGGTGTTTTTTGTTGTTTTTGTAGACGATTGAGAGAGACAGAGAGAAGAGACTGTCAAGAAAAGTGTTTTCTTTCAGATGTGGAAAAGGAATGAAAATATGGTGTATTATATTTTTCTTTATTGCTGTGGATTTGTGGTAAAATTTTATTTTCGTTTAGTCATGTCATGGCAATGACATAATAATAATAATAGATATAGTCATCAATCCTTTTGTTGTGCTCTCAGCAAATTTCTCATAATCCTGTTAGTACTTCTAACTTAGACACTTATTCTCAAATGCTTGGTATTTTGTGTTAATTAAAAGAGCTGTTAAGAAAAGTTGGGTTGTTTTGGGTTTTGTTTTTGTATTGGTGATTGCGCTCTCGACCAGAGCAATCAATAGTGGGTGGTTGGTTGGGACTACTGATAGGTACACCTACTTCTTTCTTCTCCCTCTTTCACTTGTTTTTCATCTCAGTGTTTCCTCTTGATTCTCCCTGAGACTCACTGCATATTATGGTAGACAAAGTAAATTTCAATGAAAGAAACAGATTACATAAAACCGGAGCAATATCTGTAGCTGACTTATCCGTTTCATCACTGTTTGTTTCTCCATCTCACAACAGGTTTTCTATGTGTGGTTTGATGCCCCCATTGGTTACATTAGCATCACCGCAAACTACACAGACCAATGGGAAAAGTGGTGGAAGAATCCCAACGAGGTTTGAAAGAGTTCATTGCATTGATATTTTATTTTAGTTTGATTGGGAGGTCGGGAGGGGGTCATAGGGTAAGCAAGCCACACTGCATCTACATGATACGAAAAAGGATATGACTATAGACACGTGCAAAATTAAGTAAATTAAACATTTTGTCTTCTCTGAACAGTGAATTAGATTTAAGTTCATTCACTGTAAGCTTCTTCCATTACATGCAGGGAATGATTTCATTATAATGACTAACATCCCTGTATCCAAATGTTGAATAACACAAATCTATTTTATATGAATGTAAAATGAAGTTCTAAAGTAAGTTGTGGCTTTCTTTTTAAAAAAAAAACTTTATTAGATCGTGCTGAAGTTGGGGTAAAGTGATGTGATTTTTTTGTATGATCAAACAAACTATGCATGATTTATTTTCCCCTTCTCTAAATCCATTTCTGTCGCACGCCCGAGAAAAGTCAAATGGCTGAAAGTAGCTGGTCATTGAACGTAACAGTGTATATTGCTCACTTTAAGATAAAACATGTATAAGCTCTCATTTTATTGTTTGTCATTATAACAGGTGGAAATGTACAATTTCCTGGGCAAGGACAACGTGCCATTCCATAGTGTCATCTTTCCTTCTTGTCAAATTGGTGCCAATGACAACTACACTATGGTCAAACACATGATAGCAACAGGTACAATTTGTAAAAATTGAATATCTTCTCTTAAGATTTTATGTAAGACATAATACCGGCTCATTGTATACTTTCTTTCAGTAGATTTAAATCATAGTTTTTTTGGTTTTTTTTCTTTCAGGTCGTTTTTAAGCTGTCATGCTACAATGTCATGGAAAATTAAACATTACATGAGTTAACCAGGGAAAATGGTTTATTTGCTCGACACTTAGGTTATTGTTTGTGCGATATCTTCTGTATACATTGGTAAATAGAGTTGTTGGTTTTTGTTTTAAATGTCACCATCTTGACATGTTACATGTTTGAACTCTGAGAAAAGCCTTAAAATGATGACAGTCGCACATACTTCCAAGATCCGCTGGCTAAAATTCAATTATGGCTACCTGCGGCCTCTTAACTTCCTTGAGAATCAGGAGTTCTGATATGAAGAGTGGGTACCTAAAAGATGAGAACTTGGAAGTCCAGAGGCAAAGTGCTGGCCTCTCAACCAGAAGGTCGTGGGTTTAAGCCCCACCAGCGGCCGAAAATGTTTCTCACTTTTTTCCTAGTAAAATCTACTCCCGTGGTTCAAGTAGGTAGATCATTACCTAGTCCCATTGGAGATGGGTGATAAAAATAAGGTCCTGTGCGCAGATCACAACACTCTGTGCACGTTAAAGATCCCTTGGCAGTTTACAGGACAATCTGGGCAATAATTAAAAATTCTACCAAAACACCCGAGATTACCTCAGTTCTGGATGTGGGTAAATCAATCAAATCAAATAACAAAACCTAAGAGGTTCATCTACTGAAGGACAAGGCTTGCCTGACCAGCTGACCTTTACTTTCTGGTTGCGTGAGCTTAAAATACCAGCTGTTATTGGGCAGACATCCCAGGTGTGGCTTGCGGTGGTTAGAGTTAGAGAATCTATTACAGCTTTTTAGATAGCACGAGGGAGCTACAGTGAAGTGAAGTCAAAAGGAATAAATGACAACAGCAAGAGACAGAACAAGCACATGATGTGTCATGTATAACCCTTCAATCAGGCAAATAATGAGGAATTTCTACACGTTTACATAGGCATCACACAGTGTGATATCAGAAGGAAAAACAGAAAGGAGGAGGGACGAGTAGAGAGGAGAAGAATCAAGAAATGGAAGACGTTGATGATAAGAATGAGTAGAAGGGAACAGGAGAGAAAAGGGGAGATGGGCTTGATGGAAGTCAAAAGGGAAAGGATGAAAAGGAGATGACCAAAGAATAGGAGAATACGGTGTAGATCTAGAAACAGAGAAACAGTTGTCCTGTTTCTCTTGGTGGAGTTGTCACTTTCTGTCATCTATCAGTTTTTTTTTTATAGATAGTTCGCTTTCCTGTCCCTGGATTTGGAAAAAGGCAAGCTACTTTAATGAATTCAAAGCCCCTCCACTCTCCAAAGCCTAGACAGGTGCTGAAAGTTAAGGTAACGGAGCTGCCAGCAAAGTGCCCTGGTAATTTTGCAGAGAAAATGTTCCTCCGTTCTTTAGGAAACCTCAATATCACTGTCAATTCATTTACTTTACATTCATGGACATTACTTCCCTCTTGAATTTTTACTTTTTGTCTCACAATCTGCGATCTGCAAATGCTATCACTTTGAAACAAAATCTGTCCCAAGAATCAAATTCTCTGAACAGAACAGCCCACCTCCCCTTTCAGTTCAGCCCTTCTAATTTGGAACTCTTTGTCTGTCAACACTCAAGAACTCCCTGATGTGTCTTCCTATAAGCAAAGAGTCAAAACCAAACTTTTTAGAATTGTTTTTTTATTAATCTCAGATAATATCGTGTTTAATGTATTGTCCCATTATTGTGCAGGACTATCGAGCGCCTTAGTGGATTTTGGCGCTATACAAATTTGTAGTCTTCTTCTCCTTCTTCTTCTTATTATTATCATTATTATTTGCGCTCTAATAAAACCAAATCTGTCTTATTTATTGATATCTCTTTGCTGTTTTTTTCTTTCTTCTATCCTGCAGAATATCTGAATTATGAAGACACAAAGTTCTCTAAGAGTCGGGGGACAGGAGTGTTTGGAGATCAGGCAGAGGTGACTGGCATCCCAGCCGATATCTACCGCTTCTACCTGCTTTTCCTCCGACCGGAGTCGCAGGTAGGCAGATACTTTTGTTGCTATGACAACTGAGGAAATGTGTAGTGGCGTGAGCATAAAATCTTGCTCTTCCAGGTTTTACTAGCAAAGAGAGTGTGTAATGCATAGTTGTGGCTTTGAAGACCAGCTTTTGCTCATACAAAGAAGATCGCTTCATAGCTGTCTACCTGTCCATCCATCCATTCATTTAAAAAAAAAGTAAAGCAAATCCCATACTCAGAGTTGAGCGTAGGGTAACCATAAGATTAAAGAAGAATCCTGGTTTTTCTTGGCATATGGCATAATGTGGTAGTTTTGCCAGGTCTGAATAGACCCAGCTACCCATTTGGCTGCTGGGTCGACAGGAGGTTCAGAAAATTTTCCCTGGAAATGGGAAACAACCCCGGGCCTCCTGTATGGTAGTCAG
Source organism: Doris montereyensis (assembly GCA_037039925.1). Lineage (NCBI taxonomy): Eukaryota > Metazoa > Mollusca > Gastropoda > Nudibranchia > Dorididae > Doris > Doris montereyensis. The sequence goes on from JAXRKP010000421.1 coordinate 217,179, forward strand.
ACGCTCTATCGACTGAGCTACCTGTGGTCCATTCATGTACTTATCTAAATATATATATACTTATTCAATCCAGCTATCTAACTGTTTGTTTTTAGATTTTTTATTGGTTCTTTTCTGTTTACATATTTTATATGCATGTCATGATCTCAACATCTTTATGAATGTTCTGCAGTCAACAGTTGAGAAACTATAGGAGAAATGGAAAAACGCTTTCTGGGTATTTTCTGGGTGGCATGGGTTCTACTTTATCTTTGTTTTTCATTGAAATGACTTTGTGAGTAAGTAAATTCATTAAGCTTTCAGCGGAAGAGATATTTTTATGTATTTTTCTTGGCAATGAAAGGTTACAGAGAAATTTTTACAGAAGATGAATGCAAATGTGACACGTTTCATAATTTTGAGATCTTTTAAAATGAATAAATCACAAGCTTTCTGGATCATGTTTCCCTGCTGTAGAAACGTCTTCAATATTACTTCCACAGGACACTGCTTTCAGCTGGGACGACTTTTTGCTGAAGAATAATAGTGAGTTGCTCAACAATTTGGGCAATTTCATCAACAGGTAATATTTTTTGTACATGAAAATGTCTTATATTTATGTTTTCTGAATTTTTTTCTCTCTAGAAGATGGTGGTAGACAGTTAGATGTGTGGCAATTTAGATGCAAGTTCTAAAAGGGTTACGGTGTAATCTTATGCATAGCTGCCAATAAGTAGGTATAAAATGTATTAAGTACATTATTTTCTTTCTGGGTTTCTTTTGCTTTGTGTCTGTAAGTATGTATTTACCTTGAAAAGTATGTAAATTGAGGGTTAATTATTAAGTCTATCGGTAGTTTGTTTTTAAAGAAACTCTAAGTGAACGGCAGAGAATCAGAGAAATTAGGTGAAAGTCAGGAGACGCCATTTTGAGTTAGGAGGACTACTGTCGTGACTTTGCCAGAAAGGCAGACTTTTTGTTATTTACCCTAAAGGAGATTACTTCAAGTCAAATTATCAATGCTTTCTGGGATGTTGTGTGTGGTAGAATTAGTTCATGCGGTCAGCGTCTGGTTTTTTAAAAATTATTTAGAAAGGTTGGCAGCTGTGTTATATATTTCAAAACATCTCCTTTTTTCCGTTTTTTTCCATCATTAGTACAATACATATTTATTTAGTGGGTTTTTCAAACTATCATGCTTTTCTTCTCTTTTAACCAAAAAAATTGTTTTTAAATTCCGCAGGGCACTCATGTTCCTGAGCAATAATTTTGGTGGTGAGATTCAAGCTATGCAAGAAACAGAAGAAGATTTTCAACTAATGGCTCTTATCACGAGGGAACTAAGAGCGTATATTGACAATCTGGAGGTTTGCAAGTAAGTCTAAAGAAGATAATAATAGTAATAAATGTATTTAACGCTTTTGAAAATGGCAAAGAAAATGGCGTAAAGCAGTTTTGAGTCTTAGAGAAATAATGAATTGCAACTTGAAACTAATTTTTTGTTTTTTTTTGTTTTCCAGACTCCGTGATGGAATTCGCAACATTCTGTCCATCTCTCGACTTGGGAACCAATACATGCAGTCCAATAAACCATGGGTTTTGTGTAAGGGATCATCTGAAGAAAAGTAAGACTTTTATTTGAATTTACAAAGTGAATTATTTTCTGAAATTCTTCAAATCTAAAGTTAGACACTCAAATTTTTATATATGATATCGGTTATGATATAATACTAATAGATTACTACGTTTTGAGAAAGAAGGAAGAAAGAAAGAAAAGGAATTATTTATATACCGCCGATATCCACATAGAAGTGCTCAATGGCGCTTACATTTCAGCAAAGTATACAATGACACATCATGTAATATTACAACTTATCACATATATACACACACGCGCATGTGTATATATAATATAATATAAAATGCAATTGTTGTAGACAAAAATTGAGATATAATTCTGGAGTATATCAGTGCCTGTCATTGTAATGTAGCGGAAAAGTTAAATGCTTGAATGCAAGTTTGATATTTAATCATTTTTATATAAGAAAGGTGATGATACTGGTGATATGAATCGTAAAAAGCATAAGGCATCACCAGCATGATTCAAAGTCTGAAATTACACGACTTGTTAAAGGCATTTTTATCCTTTTTAACCCAAGTAGCGTCGGTGGCCGAGTGGTTAGGCAGCCAGACTTGGGGTCATGGGTCCGAATCCTGACAAAGCTAGGCCTGACGTTGTGTTCTTGGGGAAGATACTTAACATGCATTTTCCTACTTGAACCAGATGCAAATGGGTACAAGCACTGGCTTGAGAGTAAAAACCTGCGTCAGACTAGCGTCCTGATTGTTATCACCTGTTCTGCTTCACGTTTTTAGAAACCGGGAAAGGCTCTGGCTCTATGGGCCTTGAAGAAACTTTACTTTTTACTTAACCAGAGAATAGTAGCGTGTAAGGATCTAGTAGCATAGAAGGCCTTCTTGATGTTAAAACACTTTCGCAGCTGCTCAATGTTTAATTCATTTCTTCTACTTTTACAAAAGTGAACTATAATCTTTAATGCCCCCATACTATCTATCTATCTTGCATTTATTTATAGAATTACCAAGTAACTCATGGGCAGTTGGCGGTGGGTGCTGCTAGTAGGTTCTACTTTTTACTTTTACTCCTGCACTTTTTTTACATCTTACTTTTTCCTCTTAATTCACCCCGAGATCACCGCATATGGTGGATAAGGGGTAACTTCCATATAAACAAACCAAGCGGCGTGTAATTGTAGTAATGCTTCCTGATTTTCATCTTTCAGAATAAGAGCTGGTACGGTCGTGAGTCTGTGTGCAAACATTTCCTGCCTCCTGTCCGTCCTTCTGCAACCCTACATGCCTGTGACTAGTGCCACCATTCAGAAACAGCTCAACGCTCCAGCATCTGCCAATGTGATAGAAGAGGCGAAGTTTGTGGCATATCTCCGCCCTGGACACAAAATCGGGAAAGTAGGTTGTCATGTGTGGAAGAAAATGAATGTACTCTGGGAAATTGAAGGGGTCATTTCGATGGTGTGGCTATGTCCATTTTCATGAAAAATGAGACAGAGAGATAGTCCTAGGGAATACAATGTACAACGTTTTACATAGGCAAAACAAACAACGATCTAAATTCATCATTGCTTAAAATGTGCCATGAAAACAAAAGATGTTAATTGTTGTCAATCAAATCAAAGATGCATGTCCAACCAATCCTGACTACCACCCGGGAGGCCTGAGTTCGATTCCTAGTCTGGGCAAAATTTTCTGGCCCTCCTGTCAACTCAACAGCGAAATGGGTAGCTAGGTCTATTCAGACTTGGCGAAAGTAAAGGCGGCATGGAAAGCAATGGCAAACTAGCACATTGTGCCATATGCCAAGCAAAACTAGGACTCTGCTCCTAATTACCCTACACTCAACTTAAATCTTATTCATGTCCAGCGTGTTACAATTGAAGAATTTAAAGATGTTTTGTTGTATTTCTGCTGATGTCTGCATTTTTCATCTTTTTCTTTCTTATAGCCCAGCCCCTTATTCCAGAAAATTGAAGCAGACACGATATCTTCATTGAAGAAACAGTTTGCTGGAACGCAGGAGAAGAAAGCACCATCAAAGGTTGTTAATCTTTATTACTTTGTTGGATTTCATTATAGTATTCATAGAGATACAAAAGTGCACACTGACCGACACAGATCTTTCTTATTTTTTCATGCTCTTTCTTTCAACACAAGTGGCGTCGATGGCTGAGTGGTTAGGCTGTCGGACTAGGGATCATGAGGTTCCGAGTTTGAATCCTAGCAAAACCAGGTTCGACGTTGTGTCCCTTGGGAAAGACATTTAACACGCATTTTCCCCACTCTAAGCAGGTGTAAATGGGTACAAGCACTAGCTTGGGAGTAAAACCTGCGCCAAACTAGCGTCCTGGCCAGGAGGTGGTTATTGTCTTCTGTTCCGTCACACTGTAGAAACCAGGATAAGCTCCGGCTTAAAGGAACTTTACTTACTTTCAACACAAGGGCCTGACGTTGAAGAAAACAATCATCTCATGGCGTTATAAGAAATAGCCAATGTCCCGTCCCCGCCCCTTCCTGTCCCAGTGGGTAGTTAATAATAATGATAATAATAATAACAAAAGTAATAATAATGTGCATATTTCTATAGCGCACAGTCTCCCAGGGAATGGGCTCTAGGCGATTCACGTGGATAGAAGAGTTCTACACACAATTAAATTGTAGGACACAATTTCATTCATGAATGAAAAAAAAAAGAAGTCTTACACTGGCTCTTGAGATAAGGCAATGAATCTACTTCCCATAGTCTAAGAGGAAGTGAATTCCAGAAGGTCGGTCCAAAATGAGAAAAGACTCTAGTTCTAGCTTTAGCACGAATTCTGAGAATAGTCAAACGGGAGGGATCAGTTGCAGAACGCAGGTTGCTGGGAATTGAATATCTGTTCAGTAGTTCCGAAAAGGTAGAGAGTTTTTCCAAGACAATCTAAAACTAGGAGGCATGCTTTGTATTTAGTATCGTTATTGCTGTGATATGTCATCCATGTAATGTTCACCGTGCGACTCATTTTTCTTGTTGTTAGCTGTAATTACTGTTATTAATGTCGCAGGTTTTGTAGTACTTGATGTCTTTGATGCATTAGGGGAAGATTGATATTAGAAGTTAGTGAGAAATGAGTTGCCTTCATGCAAGAAAAAAGAATTCCCTAAAAGAGAAAAAACCCCATGTAATTTAGAATATTTACTACCATCTCATAAGAGGGATTTTCGCATTGAGACGTTTTACTTGTTCCACGTGAGATAAAAATATCAGTTTTAGAATTTGGCTGAATTTTGATAAGTTTTGATGGTGATTCTATATTTCAGTCTTCCTTTATTATTAGGGAGAGGAATGACATTGAATAATATTAAAGCCCCATTGGAACAAAAACGAGACAAATAGAAGGAATAGACAGAAAAGAATCCTGGCCACCATGGGGATTGAGCCCGCAACCTCTGCGTTGGACCCATCGCTCGCCATGAAAAGAAAAGAGCGCTACCAACCGAGCTAGGGGAGGGGGTAGCTTCTTGTTTCCTCCTTCAGAGGCTTATTTCCGCTGAAACACTCCCTATTAAGCAAAGAAATAGGGTGAAATATTTATGAAAACGATCTGAGTTTAATTTATTGAAAAGTTAAATCTGAAAGCAGGATCTACCTTTTTGTAACACTAAAAAAGAACAACTTTAGGTGTCAAGACTTTTAAGAATGCATATTGTATTATTATTTAAGAAATCACTGTCTGTCGTTTGTCGCACACATATTTCATCTCCTACTCTTATGCTTCATGCAGCCTAAACCACAAGGTGGCAAAGACGCTAAAAATGCCGGTGGAGAACCCAATGCAGCTGTACCTGTGTCCAACCCAGAGGAAGTGGAACGTCTGACAAAAGCAGTTGTAGATCAGGTATGATGAAATAACTCCGTGATCACAAAATCTTGAAATTAAGTTGAATACTTCTGGTATATTTCTAAAGATTTTCTAGCTATGCTCAACTCGTAATTGACCTGGTTAACAACGACAGATTTCACTATCAATTTATTGTCTTATAGATGAATTTCTGTTTTATCCTATTGTAGTTTTTTTTTACACCATTTGAAGGTTTGTTGTTGTATTCACAGCCATTACATATCCCCCAGAGAATATTTGTGTATTGCAATTTGTTTATCATAATAGATAGACGTTGGTTTTTTTGTTTGTTTTCTAGTCTTAAAAATGTTTATTTGTTTGTTTACCAGACAAACGTTGACAATTACATTGCTACAATTTCTGGCAATTTGACAGCAGCCTCTTTAGTTTCTCTTTTTTCTTTCTTCCTTGCATGCCTTACATCATTCAAACTTTTTTTTTTCTTCTTTCTGTTTGAATGAACGTACAGGGCGGTAAAGTAAGAGATCTGAAGGCTGCCAAGGCAGACAAGGCTGCAATCGATGCCGCAGTGAAAATGTTGCTGCAACTGAAACAAGATCTGGTGGCGGCTGGCGGCGTTGATCCTGGTGCGGCTCAAAAGGGGTCCAGTAAAAAGAGTAAAAAGAAAGCATAACAAGCCCATTACGTCACTCTCCTACATTAGAGGTATTTTCTGAACACAATTTGACATTAATCTCACCGGTTCCTGCAAGTTTATCGTCTTTTTTTTCTTTTAAATTAAAGCTTCAATTTCAATTTCTACGAACATATTTTTTCGCAGTTTTTCTTCTTCTTAAAACATCCCCTTTTTTTCTTTGTTTAGATGTCCTCTAGAAAGATTTTTTCCTGTTAGTTAAAATGTTAGTTTTTGTTTAGACGTTTTCATTCACTCATGGGTCTAGTTGACACAAAAAATGTGTCCATCGACGAGATAACATCATATGATTACTTCTGTGATAATAAAAAAAACCCATCTTGTTACTGTTATGTTATGCTAGCAGCTAAGCTCACTGATAGATATTATGGAACGATTTTCAGTCTATGAGTGTAAGTGGATTGGATGTTCTAGCTTGGTTTTGGGTTTTGGTCAGAATGGTGTTACTGTATCTGCCATTTGTGTTTGAAATACATTGGAAGCAGTGATGCTATATATGACTGATTTTTGTAATTCATGTATTCTTTTTGTTTTTGCTTTGGACTTTCTTGCTTAAGATTCTAAGAGGGGAGCTGGGTTGCGTTATTTTATGAATTGATATAGATTGACCGTGAAGGTTTAATTTGATAATGGTTGTAACTCACATCTTTTGGATACATATTGATTGATTCATGGATTTTTCAGATGGGCACATCATTTTGTTTTGTGTGATTGTCCTACAGAAGTTTGAATTACTCCTAGCTTTTTGATCCAAGTGACATTGTATTGAATGGACTATAGGATGATCGTTTAGTGGTAGAACCTCCCCCCCCCCCCCCCCCCTCCCAACAAAGGTTAACTAGTTAATAAGAAGGAAATAAAAGAAACGTGGGTCATTATGTATCTCTACAGTATTCTCATGATAGTCATCAGGCGCCTTATGGACAGCCTTCTGTTTTCACAGTCAGAATAAGATCAGATAAGATAATTGTATTGATCTCGTATGAGAAGGTTGACTAGGTCACATGACACAATTTTGCAAAGGTACAAACAAATTTCTATTTAAACATTGAAATATAACTAGAATAGATACATAAAGGGGTCAGGGTGGGTCAGCGGAGTGGAAAAATTTGAAAAATTCACTCAGTCGTAGACACTTGTACTGTCATGTTACAAACAAAATGCATATTCAGACATTCTATGTAATATAATAATATAGAAGAGTACATGTACATACATGTAGATGGATAAGAGGACAATTTCCATCGTCTGTGCTCAGTTTGCAACAGTCTTATTGGATAGGGAATAAATGAATTCGTGTGAACTCCAGACTTTTGTAAATCGCAACCTGTCAAAATGTACATTGACTAGCATCTGCTGATTTGAATACAATTTAAATACTAGCCAAGATTCATCTTATGATTTTTCTTTTTGTAATTAAAGAGAGACTATGTGATTGTATAATGTGTAATTAATAAAAAAAAAAAAAAGAGGTACAGGTTAAATGTACAATAAGTATCATGTATGTTTTAAAACGTATTGAAACAAAATTGTCTTCTAAATCATTTTCTTCTAGTTTTAGTTTTAATGTCTATTAATCTATTACTATGTAATTTTGTTTGTATCTGTGGCCGGTTGATGGATTGCTACTGGTAGGTCCTAGTCCTACTTCTTTCCTTTCAGTTTTTTCCTATCTTTCAATTTGCAGTTTCCTCTTAATTCTCCCTGAGATCACCGCATATTGTGGACAGGGTAAATTTTAATGAAACAAAAGTCTATATAGGCATGAAAGACAAACTGATTGCTTTGTCCTGTGTGTGTTTTTGACTTATATTGGAAAAAGGCAGCTTTTGACCCGTTTTTATCTTCAATGCAGTCACAATTAGATCATTCTATTACTACAGCGGGAGTCGGATTTAACAAGGTCTCTGGGACTGACGCTAGGTCCTCGTATGAGACCTTGCGTTGAATGCGATGCCATTTCGATAAATCAGAATGAAGCGACGGTACAGCGAGATACAGGTGTGATGACTGCTAGCGCGGAATAGATAGAAGAAAGAGCAACAGAGAGAAAATTAGAACGAGATAGTGCCGGTCACTATTATCATTTTGATTGGACCAGCGCTTTTCCCCACTAGCCCATCTTCAACTCACTCACACTCACACCAAGGATACTACAGAAGAATAATTGTTCTAATAGTATCTTTGCTCACACTACACAGCCTAGCCTGGCTGTTAACAATTAATTAACAAGTCATCCGTCTGCCTCCCAAACACACACATGCACATGGTGCAGCGTCAGTCCATGACTTGAGCGTTTAGGCTGCTTCTCGCTGGTAAAACAGTTTCACAACGAAGTGAATCGAGTGAGAAGTTGTTTATATGTTTCACTGCCTTCATCAACAGGCACAACCTTTTTTGTAGGCAATTTTACCCCTGCCAGGTCCTTGTTTGATGTGTTGTTTTTTTAACAATGAGAATGAAGAGGGAGGGGGGGGGGGATTCTTTTGACCTCACTGTAACCGACATTTCGTTGAGTGTGATTTCGATGGATGCGGCTTCAACTGTATTAACAAAACTGTTCGTCATCCTATACATCCATCAATGTTGAGATGTTATGGGCTTTTGAAACCATCAATTACTCAATGTCTTGAAGAAAAAACTGAGAGAAGGAGAAAAGGTGTAGGGCAGTATATTTATGAAAAATAAACATACGATTTGAATTGCTTATTTATTTATAATGAAAGGCACAAGGACATAACTGTGCCAAACATTCAAATTTTGTTCACTGTTAATTTTCTGTTCATTTTTTATTGTCACTGTCATGTTTTCATTACTATGGAGATATAATGGTCTTTTAAACCAAACCATTATTCAATGTCTTCAAGGAAAAGTGGTACTTAATGAGAAATGATGTATGGCAATGTATTTTTCATTAATTGTAAAAGAAAATGGTTTAGGGTGCTCGTTTATTTACAATAAAAGTTATGTGCAGATAACGGTCTTAAACAATGGATTTCTTTTTTTTTCCCAAAAGAATTGATGCTGCTGTCATTGAAACTGAAAACCCAATTCTTGCCATTGCAGATGTTGTCATGTTAAAAAAACATTTACAAGTCACCTTATGTACGTAATTTCAATAAAAATGAGAAACTTTAATTTGTTTTATTATTTCATCTTCAATGTTAATTATTGTAAATACAGTGATGACCTACATGCTTAATATTCTATTGATGCAAATATACCAGGATAGATATAGGCAATTATGTTTGATGGAGATGGAAGTGTAGTAGTAAATGAATGATACAAAACGCGTTTACGATGGCTTGAGGAGCACGACTAACTGGGACTGGGATCATAAGCTAGGAGTTTGAGTCCCTATGAGGTCATACACATTATAACAAACAGGTATGCTACACCCCGGGTAATACCAAGTGCGATTATTAGATTGTGTTAGTATTTGATACTGAGGTCACGCAGGTAGACTTTAACACACTGCTATTCCAACTTTTTGAATTAATAAAGCCTGTTCAAAATGGGGGGCATAGATGAACGGAAATTCTCCTTAAAAACAGAAGAGTCTGAATAGACCTAGCTACTCATTTTGCTGTTGGGTCAACATGAGGGCTAGAACAAATTTGCTCGGAATCGACCTCAAGCTTCCTGGATGGTAGTCCAACACTCTACCGGCATCTCCAACCTGCGCGTTGGTAGCATTATCAAATTCAAACCCTTCTGCTAATAATAATTAATAAGCTTAGTGGCCGGGAATGAACAAAATTGATGATAAACTTACTAACCGATAGACACGTAGGAACATCTGTCTCCTTTATGTATGTTATAATTATAATAGCAATAGTAGAACATTTTTATATTGCCGTTCGCCGAAACGTCAAGACGCTTTACAATAAAAGTTGAAATATTCTCAAAATTATACATTTAAGATTTTAAAGTCGCAATCCGGACATACCCACATGAATAAATGAAAATTTAAATTATCGAAATTAGGCATTGTAATTGTATACATTAATTTCAATTCAATCATTTACAGAAGGTATTTCCTAGAAAGATGTGTTTGAAGTAGTTTTTAAAAAGTATTATAATAAATGTCTCACAGAGGCAAGGTTTAGAGACAATTTCTGTCCAGTCTTCTTGGGAAGACCAGACAAAATACATCCATTATGTGGGTATTGGATTTTACTATATAATAAAGACAACACAACCCACCGTCAAATTTATTGAGGTCACATAATATAACAAGATGTGAAGTCATTAATTCATTAGATGCCTGTTGACTGTTGTAAAACAAAATTGAGCCCAGTTCTGTAAATTCTTAAACTCTCCACCCCCACCCCCAGGGCTATTGAGTGACTCCTGATGTTGCTAGTGTTAAGCAAATCAAGTGATGTAAGACCACTCACCGAACATGAGACAAGGTTGTTACCAAATTTCAAACAATTAGCATATTAAGTAAACGAAACACACACACACACACACAACCACATTAAAAATTAAGTAAACGAAACACACACACACACACACACAACCTCATTAGTCTTCCGAAGGGGGCGGAGGTGGCGAGGCGAGGACTGAGGAAAAGAACATATATGTATATACAGAATGATTTCATGACCAAGAGAAATCAAAGTCAAGAAGATGCTTTCTAACACTTTTCACACTCAGAAATCCAATATAGATTCATCTGATTGATACTACAGCTGTCAAACCCAAGATGTTAGTATTACACACGAAGGAGCAACAGTGGAATGGAGTCAAAGTTGATACACGGCAATAAGTGACAACTCTGTCAAGAGATACAAGACACGATGTATTTAGATCTAGACCTTAATCAATGCTAAAGCTGTGAAACCTAAGACACTACAGTTACACGAAGGAGCCACAGTGGAATGAAGTCAAAAGTGACTGACAAACGATAATAAATCAAGGGACAACTTTATCAAAAGAAACTGAACAAGATACATTTCCCCCTGTTTCGTAATATTATATTACATAATTCTTATTACATGCATCACCGTCTTTCCTCTCGATTATTGTCCTTTATACTCGCCACCCCACCCCCCCCTCTTTCCTCCTCTTTTCTGTTTTTCCTTCTGACATCCCACCGTGTGTTGCCTGTGTATGTATAGGTTAGGTGTGTGGATATTTCTCGTTTGTTGTCTGACGAAAGGTCATACCCGAAATGTCACGTGTTTGTTCTGTTTCTCTTGGTGGTGTTGTCACTTATTGTCATTTAACACAAATCCAATAGGGAGGCTCGTTAGTCCAGAGGCAAGGTGTCGGCCTCTCGACCAAAAGGCCACGGGTTCAAGCCCCGACGGTTTACATTACATGTATTTTCTCGCCCCCCCCCCCCCCCCCCCGAGTTTATATCCTGTGTGCAGATCACAACACTGCACACGTTAAATATCGTTTGGTTGTTTATTTACAGTTCAGTCACAACGATGCTGTACGGGCAACGTAAACAAAATCCTACTTAAATTTCCGAGATCTCCTGAGTTGTGGATGGGGGTAAATCCAATTCAAAATTACAAATCCAAGATAAGAATTGGCGATGAAAAGGCTTGTGGAAAGAAAAGTTAAACAATGAGCAAACGGTCACAACAACCAAACTACACACTCAACCCTTCAAACACACAATATTTCATGTTAATGTTAAAATACACCGGGCAGTGGACAGGTAAGTACTTGTTCGGGGACTAGATGATCCCGCCTTCCACGAGTCTCCTGCTGCCTTGCAAGTCGGTCTTGGCTGACCAAAGGCTCAGGGAGTTAACCCTGACATAAAATAACGACATGCTGCTTTGCATGCTGGTCTTGAATGACCAAAGGCTAAGGGAATTAACCATGGCAGAAAATAACAATGCCTGGTAGGGAGCCTCAAGGTGGCAGCCCCACCATCTACCTAGGGTACAGTGGGCTTATCCCCTGCTTATCCGAAACCTAACTGATGCAGAGAAATAAATATAATGTAACCGGCTTGACCTTTCAACGACGAAAATGGAAACGAACACGGACTGTGATTTTTGGAACATGGAACGTTAGGCAATAAATGGAAAAGAGTTAGAATTAGTTGAAGAAATGGAAAAATTCAAAGTAGACATTTTGGCTATTACTAGTATTACAGAAACAAAGAAAACGTACAGGGAATAGAAAATGTAGGACCAAATCAAATTTTAATCTTCTCAGAAGTAGATGTCAAAGATAGAGCTAGAGCAGGAGTAGGTCTCCTAGTGCATAAAAGGCTTGAAAAGCTACTAGAAAGCTGGAAATTTATAAGCCCACGGCTATTAGAGGTAAATATTAAACCAAAAGGAAGAGAAATTAAATTATTAATAAATAGCTTATGGACCAAACGAAGACGCCACTAAAGAAGACAAAGATACCTTCGAAAACGATTTACAAACAGCTGCAGAGAATCTTAAACATAAGCAGGAACTAATGGTTTTAGGAGATTTAAACGCTAGAGTATGCAAAATCAGGGTGAGTAATAGGTAAAGAATGAGAGGCAGATAGATCTGAATGATAGCACAAAAGAAGAAAATGGCAATTGTATAAAGAAACACTCCTCAGTTGTACTGAAGAGGTATGTGGTAGGAGACAAACTAAAGGAGATGGGAAAAGAACAGCATGGTGGAATGAGAATGTCAAAACTAAGATCAAAGAAGAGAATGATGCCTGGAAAAAATACTTGCAAACAAAGAGACCAGAGGATAAGATAGATTATGTGAATAAAAGAACTCTCGCCAAAGAGGAAGGGAGGAAAGCAAAACAGGAACAATGGGAAGAGTTTGGACAAAAACTTCAAGAAAGCTATCATGGAAATCAAAAGCTGTTCTGGGGGACAATGAATAGCATGAGAAAGGCCAAAGCATGCCCAATACGACAAATTAAGAATGCCAAAGGAGAAATAATGAAAGAAGACAGCCAAATCATGGAGCCGTGGAGAAAGTATTTTTAACAATTACATAATCCATCCATAGCATATGAAACAAGGAGAAAAGATCAATTAGTAACAAGTAATCCAGAGGAGACAGCTGAAGATGTAGATATATCAATGGAAGAAATCCAAACAGCTATAAGAAAAGTGAAGTTAGAAAAACCCCAGGAGCAGATCAAGTTTATCCAGAAATAATTAAAAACCAAGGGAGAGAGGCAGACAAACTACTACATGTAATATCTCAACAAGCATGGAAGTCCAAAAAGGTGCCAGACGACTGGGAAAAGGCAACGGTAGTACCAATACATAAAAAAGGATCAACTATGGAATGCTCAAACTATAGAGGGATATCACTACTTAGCATACTAGGAAAAGAGTATGCCGGGATACTGAAATGAGACTAAGGAAAAGAGTAGTGTATCAGATTGAAAAACATCAGAGTGGATTTAGACCAGGAAGAAGTGTACAAGACTGCATGTTTACAATTAGACAAATAATAGAAAAATTCCTTGAGAGAAACATTGACTTGCACCTGTGTTTTATAGATATAGAAAAGGCGCTTGACAATGTGAGGAGGGACGAACTATGGCATTCCTAAAAGAACACAATGTAGAGAAAAAAGGCATCCTCACAAATGAAGAAAAGGAATGTAGGTATGTGGAAGCTCAAACCAGTAAATGTATCAATGCTTTCATTTGCCAATGATTTAGTTCTGTTTGGAAAATCAGGAAGTGACCTTCAGTCGAATATCAACATTATGAACAATGAACTAAATAAAAGAGGAATGGAGTAAATGCAAAGAAAACCAAAACAATGCTAGTAACTAGGGAAGCTAAAACACAAAATCTTAAATTAGGCAGGGGAGAATTTAGAACAAGTTCACAGCTACAATCACCTAGGAGTAATGATTAACTCAACCCAAACACTGGAAGGCAGAATGGGAGCTGATAAAGAATGATTAAGTGTGACGGAAAACTAAAAGAAGAAATCAGCGAGAAAATCCAAAAGGCAAGTGTTATATATAACCATCTAGGAAAGGCATTTGTGGGTAAACAAGAATTGTCAACAAAAACCAAATGACAGTATACAACACAGTTTATTGTCCTACTCTCCTCTATGACAGCGAAACCTGGACCTTAGACAATAGAGAATACAGCAGAGTGCAGGCAGCTGAAATGAAATATCTAAGAAGAGTAGTAAGGAAAACTAAAAGAGACAAAATCAGAAACACAACAATAAGAGATCAAACCAAAGCAGATGGCATAAAAACTAAAATAGAAATAAATCAATTGAGGTGGTTTGGGCATGTAAACAGAATGAATGACAATAGAATAGCTAAATAAGTATACAGTGCTAAAGCCCAAGGTAAAAGACCAAAAGGCAGACCTCGGAGAAAGTGGGAAAAAGATATAAAAGAGGCATTGAAGAATAGAAATTAAACATTTTTGGAAGGAAACAGAAAATGCCAGGACAGGGCATCCTGGAGAAAGATCATCTCGGGCATCTGAACCCATACACCGAAAGGTAGAATGGGAACTGATAAAGAAAGAAAAAAAGTTAAAATACATAGTTTTTAGTACACAACCTTTCGAACACACAATATTTTATTCTAAAATACACAGTTTTTAAGATACATGTACATCCTCCATTACACAACCTTTCAAACACACACACACACACACACATCTTTTCCTACACTCAATCTTTCATGCGAATAAATCTTTCGTACACACAACCTTTCAAACACAAAACCTTTCCTACACACAACCTTTCATCATACACATATACAAACACAATCATTCCTCGACAACCCTACCAAACTCATAAAAATACATTGTATAATGAGAGAGGCAACGACTCATGAAACAAACAAGGTGTTGTTGCGTCACTGACTCGCCATTGCTACGATATGCTCTCTGACTTGACATCAACCTTGCCAAGGATTCTGTATAACTATAACCGACTATCTATAAATCGATATGGCTGAACAAAGGCAACCAAAATGTAATTTCTACACATCAATATACACATCCTCCGATGTCAAGGAAATAAAAAAGGAATGGTACAAATTTGCATCCAGTTGGAACAATTCAGGCGCTAAATTCAACCAATGCAAGCCAGTTAAATTATCTATCACCACTTCTTCACCAGTTTTGTCAGTCAACACAATGCACCATACCACAATGGAAACATGGACACTGCCAGATTGATGGGAATGAGCATGCAGATGAAGAGAAGGCAATTATCAAGGCGGCCGACTACAATCAATGGGGAGAAAATCACAGCAGCTATAATCCCAAAGACCCCATACACCAACTTGACAGAAAGTCCCAGGTCACACTTTTCAGATTCAGGACTGGGCACAACTGTATCCATCAACATTATGTATCGCTATCTGAAAGTTGGTGAATCAGAAAGGTGTGAGTGTGAAGCGTCCCATCAGAACACTGAACATATTCTCCAGCAGTGTCCGTTTCACACATCAGAGATACCAGTGATACACCCGGGCGAGGCACTTCTGGAATAAAAGCTCTACAGCCCTATGGAGAGTTTGCAAAAGACTATGCACTTCATGGAGACAATCCTCATCTTGATTTGACCCTCTGGCAGAGAGATCGAAGAAAAAGAAGAAGAAGACTATCACTATAAAACGATATGGCTGAACGAAGGCAACCAAAATGTAATCTCTATACATAAAATATGAATCCTCCAATTTCAAAGAAATAAAAAAAAAATTGAATGGTACAAAATTTGCATCCAGTTGGTATAAGGAAAACATGTGTTAAATATCGTTCTCAGTCTCAAGGATGTTACATCAAGGCCTGGAGTCCCAGCTCTTCACCGCTCGACCTCCTACTCCTATACCAACAACAATAACCCATTCATCTGTAAAATACTAATGACATAAGATAATATGAAAGCCCCATAGGAACAAAGGCGAGACAAATGCAAGGAATAGACAGAAAAAATCCTGGTCACCATGGGGATCGAAACCGCGACCTCTGCGTCGGCACCCATCACCTCGCCATGAAAAAGAAAGCGTGCTACCAACCGAGCTAACTATGTTTAACTAACTTAGCTCGGTTGGTAGCACGCTTTTTTTTCATTTCCGACATACCCCTTGCCTCACTGTTTGTCTGTAAAATACTGTGAACTGCCAGCTCTATTTTCTACAGTTTTCACGCTACAGTAGTAACCATGTGCCTGTGTGTTTTTAAATTTTTATAATACATGTACTTTGTATGTGCCTAGTGCACCATGTACAAATAAATATTCAACAATGTCATCAAACTGAAAATTAAGTTGGTGGATATGTACTACGGTGTGCCTCTCTGTTTTTCCCATCCACTCTTTTAATTGAATATTTCATTTGGCTGTTTCCTCCTAATTCCTCATGAGATCACCACATATGGTGAATGGGATAGCCTTAAGTCCATTGAAAAAAAATCAAATTTGTGTTGTTAGTGTTAGTAATATGTGCCGATTGTGAAGATGCGGAATTGTAGTGTATCAACATGCTTACTAAGAACCATTTTTAAATACTTTTTTTTTTTTTTTACCGCAGGCCTTCCTATTTCATTTCTGAGAAAAATCCATGAAAGTGAGTTCATTACAAAATTTAACTGAAGTTCTCAAATCTATGTTATAGAAAAAAAGGTGTCAATGCCTATGATTGAAAAGGACATGCATGGTTTCCGGGTTAAATGAAACCAGCCCTATAAATAGGGCCAGCGCTCTTCCTGGCTTACTAATAACTAACACGCAACCCCCGACCGTGCTCCTTATACTTATATAAATGACATGCGCCTTTCAAGGAAAATTTATATTTAAATATATTTTTTTTTATTGTATGACAAAGGACGAGGAAATGATTGATATACTTGTAGATCTAGATGGTTGTGCTCTATACGGACGAACACAGAAAGAGATAAACGGGAAGAAATGAACAGGCAAGATCAAATCTCCGTCATCAAGGGCAGTTTCCTACCGACACTGCAACTATGCTCCTGATCTTATTTCTTTTGTTTACTATATAGAGGTCGTCTCGTTTTCGTCCATAATATTTGCCTCTCTATTATATTTATATCACTATGTGTGTTGTTATGAATGTTTACCATTAATTATAATATTTAATTTATTTGAACTAGCGACAGCATAACACAAGGGAATTAATAAAGGAAAAACTGGTCATGAAGAAGTTGGAGTGCTTTCCCATTTTATACGAGTAGTGTCGAGAAGTAGTAAACAAACATGGCTCCCCCACGCGACGTGCTAAGAAAGGCAAGAAGCCCGAAAAAGTAAGATACACTGCTATTTTCTGTTTAGGATCTCTATTTATCTTTCAAATAATCCTTTAGAAAGTATTTGAGAATATAAATTTTGCTCTCACGGAATCGATACATTTATTTGAAGTTGTCCAAAATCTCCAGATTTTACTTCAATGGTGCTCTAGGCTCACCCACGGTGGCACGTTCAATGTTCCGCTCACCGTCGATTGAGAATCTTTAATTTTAAGACCATAATTTTGTTTTTTATGGTAAAGTTACTAGGATACGTTGAATACCTTTCATTGACTATTGACTAGCTCTACTTTTGGCACTCCTTAAGATCTGATGTCCTGTTTGATCCAGAAATAAGGAACTAAAAACAATGGTCAGGTGCCGGTGTGATGTTTAGTTTAAATCTTTTTATGCCGAATAAGTAGATCTAGATCTAGATCTAGTGTTAACTATCAGATATAAGTATTTTATCGAGCATTAATGTATCTATTCTATCTTATGACTTTTATTCAGGGGGAGAGACCCACCTGCCTCTACGTGGGTCGGGGTAGGGGTTCAGTGTAAGGGATTGTGAATTCATTTCTTCCTCTAAATGTAGATCTGATCTAAATCTAGATTGTAAGTCGATACAGACGAGTGTGAATTTGACACACTTTGTTTTACGCTGCTTAAGTGTAAAATAGCCTTGCATTCTAGTACTAGTGTGTTGTGATGCAAGTTGAGCACCATGTCAGATTGTGAGTGTGGTACATCGTGTTAGCCTGTACAAACCAAAAACATAAAAACTTGTACTGTTTGTTACAATGCCATGAAGTAACAGTCCACTTCGCCATGAGTCAATCTCTTTAAGATTGAAAGATCGTAAAACATGTAACATGCTGATTGCATGCCGTGTATAGGTGCAAGGTGTGCAGCTTACAGGCCCCTTCGATTCCACAATACATTTTGTTGCTGGAGGGGTAGTGATGGTGGTGGGTGGCAGGGCAGGCTAGGGCAGGAGAGAATTTTTATTTGCTTGCTTGCTTTCACTCCTATAATATACAAGTAATCACTATAGATACTATAAGATCTGACCATGTCTTCAATTGAGCCGGGCGGTTTTAATTTCAATGGGCTGCCCGGAATTATCTGCCCTTGTTTCTCTTTTGTGTGGAGCCTGAAGTCCTTTATTTAATTTATAGTAAAATATGAGGGCAGTGAGTACCCCACGTCATTATTCATAAATAATAATGTTTCAAAAGCAGTATAACTACTGCTACCATTTCTACTCTTTTTGTTAATAATCATTCTAATTACTGTAAATAATATGCTAACATTTGTGGTGATGATTATTATTAATAATAAGAGATGGAGAAGGAACAGGGGATGACAACCGATAATAATAACAAAAACTAGATCTAAAATTAGAAATAATAGAGTAGTAGTACATAACACTCTATCGGTCATATTTTTATAAACTTATTGACTGGCATTTAACAAGATTAATATATTATCTATTTTCTTTATTTACACTGAGTTACATTGATGCACAGTCTCACATCTATGTCAAAGTATTATAGGATTTCGCATTGAGGAAATGCAGCGACGCAAAAGTGTTACCACGGCCAATTACGTGAGGTCCAAATCTAGTCGGGAATACCTGAAACGAGCTAAATGCTCCTGTAGTTACATTTTGATCCATATTCATAAAATGTAATTTAGTATTTTGTGGAGTCTGTTTTCAATTCTAAAATTCTCTAACAAGCTATTAAATGTCTCAACCTTACTACAAGTTCAAATTGATTCTTTTTTTCGTGTCCTATTTGTTTCAACTCGTTCCTTGGACAGAACATCTAGATCTACATCCAGAACTAGAACCTAGAGCTACAACATATTTATTTACAAGAGTGATATAAAAATCTCAATTATTAATTAGATTCTATGGTAACACAAGATAATCGGACTTGAGCAATCTAGATTTGTATAGTTTGAATGGGTGAATATACAAGTGCGGATAAGTAGATCTAGCACTAGCACTCTGCTCTCCCGGCTTGCACTGGCAAGAATAAGTCGTGAAATGACATGCATAGGATGTTGAAGATGCCGTAGCAATTATTTTCCTACAATTTTATGATGTATATCTAAATAAATCTAGTCATATATGTTCAGGGTTCCCACTCATCTTGGAAAACTGGAAAAATCTTGGAATTTTTATGAAATATCGGTAGTTTATTTTAGCGCTATTCACATAATCTTGGTAGAAAGTTTGGGGCTTGACTTCGACTATGGAAATATAACTTTCCCTCTTTCACTAATTGTATTTTATCTTGCTGTTTCCTCTTAATTCACCCTTACCATTTCTCTTCTTTTTTTGTTCTTTTTTTGTCCAATTTTAGTATTTTTTATAGCTTGGGGTAGGATATTTCATAATCCATGAGTGGCTGGGCTGTTTGAAATGTCTTGGAAAATTTAATGTTTGCATGGGAAAATTTGGATTTTTTTGTGGAAAACGAGTGGGAAATCAATTATTTGTTGTTTCACATGTTTGGATAGATAACATTTAATTTTTAAGGTCAGCGCGTACATCTTCTGCTGTCACTATATAATAAATAGTACAAGTACAAAACATTTTCGCAAAAGAGTTACCACCGATCTGGGAGATCGCGCATGCATCATGGGACATATTGGCAGTTGGAGCTAAACGCCTCATTGATACGTTGCTTTAAGGGATTTGATAATATTAATATGACCATTGGAGATGTGAAGTGTGGTTTCTTCTTCCATCCATCAACATATTTCCTTACTTTTATTTTATAACTCAAGCTCCATTCTTCTAAAAAAACCCAGAGGGGTGTGCTTATTAGGGGTTGATGCGCTTAATAAGGATAATAGAGTACTTTAGTCTCCACCAAAATACACCAATGTATTTTGGTGACGGTGCATTTTGAGAAAAAAGAGGAGGTGGCTCCCAAGGGAAACAAATTTTGAGGCTATACGGCAAAGAAGGACAGCTGAAAAGAATGGCAGTCTTCTTCTGCTTTGCAATGGGTGAAGAAAGACGTTGGCTGCACGTTTCACTGTTTTGCCAAGGGTTCTCTCGAAGCTCGTAGCTTCCATGCCTTCGGATGATAAAGCGATATAATCCATTATTTACGTTGTTTGGAATTAAACTCCTTTGTTTTGTTAGTTGTTTGTGTTTTGTTTGTTAGTGTGAGGACAAGACCCAATAGGCCTAACTCCTGACTTCATCTCATAGATCTGTTACATTCTTCTCTCACTCAAGACTACCCGAACAAATAAAATCTTCTTCATCATCATGTAGATAGAAAAAACCCAACTGTGTTCCGTGCTGCCTAGCAGGATGATGAGATGGGCATGTCGATTGATATGTTTGGTCGACCCTTGATGTAAAACAAATTCTATTTCAAAAGTTCACGCCAAATTCATCAACAACCCCCTAACAACATGCTAAAATATTTCGTCTGACCTTCTCTAACATTGTAGTCTTGTAACCTGTCATGTAAAACAAGGACTATGATTTAGTAGTAAGCGAATCAATCTGTGATGCAGAGTCAGCAAGCCGGTGTATCGGCGTTTAGTCTAAAGGGGACAAAAAGAGCCGATACATAGGCACTAAGTAGGAACAGGTTGAATGCAAGAAGCATCACATAGTGTTTGTAGCCCTATTCCATGACCTATTACTTTTTTGTTGTGTGTGTTGCTTTTCCTGAAAAATGATGTCATGTGAACTTACATGTTTAGACAGTTTCATGGAAGATATGTTTATTAAATGCTACTGTCTTTTCCTTGTCCAGATTGTAGTTTCAGCAGAAGACAAACTGCCAGGGGCTGTCTATGTTGGCCATGTCCCTCATGGGTTCTACGAAGATCAGATGAAAGCTTATTTCTCGCAGTTTGGAGATGTGCTTAGAGTCAAATTGTCACGCTCTAAAAAGGTGACACTTTTTTTATTTCTTGATTTTGCATTATGCTTGTCTGGTGTACGTATTATTAATGTCATGTTCAGGAAAATAAAATGTTTTTAGCAAAAGAAATTTGGAAACTTTGAAAATTCAGACTTCAATAAATATTTGTTTGTGTTGTGTTTTCATTTTATTTTTTGTTTGTTAACATTTTATTTTGTATGTCTTTACCTTTAATTGTTTATTGCTTTAATTATAAAACCAGTTTTAAGTGAAGCCTGAAATTGATTCTCTTGCTAAACTTACTATCATTGGAAAAAAATATGCATAAAGTAGTAAAGTATTAAAATTATCTATACACAAAGGTATAACATTTATGATTGTGAGCATGTGTGTCTAGTTAAAAAAAACTACCCCAAAACCCATGTGTAAAACATTGAGTTTAAAAACAGGTGGACAATTCCCACTTTTCTTTATATTTTGTCTTTTCTTCTTTCTCTCCCCACAGACTGGCAATTCCAAGGGCTATGCTTTTATCAAATTCAGATATGCTGCCGTAGCAAGGACTGTGGCAGAAACGTGTCACAATTATTTGTTTTTCAATCGGCTTTTAAAATGTAAGATTATTCATCTAGATTCCGATTTTGTTTGTTTTTCTCGAAATCCTTTTATCTTCTTTCTTACACGAAGGGCCTTACAGACTGTCTGCTATACTGTATGCTCCACAAGGAGTTGAGAAGGACTTTGAATGAAATGGCTTGCTACGGGATAAATGATGTAGTTAGTGAGCCTGTACTTGTGCAGGGATACAGACTACATACAGGGCTCCCACTCATCTTGGAAAACTGGAAACATCTTGGAAAAGTCTTGGAATCTTAGAAATTCCCTTAAAGTTAAAGTCTTGGAAAAAGTCTTTGGAATTTTTTATGAAATATCGATAGTTTATTTAAATGCTATTCACATACTCTTGTTAGAAAGTTTCGGGCTTGACTTCGATTAAGGTTTGACTTTCCCTCCTTTTCAGTAATTGTCTTTTATCTTGCTGTTTCCTCTTAATTCACCCTTTCCATTTCTTTTCTTTTCTCTTTCTGTTTTTTTTGCTCAATTTTACTATTTTTTTATAGCTTGGATTAGGATATTTCATAATCCGAGAGTGGCAGGGCTGTTTGAAATGACTTTGAAAATTTGATATTTGCATGGAAAAATCCTTGAAAACTCTTGGATTTTGTTTTTTTCTGAAAACGAGTGGGAACCGTGTAAATAGATCCATCTTTATCTTTATCTTTCCTTTTTTACGACAGGAGCAAATACAGTAATTTCATACAGAATTAAACGGTCATGAGAAGGAACCATGTTCTTTCAAATCTGACTGAAATTTTTTTTGTGAACTGTTATGCTTAGTGGCATTGGTTCCTATATTAATTTTGTCAATGAATTATTTCACATAATTCGTTTACAGTTCAGTAAAAATGATATGTGCAGCCAGAATGATAACGTAATCAGAACGATGAAGTACGTGAACTGGGCCTATGATTGTATTATAATGAACATGTGGGGGAGAGGGGGTAAAAAGTTAATCGTAGCGACCTAGAAAAAAAAAAGGCAAGTAGCACTTATTTATCAGACAGATAAAAGCAACATGTTCCATTCCATCTCTCCCGACGTATGTGTTATAATTTATCGTTAAAATCGAAACAGTGTGAGACTGGGAATGACGTAAACAAATCATGGAAGAGTAGAACAATGGCAATACAAGTGAAGACAATGAGTATGCACATCTGAGCCACCTGTTTCATTCTCCGTCTACGCGTAAGACGTATTTCCCCCACTCGACCCAGATGTACATGGGTACCAGCAGCAATAATTTAGGAGTAAAAACCTGCAACAGAGTAAGCTAGCGTCCTGTCCGTGATCTATTACATTTTTTGTGGTTGTTTTTCCTGAAAGATGATGTCATGCGAACATACATGTTTAGACAGTTTCATGGTATAGAAATGGGGACATGCTCTGGCTCCATGGGTCTTGAGGGTCTTGAAGGAACGTAACTTACTTATTTTGCATCATTGTTATCACAGTGTTACATAATTGTGAAATATGTAAAAATTTCTGTGAAACTCCTACTTTTTTATGTCCATTTGCTTTTCTTAATCCCTCTTCCCTGTTTTGTAGGCTCCTTCAAGGCAATGGATGAACTGCACAAAGACACGTTCAAGTCACATCCGGAAATCCCAATCCACAAAGAGCAACAACAGCACAACACTGAGAAATCTGAAGAGAGTATTGAAAGGTCCGCCAAGAGAGCTGCGGCGAAACTGACAAAGAAAATGAAACAGCTCTCAGATGCGGGAATTGCCCTAAGTTTAGATGATATTTTGGTAGGTAGATTCGGGCAAATTCTCATATTACTATCAATCAACCAGCACGCGACATTCCTTATTTTTCTTTATGGGCTTTTGATTATGATTTTACCCACATCCACAACTAAGGTGTTCTCTGGATTTTTTGTAGGATTTTTTAATATTTGCCCAGACTGCCCTGTCAACAGCCAAGAGATCTTTAATGTGTACAAAGTGTTATGATCTGCACACATCACCTCATTTTTATTGTCCGTCTCAGATGGGACTAGGGGTGGGTTACCCTGTAAACAAATTGTAAAAACTTTTCAGCCTACCTGATTTGAACCCACGACCTCTTTGGTTGAGAGGCAGACACCTTGCCTCTGAAGCACTGAGTTCCCTTCTTATTTTTTGGCAGGTTGTTTTTGTGAATGGCTGCATAGCTACTTTTTCATTTCTCTCTCCAAGCATTCTTATTTCTGGCTCCTTTTTGAATGTTTCTAACATATTTGCCTTCAAACCCTGAGAAAGCCATTCGTGGTTGACAGGTTTAATTTATTAAACACATACATAATACACACACTCTCTCTGTCTGGGTGTGTTTGTCTCTCTCTCTCTCTCTTCTTATCTTTCCCTCTCACTCTCATAGGCAGCAAGTGGGAACTTCTCGCAGGTCCTGCATCTTTCCTCTCATTTTTCCAAATATCTTCCGTTTTGATAACCACATATGGTAGACAGAATAAATTGCAGTGAGACATACTCTCTCTCTCTCTCTCCCTTTATATGTCTCTCTCTCTCTCTCTCCCTCCCTTCCTCTCTCTTGTATATCTCTTTCTTTCTCTCTCTCCTTCCCTTTCTCTCTTTTTTCCTCTCCCTCTCTCTCTCTCTCTCTCTCTCTCTCTCTCTCTCTCTCTCTCTCTCTCTCTCTCTCTCTCTCTCTCTCTCTCTTTTTCTCTCTCTCTCTCTCTCTCTCTCTTTCTCTCTGTCTCTATCTCAGGGACTCGGGTATTCCAGAAGCAAGGCGTTGACATTTTTTTCTTTCTCCCTGTCATTCTCTTTCTCTCTTTCTCTATCTCCCCACGGGTATTCCAGAAGCAATCTCTTTCTCTCTCTCTCTCTCTCTTCTCTCTCTCTCCCCCCCCCCTCTCTCTCTCTCTCTCTCTCTTTCTCTCTCTCCCCTCATTTTTGGTGTTTCTCTGTTATCACTGAATAAGAACTTTTTTAATCGTTAATAATAATATCTTTATCAACCACTTCAGAGCACTCCACAGGACAAGAAATCTGCTGTAGCAAAAGCCAAACAAGCAGTTCCAGTAAAGGGAACAAGTCCAAAGGGGAAAACTCCAAGTCTAAAGGGGAAAACTCCAAGTCCAAAGGGGAAAACTCCAACTCCAAAGGGGAAAACTCCAACTCCAAAGGGGAAAACTCCAACTCCAAAGGGAAAACTCCAAAGGGAAAACGAGGTCGAGCTGATTCAGATGGAGAGCAGACCAGTCAAACCGCGCCTGACAAAAGCGTTGATAACGGAGACGATACTGAAGAGATAAGTTCACCTACACCCAAAAGAAGGAAAATTCGGCGTCTGATGCCTCAAAGACAAAGCTAGGCAACGGAGACATTACACCAGTGCAACCAGGCAGGAAGTTGAGGAGTGCATCAGCGACAAAGTTGTTTCTGCGAAAGCGAAAGCCGTCAAAGACGTTCCATTAGGGGAAAAGCAGTGGGTCAGAAGTCACCAAAGAAAAGTACGGGCAAAGTTGTTGTGCCGGCAGGTGTACAAAAATCTGGCCCTGGTAAAAGAAAAAAATGATGACAATAAAAAAATTGTTATTCAAATATGTGTCAATTTTTAAATTTGTTTTGTTTTCCCGTATTTTAAGGTTATGTGAGGAAGAATGGGGATTTTGTATTGTATGAGATCTAGACAGAATGTCTTTTGTTATCAAAAGCAAATGTTGGAATTGAAATTAGTGATGTCTTGTTAATTATTATTTGAACTAACTTACACTACTAATATGTCTCTTACTTTTTTTCTCTCTCTCTTTCTTTTAAGATTTAGATATTGACCGTGAAAGTCTAAAATTAGCAACACCTTTTCTCTCTCGCTTTTTTAACATTAGGAAGCCCCCATGCTTCGTCTAGTTAGGATTCCGTGGCACAAAAACAATAGAAACCCATATAATAACTTTACAATATGAGCAAACAGTGAATCTCCATTGGATCTAGTTTTTGACACTTGCAAACCATGCATGTCTGTGAAAATAGATTAAAAATAAAATGTGTAGCATAATTTTCTTTAACTTTCTTCAAAACATCCAAAATTGGAGTTAACATGGTTTGCGACTTTCCATTGCCGATATCTATCTACATTTCCCTTTGACTTCACGATCCTCCTCTTATATTCCCTATTTCTTTCCCGTTAACTTTCTACTTATTTCAAGTATCACCATTCACTGTCTTCCCTCTCTTGATCCTTCTCTTCTCCACTATCCTTTCTTCAGCTTTTCTGTTTCTCCTTCTGAAATGTGTGATTACTGTGATGCATGTATACAAATGTGTTACTCATTTGTTGTCTGACAAAGTAAAGGTTACTTCAAGGACCTTAAGGCCTATAGAGCCGGAGTTTCTATAGTGTGAAGCGGAACAAGTGACAATAATCACCTCCTGGTCAGGACGCTAGTCTGACGTAGGTTTTACGCTCAAGCTAGTGCTTGTACCCATGTGCACCTGAGTAGAGTGGGGAAAATGCGTGCTAATAAAGTGTCTTTCCCAAGGAACACGTCGGCCCTGGCTTTGTTAGGATTCAAACTCTGGACCTCATGATCCCCAGTCCGACAGCCTAACCGCTCGGCCACTGTCTGACAAAGGGTTATAGTTATATACCCCAAACGTCATGTGTCTCTGTGTCTGTTTACCAATCCGACGTGCATTGTAGGCTGATCAAAGGCCACCTTTCACCAAACCTGCCACATCTCAGTCATTTAAACTGTTTTTCTTTCAACTTCAACACTGACATTTCTCATATATATGTTTAGTAGAATCCACTGTGTTTGTGTCTATTGCCCAATCTTTAGCATTCAGCGAGTCTCAATTCCAATAAATGAAAGAAGACAGAGGCAAATTGTGTACATCAGATGTCTGTGCTTATCTCATCCATTTCTGGACTTTTGATGAAGCAATGCTTAGGAAAATTTTGACCCATTTGTTATAGTTACATAATCAGATACATATTGATGAAGAAACTCCCGTAATATTCAAGAAGACATTGATAATTTAACTTAAATTGATCCCCTTTACGTTTAAGGTAAGTAATAAAAAGTTCACCGATTACTGGCTATTCTGATGATGTGCATTGGAAGTTATGCCAACTCAAAAGATTGGTGTCTCCAGACTTTCATCGAAATGATTCAGTCTCTACTGATGACTGAGGATTTCTTCTTGAAACAAAAATTACAATTAACCTTCATATACGTATGCAGTAAAAGTTGGAACAAGAACTTTGCTATGCTAGCAAAATAGATTTGACATGAAAACCTATATCTACGAGATCCATTTCTTAACTCTAAAGGGAGTTTCCCACATCCGTGTGTTGCTATAGCTACAGCTATGAAACTAGGCATACATAATACATGCATGAAAGGATGCGAGAGCCATATTTTGATTGATTTTCTCCATAGATTCTATAGACAGGAAAACAGATTTCTAAATAGAATCTTGACTGGCGATGAAACATGGGGTTTACTCTTGGGATACTGGAACAAAAAGACAGTCGGCAAAATGGAGAGAGACTTTGATGATCCGCATCCAGAGTAAACATGTTGCAAACAAGGACCACTGAAGGCCACGCACATGATTTGATTTGACACCAAAGGTGTAATTTTGTTAACACCTTCGTGGGTAAAGATTTGAATCAGGACACCTTAAAAGATAAAGATGGATTTTATAGTCCATATCCCTGCACAAGTGCAGGCTCACTGACTACATCGTTTAACCCCTGGCAGGCAATTTCATTCAACGCCCTTCAAAACTCCTCGGGGAGCATACAGTACACAAGCCTGTTAGGCTTTTTGTACTTATGCTCTGACAAGATCTATCTCTAACTATAGCTGGGTATTCATTCACACCTGAGTCAGGTGAGGAAAGTAGAGTGAAGTACCTTTCCTAAGAGTACAACGTTGTGAAAAAACCCCACTGTGCCAGCCATCGGGCTTGAATTGAACCAGTGTCGTGATTACTAGTTCACAACACTACGATTGAGCTACAGCCCCTCTATAAATGTGCTACAAAAGAGGCGATCAGGTACCTGGACAGAGTCACTGCATTTGACGGTTGGTTACCGTGAATACAAAAGTGCATTGATAACAGCGTATGGTAAAGGTAGGCTGTGCCAAATTTCATATCATTTGTTCAAATATTTTTCATTTTATGAATGTGGGAAACTTCCTTATGAAATGGACCTCGCATATGTACATAGATGACACTAGTTCAGATTATACAAATACATGTACAAGACAAATGAGAATGAGAGGCATTGGAAGCTCAGTCAGCAGTACATCTGACTTTCCATACTCAGGAGACCAAAGTTCCACTTTAGTCCAGACAGACTTTTCAATATTTTCATGGCCCTCTTGTCAAATCCAGTGGCAAATAGTATGGTAGCTAGGTTTATTCAACCTTGCCGACACTAAAGTTGGTTTGGTATTGAAAACAATTGCAAACCACCACATATTACCATAGTGGCGTCTGGCCAAGCTGTTAAACTGCCGGACTGGGGATCATGAGGTCCCGGGTTCTAATCCTAGCAAAACTAGGTCCGACGTTGTGTTCTTTGGGAAAAGACACTTAAAACCCAGATGAAAATGGGTACAAGCACTATATTGGGAGTAAAAACTTGCGTCAGACGAGTGTCCTAGCCAGGAGGTGATTATTATCACCTATTCCGATTCACGCTACAGAAACTGGGATACGCTCTGGCTCTATGGGCCTTGAAGGAACTTGCATAATTAATACCGTAGGCCTAGCAATTGAAAACATCTGGACTGCACTCTGGATTCCTTCAAAGTTAGTTCCTTCAAGGCCCTTAAAGCCTATAGAGCTTATCCCGGTTTCTATAGTGTGAAGCGGAACAGGTGACAATAATGACCTCCTGGCCAGGACGCTGGTCTGACGAGGTTTTTATTCTCAAGATAATGCTTGTACCCATTTGCACCTGGGTAGAGTGGGGAAAATACTTGTCAAGTGTCTTACCCAAGGAACACAACGTCGGACCTGGCTTTGCTAGGATTCAAACTCGAGATCTCGTGATCCCCAGTCTGGCAGCCTAACTGCTTGGCCACCGACGCCACGCACTCTGGATTACTGTATCCTAAACACTTAATATGGGGAATAGTTTACTTAACAAGATAGACAGGAAGTAATGCTAACCTCTTTCCTTCTGCAACAGGGGACTCGATGATCCAGAGGCAAGATATTGATCTCTCAACCAAAATGTCTTGGGTTCGTGCCCGACAGGTTGGAAAAAATGTTAATGATTTTTCAAGTAACTCTCCCCTCCCCATCTCCCTTTGGACCAGGCGGGGTGGATTGACACGCCGTACCATCGGGAATGGACGATAAGGAGGCTTGGTGTGCAGATCACAACACTACATGTTAAAGTTAAAGTTATAAAGACCCTTTGGCTGTTAATGCTAATTGGGCAGTCCGGGCAAAATATAAAAAATCCTACTGAAACTCCCGAGATCACTACAGTTGTGGATTTGGATAAAATCAAATAAAAATCTTTGACAACCCTCACCTGTTCTGTAGTGTAGCAAATGACATGGGTTCTATACTATTATTAGTACAAATTTATGAAAACACATTTCCAAGCATTAATTCATTTAATATAACGATAGTGGGATTTTCCTTTTCACACTGTGGAAGTGCTTTCTCATTTTGATTTAATACATGTGCCAGTGAAATAACCCCCCCCCCCCCCCCCACCCACACACATTAACAACATTGCCAAGCAAAAGTAATCTTTGCAGTTAGCTGTCATTTTCATAAATATTTTAAAAGAAAGTAAAAGCTGAGTGCAAATGAAGAATGATGAGAAACAAGTTCCTTTTTATTTTCATTGAATTCAATTCTCTGACAAGAAGTGTGAAGACACAAATTTTAACAGTGGTAAACTTCTATCCATGATGATAAATTTGAGTAAAAATAAAATACTCATGGAAAAAGAATAAAGTACGACTTCACCATAAAGTTATGACAGTCAGACACATCAACAAATTTCTTAGAAATTGAATGAAAGTCTAGTATTGAGTTTGAGTGAAATATTTGTTCCATTCCTTCTTCTTCTATCCTCTTAACTCCCTCCCACTAGCCCCCAACCCCAAGGAAAACAACAACCCAGCCAAAAAACCCAGCCATAAATACCCCCCCTCCCTCCCCATTCCTTCAAGAAGAAAATGATTAAAGCAAAACAACCTACCAACACTTCCTGAAAAGCAAAAATTAATAAATAAAAATCCCTCCAAATTTATTAAAATAAAAAGTAAAAGCTGTACTGAAATATCAACCTTCACTCTCAATCAAACTAGTCTTGATACAGCTTAGTGATATAATTGTCTATTTCACAAAACGTAAATACATGTACATACATTACATGATAATGATACACGTAAATACATGATACACAGTATCCGATACCAGAAACTTTGACTGTTGTTAGGGCGGCAAAACTAAAAATAACATTTACGTGTCTACAAAATAAATGTTCCTTGTATTGTATACTGCAGTGCATGTCAAAATAAAGATGGATTTGTAGGCAGTATCCCTATTTTATCGTCTGCCATGCAAGCAAGAAACCCTACTGGTAAAGATGGTGAGTAAAAAAACCCCCAACAACTCCTACTTTAAGTCGTTTAATAAGTCATTTTTGTAATTATAATGTGATTTATTTAATCAGGAATTTTAAAAATCACAGTAGTGATTTAAAGAACTATCAATTACAAATTTTTAACCCTTTGTATTTTCATAATATTATGCGTATGTTACAAAGGATAAACATGAAAAAAAGAAAAAGAAGGCAGAAAATTTAACATATAATCTTATCCTTAAGTAAAGGAGAATCTACAGTATATTTTTTATTTACAGTCTTAGTCTATTTCAATATAAAAATATAAATTATAGGAATCCTATGCAACAAATTGATTTCATTTTCAGATATATTAAACTAATTTGATTAAAAAGTTAAAAATAATCTAATCTATTAGCGATATGTTAGAATTAAATTCAGTGATTAACAGAATGGTATGCGTCATATTATGATGGTTGAACAAAAAAATAAATGAAAAACTGATTTAAATAAATTATATTTGCTGACTCCAAAAATATAAAAAATCAACAAAAAAAAAGAAAGAAAAGAAATGAGAAAAGCCAAAACAATTATTTTCAAATTTTGATTTAATTTAAAACTGTAGCAAAATAATAACATTTTTCTATTTTTCTTGTATTTCTTATTTCATTTTTCTCAGACTGGAAAATTTTACATAAAAAAACCCTGAAACATATTATTTAAATTAACATATTATTCAAAGGAGATAAATAAAGGAAACTTTGTGACTAAGTTAAACTGCAACTGACAGCAAGTGATAGTGATAGGCTGATCTTCTTTTTGACCTCTGATACTATTCCACTGCTGTATTTAGAAAAAGAAATACATGTACACCTCAGAGACAAACTTGTTTCCTTCCTCCTATACTCTTTACAAAATGAAACGCATACTAATATTATTTGTACATGACTTAAAATCCCTTCTACAAGGTATTACTTAAATTTCATAAGTGCGTTTTGTTTTGTTATTGTGGCGAAGTTCTTTTACTTTTTACTCAAATTGTGCTGCAGTCAATAAATCAAGGTATGAAGGTTTCATTTCCGTGCTTTCGTCCTCTTTGTACTTGTACCGTAAGTTTTTGAGATAGCAATGAGACATATAGGCAGCTGAAGGAGTTAACGTGGGTTTGTGAACAACATTTAACAATGTTTTTTTGTTTTTTTGTTTGGTTTAAAATCCCCCCCCCCCCCCCCCCCCCCCTCCCCCAACAAAAAATAATTGACCTGAGAATACTTATCCTGTGGTGATAATTTCAGATCTCTTACCACAAAGTTGCTATGAATGGCTATTACATCCAAGGCTATCTATATCATCACTTTAATGTTATATGTTATGGCTTCTTCTTCAACATTTGGCTTCTCTATAGTTCAGTTGTAATACAAAATAATGTCATTTTTATCTAGTAATCTTTATATAGAGGGCAATATTTCCCTTCTTGGATTCTCATGACCACAGTCTTACCTAATAAAAGCCAAACTCAAATTTGGCCACATTGTGCCTTTAAACATTCAAAGGCACACATCCAAAAGCATTCACACCTCAAATAGACATCAATTATTATTATTTGTTTTTCTCTTGTAATTAAGTACATGCATGCACATAAATATATAGAGCAGAGCTGTCAACCCCATGAACAGAAAAATGAGTGATTGCTTGCCAAAAAAAAAAGGAGGAAATTTGGAGAGAAAAAAGTGTACAATTTGTTTGTTTAACTGCAATTTAACCCATCCACCACTGGTGGTGATCTCAGGTTGAATTAAGAGGAAACGGCAAGATGAAAGGATAGAAAAAAGAGTGAAAGGAAAGAAGTAGGGCCAACTAGCAGATCCTGCCAACTACCTACTGTACAATTTGAAAATGCTAACAAAACTTAATGTGGACAGGAGAAACAAAAAAACCCAAAAAACAAAAAAAAAGCGCTAAAAAGCGTACAATCACTATTAAAAAAAAAAGGCGTACAATCTCGGAAACAGTGTCGTAAAAATCCACTTTTTTAGCAGTAGGTTGGCAGCACTAATAAGAGTATAAATATTTTCAATAAACAGTTAAAAAATCAGTTTTGAGACAAGAAATTGGACAATCATATTATCACAGTGTTAATAACCTCCATTATTTTGAAGATTTATTTCCAAGAAGGAGTACAAACAATAGCAGTTCTTTGGTGCTAAAGATGCGGTGAGGTTCTAGGGTCATCATAATTTCAGTACTTCGACTTCTATTCATAATAAATCCAAATCAGTCGAGTAGTAATGTTGGCAGTACAGAGTGCTGCCGTGTAATGTAAATGCTGTACTCAGATACTGTAAGCTCTTCTTAAGGAACAGAATAAGAATCATCACCTTTGTACTTGTGAAGCACAACATCTCATTAGGCAGTTTGATTCAATGTAAGAAGCAAACTACTAAATACAAAGATGTATGACTCAAAGCATATTGTGAATATTGAAATACCTTCAAAATTTATATATAAAAAATAAATAAATACGTCACTGATAACTATTTGTGCTTTTTATTGTAACCATGTAAATAAATTTAATATACTTGCATCCTTATAGGAAAATATGAGTTTGAAAAGCCACAATTGTTAACCATGCCATAGAGAAAATTTGAATAATAGAACCTCCCCTCCCCCTCTAAAACGTATAAATGTATTTTTAGCATTAGCTCACTGCAGCTGAAATTCTATGATGGAACAAGTGTGGGAGATCTTTCCTGAAGATCTTGGGAAAACTAAATTTAATTAAAAAAAATCTTAAATGTTCCAGAAGGAGAAAGGACAAAAAAAATGATCAGTCAATTTGTGACAAGAAAAAAGCTGTGTTTTAAAAATCTTTTTTCACAGACATACACGGTTGCAAGTGTCAAAAACTAGACCCAACAGGGATACAAGGATTGCTCATACGGTTATTATATGGGTTTCTATTGGCTCATGTGCCACGGAATTCTAACTAGAGGAAGCATAGGGGCTTTCTCATGTTAAAAAAGCAAAACAAAAAAGTGTTACTAATTTTAGACTTACACGGCTTACGACTTTCCCCATTGAAATGGTGATTGTAATGTGAGATGATGACACTAAACAGATTCTAATAAAAATTCCTATTGCCATGAATAGGAGTAGGTTTCAAACATGGCTTGAAATATGAACAAATTGCTAGTAATGCTAGTTGAATAATAATAAGAAAAACCTCAGGAAAACATGTTTTTGACAATTTAAAAAATAATTTAATAATAAATAGAAAAATAGACTCCTGACAAAGTGAAGTCACATAATATCTCTCAATTCTTATTTTAGCTATCAAAAAGTAATAAATGCCAGTGAAATTATAAGAGAACTATTGAGGCTCTCTCTACACAGCAACAAAGTGGTACGCTTCCATCGTCATTGTTATGTGTTGGAAAAAGTCTCAGCTCAGAAATATTCTGTGAAGCGTATACAACGTTGTTTTAATTTACTCTAAAAGCACCTTCATATTATATCTCCCTTTTTCAACGGTTTTATCGTGAAAGTATTCTAATAAAACATTTTGATGGCAAACTTGCTGAAGGCAATCCACTTACATGGTCACTTATTTCATGTTATACAAAATTTTGACACCATTTGAGTGACAAGTAAATATATTATAAACATTTGAAACGGAACAATACATACATATATATATATATATATATATATATATAAAATAAAAGTACAGCTAGTGCAATACCCAAACTTCACCTAGGTTATAAACAATCTAGTAGTATTCTTGATCTCAATCACAGGCGCTTACACAGATACTTTTCTTTATACAACTTTGCTACGACGGCTTTATCCACTCACACAAACACCCTTTTTTGCAATCATACTAACGTATCTCCCACTCAAGAACTGGTAATGCCTCTCAGTACTTTCTCGATCTTCTGGTCGTTTTTGATAATGTTACACTTGGTAGCCGCAATCTGGTCCAGTTGGTCAGAGATTGCCCGCTCCAGGTTGGTCAGCTGCTGTTTGAGAGGCTCCACTGCCCTGTCCGTGGCGCTGTCAATAAATAAATGACGAAAGGTGCGTTGAAAGTAAGCGGAGTCCGCAAGGTGCAGACCACGAGCATCACGAAGACGGAGAGTTGAAAATGACCACAAAAAGAAGAAAAAACACCTGGATGGAGCTAAAATTTGTTTCATCGAAATTAACCCTTTCCATCGTATGCGGTGATCTCAAGGCGATTTAAGAGGAAACAGCAAGATGAAGGACATATTGTGAAAGGAAAGAAGAAGGACATACCAGTAGAACCTACCAACCACCAAATGGACCAGAAGAAGCTGGTCAAAGACAAGGACAAGTGGAAAGTTTTTTGTTCGTGGCCTTTACCTTGGCAGGGGTGGAGGGCTTTGATGATGATGATGATGATGATGATTGAATGTAAAAATGGCTGCTTGCTTCAACGACACACAGGCATCGAAGATGTTGCAGTGAAAAGACAAGATCGCACTAACTACAGACAAAGTAAGGGACAGCCAGGGTTCTTTTTTCTTCTTTTTAAGGTGAGATTTTTGTGGCCTCATCAACTCAAATCAAGGACATCCAAAAGCTGTTCATAGGCAAGAAAGATTGTCAAGCATACAAATTTATCTAGGCTACAGACAATCGTAACCACCCCGCAGTGCCTAATATCTTTACACAGAGAATATAACAGGATGTGGTTAAGGTGTCGGTGAGGACAGCTAGGTCCCATGTGTGTTATGCATTGCTGTGGTGTACCTAATTTGAATCAGTTGCACAGCAATCATATTTGGCTGAATCTGCAGAGGAATGCGCAACTAAATGCTTTGCTATTTTTCATGTCTAGCCTTTAACTGATTATTATTGGGATGAGGTGTTAAAAAAAAAAAAAAGCTATCTATCATAAGCAATGAACTCCCAGCAAGAAGTGAAAAATAATGATTACATAGTGGTAAAGAGAGCAAATGAAAGGGAAAGTAAACCGCAAGCCATCTGCTCTAAGGTTCACACAAAACAGCTTGCAATCATTGAGGCAATTAGAGAGTTCAGTGTGAAGTTTTTGACATTTGTCTGTCTGATTGGAATTTACCCTGTCCACTATGTGTGGCAATCTCAAAGTGAATGAAGAGAAAACAGCAAGATGAAAGGATAAGTAAAAGCGCGAAAGGAAAGAAGTAGGACAAACCTGCAGCGTCCACCAACCGCCCACGATTTCGACATAAAACAGTCCCACTATAGCATTCATTTTGAGGTCTTAAACCGTGACACAGCTTTTGAGGTGAAAATGGTCATTTCAGACTTGTCTAAAGTAACAGTGAGGTAAAATTGCATGAAACAGAAGGACTTTTCAACATCACCCATTCAGTTCTTCTTTTATGGAAAATTGGATTGGAAATCTAAAATAAAGAAATATGAGGTACACTGAAGTGAATTGGGCCTCATTACAAAAGTCGAGAGCATACGCATGAAAAATAAAACCTCAAACAACTAAGGCTTTTACCTCATCTCCTTCTTAAGGTCCATTGCATGTTGAGCATTCTCCTGCTTCCATTTGTCCAATTCTTGCTGCATGGAATCCAAGTCTTCTTGTACATAGTCCATCACCTGAAAGCCACAGCATGATCAAAAGTTGGAGGTTAATATAATCATTGGCTATTAGCATCTTGAAGGCTTTGGTTTTAGTTTTGATTTTTCTTTCTGTTTCATAGATCTACTTTTCTGATGAGATGAGTTTGGAAAGAATAAGACAAGACAAGAGGAACAGAGAACTATGTCAATGTCATTTCTAATTCACTTGATTTGAGACAAACAGTAGACATCTTTCACAGAAAAAGAAAATATTTTCATGCACAAAATATTTGGAAAATATCACAAATCTTTGAGAAATCAACATTAGGTTGAAGTTTCCTTTAGTATTAAAATAAAACCCACAGGCAACAACAAGTTTCGTTTTCAAGCCCAAAGTGCAATAGATCTACATATTTGAAAATGATCTTCATCTAAGTTTTGGCTTAATAACAATAGATCTAATATTTGAAAATGCAGGCTTAATAGGGGTTGGTTAATAACAAAAACTACAAAAAGATTTAAACAAATAATGTTCCTTGGGTTGACATATGACAAAGCCAAAACAGTTGGTTTAAAAATAACAGATAAACAAATGTTGTTTTTAGGAGATTTGGGTTGACATATGACTGTCCAGGCGAAAATGGCAAAAATGTTATTTTTAGAGATGACGAAGGAAATTATATTTTTATGCATTAATATGAAGGTGCAGACTGCTTAATGCCGGCTGGCAGTTTGTTCAAGTGGTGGCACCAAAATGAGCAAACCATCGATGACCAGCCTGTAGTCAAGTTCTTGGTATTCATAACATCAGGTGATCGTCAGATGATCGTAAGCATCTGCCTGGTACATATGGCGTAAGCGACTCCTGGAGATACCTTGGCGCCGATCTATCTCAACACTTGTACAGAACAGATGCTGCCTTGTACTTGATTCTGTCCTGAACTGGTAACTCATCCATCAGCCTCATCCCTACATCCTTATCTTTGAGCATGACGCATGTGCATTCTTCTTCATCAATACTTAAAACACTACTTAAGCCTTTGTGGCCGTGGCCTAGTGATTAATTTGCTGTACTTGGGATTGCGATGTCTTGGGTTCGAATCCTAGCAATGCTAGGTGGGATGTTGCGTTCATTGGGAAAGACACTTAACTTGCATTTTCCCCACGCGACTCGGGTGCAAATGGGTACCAATAACAGCTTGGGACTACCAAACCTGCGACGGACTGGTATCTTGTTCAGGGGTGATCCTTATCACTTGTTCCGCTTCATGCTATAAAAACCGAGATAAGCTCCGGCTCGATGGACCATAAGGGCCTTGAAGGTCACCAGGTGCATACTATGTTACACTGACTTAGTTCCATGTTCTTTGTTTGTGCCAGTCCAAGCTTCCCTTTAGTTACCATCACCCTTTTTTTACTCTTCTTCCCAGTTCAAACATACACATTCTTCCAGTTCCCCCATCCACCAACCTACCTTTCCAAGAGGATTGGCACTACGAGTGAGACTTTGAATACTAGCACGCAATTTGTCGATTTCTTTCTGAACTATTTCCCTCTGTTTGCGCCGCTGGGCATCCGACATGATAGGACGTTCCTGAAAATACAAATACAATTGATATAATAAGTAATCCTTTTAATGACAAAAGTATATATCTGTCTGGCTGTTGACCCTTGAGCAGTAAATGAAACACATTAAAGAATGAAAAGATTTAAAAACAAAATTTTGATCTAAGTTTGATCACAGTGACAAAAAAATGTTCTGCTGTTCTTAGTTTTTCAGAAGAAGAAAAATCAACTATGGGGCTGGTTTTGATTTTATAAGATTTGATCCACAACTACTAATGTCGTCTCAGGGGTTTTGGTAGGATATCTAAAATTTTGCCCTGACTGCTCTGTAAACAGCCAAGGGATCTTTTATGTGCACTGAGTGTTGCGACCGCACACAGGACCTCCTTTTTATAGGCCATCTCCGATGGGAGTGGGGTGTCGATTCACCTATCTGGAGCAAAGGGCTGGCTTCTACTATGGAAAATGTTTCAACCATTGGGGCTTGAACCCATGACCTTTTGGTCCAGAGACCGACACCTTGTCTTCGGACACCGAGTCCCCAGAAAGGGGCTGGTAAACTAAGAGTGCATACAAGGAATATGACACGGATTTAAAAAATTTGATACATAAGGTCTGAAAAGAAACATTCTCTTAAAGAATGTTGTTATGGTACTTTACAATCTCAGTTTTCTTGTTTTGACCGGCTTGATTTTGACTGCCTCCTTCCAGATCTTTTTTAGATTCAAGCATCTTTTTGACCAGAGCACCTATCAAGCAAAAGATATAAAAGCTTGATAAGCAGAGAACAAGTGCATCATCTGCACTTAAAATTTATTTCTAAATATGTGCTCTGTCTCACAAAGCTATACGTCAGAGGGTATTTTTGTAAGAGTGTTACGAGAATGAAATTCATATCTCTTTCCTTAAAAAAATGTGAGAACAAAAAGTAAACACATTTTTGCACAATACACTTTTCAATTAAGTGGTGTCAGTGGCAGAGTGGCTAGGCTGCTGGACTTGGGATCATGAGAATTAAGAATGTATACCTACCGTGTTCTGCATCTTCTTCATCTGTAGGCTTTGTTGAAATCTGGGTTTAAAGAGGGTGGGAGAAAAGAAAAATAACTATGGTTATGATAAAGAGCTTATGTTAACAATTCAACATAAATACGGTAACAAAAGTACACAGCAGCCTTCCCACCCAACAATAACAAAGAGACAAAAAAAACCCCCCAACCAAAACTTTCGGGAACAAAGCGCTAACCCCTCCAATTCCCGACTCAAAACTTCAAAACAGAAACACTTTAAAAAGCTGTATATAACTGCAACACCAAACCAAACAGCAAGGGTATTTAAATTTAAAACTTACATTTGTAATTAACCCCTTTTAAGATGAATAATGTAGTGTCAGTGATCAGTTGTTAGGCTACTGGACTCGGAATTCTGAGGACCCAGGTTCGAATCCCAGCAAAGCTAGGTCTCACATTGTGTTCCTTGGGAAAGATCTCTAACATGCATCTTCCCCACTTGACCAAGGTGCAAATGGGTACAAGCGGTAGCATGAGAGTAAAAACCTGTGTCAAACTAGTGTGTTGTCCTTTGCTTCACACTATAGAAACCTGGATAAGCTCCAGCTCTATGGTTTATAATGGCCATGGGGGCATCTTCTTTTACAATTATTACGAAAATACCTTGGTCAAAGCCAACTAACTGCAACAATCCAAGACAAACCAAACTGCAAGGGTATTTAAATATAGACCTACTGGTTCAGGTTCTGACGGAGGTGGTGGGGCACTCTCTTCAACTAGGAAATTATCATCTTCATCGTCATCTTCATCGTCATCGTCAACGATCAAATTGGTCGGCTGTCCTCCACCAAGCCTAGTCAGCGTGTAGGAAAGAGATAGGAAACAAGATTTTGTTTTCATTGTTTGATTGAAATTTACCCTGTCCATCATTCATATGCAGTGATCTCTAGGTGAGTAAAGAAGAAGCAGTAAATTAGAAGATATGTGAAAGAGTCGAAGGAGAGAAGTAGGACCACCAAGAAACTAGGATGTATACGGGCAAGGTCTAGCTACGCTCCCATGTTTGTTCTCAGCAACAAGTTTACATTACACATTTGTTTGCTTTATGTCTATGGCTGCTGTGTGTCTTGCATGTCCCTTCCATTATATCTGATTTCTGCTCGGAACATTCAATTTATAAACTTGCCCGGACTTGCCCGAGTCTGTGGTGTTTTTTTATAGTGTGTTTTGTTTCATCCTTTTGTTTTTATTTGTTTTGTGTATAGCCTAGATAATCATTACTTACAGTGTATTGGTCAGACTCTCAGCCCTAGAGCTCAAATTCAAAACAAGAAAAAAGAAGATGTATGAAAAAGATTAGGAACAATGAGGCGGTGTACATTTTGAGAAATTGTTTGCAGATCATAAAAGAGGAAAAAGTCTTGTCACACGAAAAAAAGCTGCCCCTTAGGCGGACTGGCCTCTCAGGTAGGGATCACTGTACATTCTATCTACCTAATCCATCAACCTACCTCATGGCTGGCTCTGATTCGCTGGCTTCCTGTTTAGGTCGGGGTGGGGCAGGTCGGGCACTTGAAGGTCTAGCTAGCTGTCTCCTAATGATAAAATGTGGAGAAAGAGAGAGAATGAAAATTTTCACACAAGCAACGGCCCATTTCATAACTAAGTCAGTATGTCGTCCCTGACAACAAATACATCTCACTGTTAAACTTTTAGGAAATAATTACACTGGGCCATTAAAAAATATCTTGTATTTATTTAAGAGCACAAAACATGTCTGATTTCATCACCAACTCAGATTTTAGAAGAAGCTCTGAAGGCAGAACGACGTGGAGAGGGATGGTCAGCAAGGTGCTGAATAGCGCAAGCCACAAAATGATGATGATTTCAGAAGAAATGATTCATTGAAATTCACCCATCCATCATAATGCAGTGATCACGGGTTGAATTATGAGGACGGCAAGATGAGAGGTGAAAGAGTGAAAGGAAAGAAGTAGGATCTATCAGTGGCACCCGCCAACCGCATCTATACACCCAATAAATAAGATAAGATAAAAGTGAAAGACTTTTGCTTGTTAATATTTTATTCTTCAAATTTATCAGTATTACGGCAAAGCAAATTACGCTAACGGTTGAAGAAGAAGATGAAACGAAAACCCCCAACAAAACATGTGGTTTCTTAAATAACGACAAAAACAAGTTTAACAATACCCCCCCCCCCCCAAAAAAAAATGGACTCAAAGACCAAAATAATGAAGGAAAACATACGCTGCTGCAATTTGGGGTGGAAGGTCGTCATTTCCTATCACTGGATCTTTGGATGGAGCCATTTTTTTGGAACTCTTCATCTTCTGAAACAAAGCAAAGTCAAGACAATGACTAAGCTGTATTGCTTGAATTATGGAGAAAGTGGAGGGAGAGGCCAGGAGAAGAAAATGCTGACAATGGAGAGAGAGAGAAAGGAAGAGAGAGAGAGAGAGAGAGAGAGAGAGAGAGAGAGAGAGAGAGAGAGAGAGAGAGAGAGAGAGAGAGAGAGAGAGAGAGAGAGAGAGAGAGAGAGAGAGAGAGAGAGAGAGAGAGAGAGAGAGAGAGAGAGAGAGAGAGAGAGAGAGAGAGACAGAGACAGAGACAGAGACAGAGACAGAGACAGAGACAGAGAGAGAGACAGACAGACAGACAGACAGACAGACGGGGAAAGAGGAAAAGTCAAATCCACAGACAGCGGTTTTACCTATAAACAATAGGAAACAGTATTATATTACATTTGTGAGCAGACACAATATGACAAAAATTTCAATACTTGTTACAATTTAAATTCACAATTAATGATAAAAATGCAGTTACACAAGTACTCACAGTTACATCCAGCCCTATAACATGACGATTAGAATTTTCTGAAAATCACTTTAAACTTTTTTTTTTTACATTAAACGTCTTTCTTTAAGGATAAAAAGTTCTTCTTTCTGGGAGAATTCTATTTAATTTACTGTTAGCAACCATGTTTCACAAAGGAAGAACATGGAAAATCAAAGACATTACCATTGCTGGCTTTGCATATAAAAAAACAAGTGAAGTTCTAAAAATTCAGGCTTTTACAATGAAATTGCATTGTTTAAATGTTTCTGTACAATCAATAAACAACTGCTAGATTTACTATTTCCAATTTCATGATGACATTAGGGAAGTAATTATACAATACAATGTGAAGTGTAAAGACATTAAAAGGTAAATACACAGGCAATAAACTAGTCATGCTCCGTTAAAGACAAAAAGTGCATAAAATATATAGGGAATATGTGAGTGCGATTAAGAGTATTAAGCTGTTAACATATAATGGGCAGGATACACAGCTGTGATTCATATCATATCCCATAAAATTTGCAGTGATCTTTAAGAACATTATAAAGACAGAAAAAAAATAACACCCCAACCAAATTTCAATGACACTAATTTGAATGAGATGATGTCAATATAATCACCATTTACGAATTTTTGCTCAATGCAACAATGATGTTGACATATGATATCATGGCTATTAAAATTATAACAATGAACAGAGAAAAAGATTTGAAAATAAGATGGACGACATGAATAACCACCATAAAGAATAAATTCATTATGTTACAAGACTACAGTTTCAGCATGACATCTCACAAATACGTAACAAAAAGGAAAAGGATTCCTTTTATTTCTTTGCTTATGAGAAGTCTACACAAGTAGATTGAGTGATCGTTGACACTTTGCTATGAATATATTATTTCATTGTCTGAATAAGCTTTACGAGAGACAACAGAAACATTACCAACTTAACATCTATCTGATTGCAAAATATCAATTCACAGTGACAAGAGGTCAAGAAAATCATTGCATGGTAAGCAGACACATTTCTGACTTTGCAAAAGCTTAATAACAACATAATGTCTGTTACAAAGACATGTGCTTAAAAGGAAAAACAAAATGTTCCAGAGATGGTAATTTAAACATTCACAAATGGATTAGACTCCATTTGAAATGATTTCCATAAGGACATGTTCAATTGTAAATTCATTTTTGATGATACATGCACTTTTTTGGGGGGCCAGGTATGTTTTTGTTGTTTAATTTTTAAATGTCCTCAGTGAGGATACCTCGTGTACCACATAACAAACGCCATATCATGTTTGGAAGACATGGAGTCTATCTGAACTTTTCTTTAAAAAGCGGATCCATTGATATATATAAGCAGTTACATGTTATTTCTGCAGACATAATGGATAAAAGCATTTCAAATGTCCATCACCCCCTGGCAATTCCTCCTGTTACTATTAGAAGAAAAACAACAAGAACCCAAAAACCCTAAGAAACATTTTAAACAATTATAAGATTACAGAAAGGACAAACAAAACTTAAATCCAAATGTAATTTCGATGTACGGTAAAAACATGGATCAAATAGACATGTTGACGAGACTGACAAAACAATGTTAATACGACACATCAAGATAATAGCAACAACTACTGCATTCTACGTAATGGAACATGTGTGTTGACATGACATACCATGAAATAAATGACCTGGAAAGAGGAACGATATTGCTCCTTTGACAATTTGGAAAATTCAATATTGACACAACAGTTATTCTAATGAAAAAAATAAAAAAATAAAAATAAAGATAACTTAGAAAGAAACAAGAAAACAGTCAGCACAACACACATTTTCCAACAACCCATAGAATGCTATTTGAGCAGCAAAGTTCCTTCAAGCCATTACATCCCATAACGCCGGAGCTTATCCCAGTTTCTACAGCATGAAGTGAAACAGTTATAATAATCACCTCCTGAACAGGACGCCTCTGAGGTAGTTTTTTACTTCCAAACTAGTGCTTGTACTCATTTGCACCTGGGTCGGTCGAGTGGAGAAAATGTGTGTTGAGTGTCTTTCCCAAGGAACACATCGCCATATAGAGCTTTGCAAGGAGTCAAACCCCAGACCTCATGATACAAAGTCCAGCAGCCTAACCACTTGACCACTTTGTATCTATATATACTGGACCAAATTAAAAAATCTTTCCATACATCCGCTTTTCCCGATAAAGAAAAATATTTCCACAAGCAAGATGAAGAAAAGCCTTTCGTTTACAGGAAAAGATGAAAAACATGCCACCAGAGGAAAGAAGCCTCAGAAAATAAAATGCAGAAAAAAAATCACTGTTTTAAATAGAACTAAAAAAACCCCAAACCCAAACACAATGAACAAGTATAAAAAATGATGAAAAAAATACCACGAGAGACGATGTCTAAAGAAACAGCTAGGACAATAATGAGAGTATAGAACAACGATAAAATGGGATGAAAAAAAGAAAAGAAAAAGAAAAGAATAGTTGCAAACACTGAAATATACAATAAAAAACCCCACAACAAACAGAATGAAAAAAAAAGGATGAGAAAAACCCTTGGAAATGAGACCATAAAAAAAGCGGCAGATCTCTTGGAAGCCACATAATAGAAAACCAAAATACCACTGGGTACCTGCTTTTATCTGCCTGTCTTTAGGCATCTCTTCTTCTTCTCTTTCTTCTTCATCTTCATCACCACCACCATCATCATCTAGTTCTCCATTACGCAAGCCTGACGTGATGTGAGAAGTGCACAGCAACAATGGTGATAAGAAAATCATAACTCAATGATGTATATA
Organism: Doris montereyensis; assembly: GCA_037039925.1. NCBI lineage: Eukaryota > Metazoa > Mollusca > Gastropoda > Nudibranchia > Dorididae > Doris > Doris montereyensis. The sequence continues at coordinate 261,418 of JAXRKP010000421.1, forward strand.
TATATGAGCTAGAACTAGACCGTTAAAAATAAAATCCCAGTTCTTTCAAAAGCCATTACGGCCCACAGAGCTGGAGTTTATCCCGGATTCTCAAGCGTGAAGCAGAAAATATGATAATAATCACCTCCTGAACAGAACACCAGTCTGAAGCGTGTTTTTGTTCCCTAGCAAGTGGTTGTACACATTTGCACCTGGGTCGAGTGGGGAAAATGCATGTTAAGTGTCTCTCCCAAGAAACACAAAGTTGGGCCTAGCTAAGCTTGCTAGAAATCGAGCCTGGGACCTTATGATCCCTAGTCTGGCAGCCTAACACAACAGAATATAGTGTGATACAGGAAAAACCCACCAAACCAGATTGATCGGCCGACCATGAAACGTGAGCCCTGGCAGTCTGAGGTTAACTCAAATTTAAAGAGATGCACACAAAACTTTTGATGAGACAGTGAGATGGATCAAGGCATAATAAAAGTGAGTGATAAAGGTGTAAAACCTCAACAAATTACCCGCCAGTCGCCCATGATTAGAAACAAATACTTGGAAACGTTTAAGAAAAAGTATGGAATAAATTATAGCTAAAAACAAACATAAAAATCAGACATCTGCAGCAGCATCCCTCATTTATAAAATGTGATGAACAGAATTAAAAGACGGATCATTTAGTATATGACAAAAAAACCCCCCCAAACAATACAACCTTAACATACCTCAAAACCCCACAATACAAAACACAACATCCTGATCATAACCATTTAAATAAACTTTTTTGTATGCTTGTAAAATAAAAAATAAAAACGTGAGCCCAGTGAAAGATAAGTATACATGAAACTCTGCATGGTTCAGCGAATAATTTAAGTCCATCCATGCATTTTGAATGTAGTTACTTTTTAATCAAAATAAATCTTTCTCTCTCAAAATTTCAAGCAGGAAAAATAGGACTTGGACAAATATATACTCTAACATATATAATATATAAGAAATATATTGAATACAAACTTTGATGAAAAAACATATCATATGATGAAAACCCCCCTCTAACATGGTCACATTAGTTGTATACATAATACCTATCATCGGGAGATACAACCCGTCTAGATCTAGCTCATTGAATTTTGATTTCACACACTTTCTTATGTTATGATTTTAACTCGGATCCTTCAGCCCACCAAAATGATTTTAACTCAGTCTTTCTGTACACCAAAACGATTTTAACAGTCTTTCAGTACACCAAAATGATTTAGCACACCAAAATGATTTTAACTTAGTCTTTCAGCACACCAAATGATTTTAATTTAGTATTTCAGCACACCAAAATGATTTTAACTTAGTCATTCAGCACACCAAAATGATTTTAGCTTAAGTCTTCTAGCACACCAAAATGATTTTAACTTAGTCTTCCAGCACACCAAAATGATTTTAACTCAGTCTTTCAGCACACCAAAATGATTTTAACTCAGTCTTTCAGCACACCAAAATGATTTTTCAGTCTTTCAGTACACTAAATCTAAAACACAAAGAGAGCTGTGTACACCTCCATAATATTGTTTACCAGTAAGAAACTTTGGAGGATGACATGCAGATACAGGTAATTAGCCAGTTATAATAAATATGTAGGAAAAAAACCTATATCCCACCACCACTAGGATAAGGGATGAGAAAAATGCACGCGCTGAATCAATAGAGGAAAGACCTATCAAATAATGAATAGTAGGGAAAACTAAAAGAGACAAAATCAGAAACACAACAATAGGAGATCAAACCAAAGCAGATGGCATAAAAACTAAGATAGAAACAAATCAATTGAGATGGTTTGGGCATTTAAACAGAATGAATGACAATAGAATAGCTAAATCAGTATACAGTGCTAAAGCCCAAGGTAAAAGACCAAAAGGCAGACCTCGGAGAAAGTGGGAAGAAGATATAAAGAGGCATTGAAGCATAGAAATTTAACTTTTTTGAAGGAAACAGAAAATGCCAGGACAGGGCATCTTGGAGAAAGATCATCTCTGGCATCTGAACCCATACACCGAAAGGTAGAATGGGAACTGATAAAGAAAGAAAGAAAGTAAAGGCTAAACTAGCCCTCTAAGGGAGAGGAGAATGACAGGCTGATGGCAGACTTAGATGAATGAGAACACGACATCTTTTCATAAATTAAATGTGTTCAAGTATTGTAAACATCTTTGACAACCAAAAGACGTGCAAACATGAGATACCTACAGCTCACATGCAAAAAATATAAAAACAGTTAACCACTCACAAAAACTTGCCTAACCGGAGTGTCAACAAAAAACCGAGTGCCTGAGTTAAGTGCAGAGAGTCTAAAGTCTTAAAAAAATAAAACATTAACTTAATACAATGCAAAGAGTACCTAGGAAACACTTAAAGTGACTAACACTACATTTTGAACGACTAAGAATTGTTTTACAATATTTTGTTTGTACCATAATAAGGAGATTGATGATTTGCAAGTCTCTCTTTAATCTCCTTGAAAAAGTTATTTATATATAAGATCTATTGTACACAAATACAAGTACAGTAAATGAGATGGGTGTTACTATCCTACCTTTTTAAGTTCACAAACAAAAGTTAATGACAATAGCGCGTTTCTCTCTATAATACCACAACCATTGCCGTCTGTTTTAATAAAATATAGCTACGGACAACTTCACACTGATCACTCACAATACTGTAAAACCATTAAAAAACACACAACATTTTCACTTAATCCCTATCATTAGTATGTGAATTAAAAAAAACCCAACAAAATATTTCTCTTCTTTGCATTATATTCATGCCGTACCCCCCCCCCTCCCGATTACTTTAGAGACAACACACAACAGATATATACACAGCGGTTCATGTCATAACAGATCACATGCTTGTTAACATTAAAGATGTCAGTAATTAAACAAAAGTTGTATACAAGTGGTGTGTGTGTGTGTACGTACACCTCAAGACAGTGTTATATAATTGGGATATTAGCACTAGATGGCTGTTGCAAGCCATGCTACTCTATAGTGAGGGACAGACAGGCATGCTTTGATTCATCAAAACCCCAAAAAACAAAACAACAAAACAAACAGTGCCCTTCTCCGTCTTTATTCTCATGTTTTTTATTCCAGAGTTAATAATAATTGTTTTAAGCAGGGAAAAAAAATATTTACCGCCGGCTGTGTGGTTCTGAGCTGTTAACAAAGCAGTGCAGGAATGATGCCATCAGAGGTGAGAACAAATTCAGAGCTCAAATTTCATTCAAGAATTCTACTCATCTTTTCCCTCCAAGGGCAAAACATTGTCTTTTAAATACTAATTACTCTCAAATAATTAATATATTTCAATCAGTGAGTAGGTAAATCTATTATTCATTTTAAATTTTTTTATGTGTCTTTGTTTCATCCCAATTTTATCCCCATCCACCATATGGTATCCACCCGCGACCTTTCAATTAAACCAAACCTGACTGACTGACGTCTGAACCAAGCATATCAAGCAATATTGATTTATGTTCATGAAAGCTTTGGGTTCAATGTACACATTTTCATTTGTCATTCAAAGATGATATGCAGTGAATAAAATAAAGTAAAGTAAGTCCCATGCTCAGAGTTGAGCGTAGGGTAATCAGGAGCAAAGTCCTGATTTTTTATCTAGGCATAATGTGGTAATTTGACATTGCTTTCCACAATTTTACTTTTCCAGTCTGAATAAACCTGGCTGCCCATTTCGCTGCTGGGTCAACAGGAGGGCTAGAAAATATTTGCCTCCAGACGGGAAATCGGAACTCATGTCTCCTGGGTGGTAGTCAGTCGCTCTACCGACTCTGAGGTACCAGCACCTCTAAGTATGCGAGTACGTAAGAAGAAACAATCTTCCCCCATGTTTACCACTTCCTCAAAACGTAATGCACCCCCATGAAAATAAAGGGGCAGAGTAAGATGAAATCTGAAGGAAAAACAAAAATAAAGACGGATAGGAAGAAAGAAAAGGAGAAAATGAAATAAAAACATAAAATTTAAACGTTTCTCACTGATTTTAAGTCCTTTATCAAAGAGAATGAAATGATACATAATACAGACATGCTGCAAAAATGGAGTTCTAGGTTTTTGTTTTTATTTGATGTTTGATCTGACACATGTAATAAATTATAATATTGAAGACCTGTTCAAGTTGCATTTCGTATGTTTATCTTAATTTCCATTTCTTTCCTTCACAACCAATTAAAATGAAAACTCTGATGAAATGCAATGTGCTGAGTGTCTATGAACAGCAAACACGCTAAGAATCACATATTGTCTATTAACCAAGCTTTTGAAAATTAATCTGGTGAAAATTTCATAAATTTTAAGCATTAACAATTCAGCAAGAATGATTTAACCCCCCTCAAAAACTGAAAAAACCCTCAAGAAGCCGAAGAAAAAAAAAATCAAGAGAAATTCTGTGTATCAGTATCAGACATTTATATAGCGCGGCAAAATCTAGTCTTTGACTCATCATATAGGTTGTGCCTATTTGCAACTCTAAATTTGAAAGAAAGATTTTAAGAAAGATATCTACCAAATTTAGAGAGAGAAAAAAGAAGCATCAAAGAAAATTGAGTAGAAGCTGAATTCTCAAAGCAGCCCTCACCTTCTCTTCTTCTCCGTGATCCTTTGGCTGATGAAGGTCGCTGAAGACGAGCTGGGGTTCCTGTAAGGGTAATAGATAGCTGTTCAGAATCTAGGCATTTCACATACTTTGTAATTTCTCCTACAGCAACAATTGACATAGTCAAGAAAAAAAGGTACATGTCATGCGTCAATAAATATGTACAACTTAGAGTAGTTATTATGTTAGCCCCACCAATCTGGTGACCTAAAACGTCTTGGATTTTAAAGTCCTAGGCAATGTTCAAACGTTATAATATCTCTGAACTCTAAAAATCACCCCCTATAATGGGTGTAAAAAAAAAGAAGCAAGCTACAAAGGGGAGAAGAAAGACAAAGCAAAACGCCAGAAAGCACAATTCCAAACAACGTTTTGTTGACATTTAACCCATCCACCATGTGAATTTAGAGGAAGCAACAAGACCAAAGATAAGTGGAAGAGTGAAGAGAAAGAAGAAGACCTACCAGTATCACACACAACCGCCAGCGGCAATTTCAAACAAAAGAACTCACCTGTTTCCCTTCTTTTTCACCGTTCATCCGGCCTGGTGACTCGTTTTCCTTCTCCCGGCTTTGATCTCTCTGTCATTGAGATGATAAAGAAAGGATAATTAAACTTTTTAAGTAACAACTTTTCAACATTAAATATATATCCCCGGAGGAGCAAAGTACACAAATTCTAGAGAAAGCAAAACAAAACAAAACAAGAAAAACCAATACTTGCAAAAACACTCACCTATATTGGTAAAAAAAAAATTTGCCCCCAAAAATATTTAAAATATCAGGCTTATTGTATAGAGTTGCTTTTTGTGTTGAATCTTCCCTCTGTAAATAGTAATTAAGATTGTCCAATTTGAAAGGGAGGGAGGCGGGAGGGCACAAATATAGGATGGAGGCAAAGTTCTGAAGCAAATAAACGTATAAAATAGACTTGATATATCAAATAGAATGCATAAAATAGATTTTTGATATATTAATTCACTTTCATAATGTAACCATTTTCCATATGGTTAAATTTTTTTTATTGAACAACTGTCTAAAATTTCAATAGGCAATCAAATTGTAGTATAAATACATATGTAACAAAGCCTCATTTTTTCAAATTCTAACCAACACAAACCATGTCACAGTAACAGAGCCAAAAAGATTGGCAAAACTGTTATCCTGCTAATAAACTCTTCTTTGCGCTTTTGTTTCTTTCTTTCACTGAAATTTCCCTGTCCACCACATGTGGTGATCTTAAAGTTGAATTAAGAGGAAGCAGCAAGAGGAAAGATAAGTGAAAGAGTGAAAGAAAAGAAGTAGGACCTACCAGCTGTGCCCACCAACTGTCCACCTTTTTGTGGTACTCTACTTGTTTTGTTTTTTTTGGCACGGCTTTGTTCAAACTGAACTTTGGAGAGCACCAGTTGAAACATTCTATATTAGTGCCCTCGGTTTAGGCACCGAAAGTTGTCACGCCTGGCATCACAATTTCTTTAGAAAAGGGCACATAGACTATCATCGAGCTTCCGCTCAATGCAACAGGAGCCACCCATGTTGTCCAAGTGGGCAAATAGGGTAAATTTTCTTGTCCAAGGAAAAAAAGGAAATGCCTGAAATGGGGCTCAAACTCAGTATCTCTGGGTCCCAGTGCAATGCCTTTTAACCACTCAGCCATCTCGCCCCCTGCTCAAGTCACTACGGAAAGATCAAATGTGGTAGTGGAAGCAAGTGTTTACAAGTTTAAACACAGGCGTGAGCTTCTCATATTCCTATTCATGTGGTAAGTTTAATGAGTGATAAAATACATTGATTGGCTAATTTGATATGAGGAACAATTCATCCAAATGTGTTTTTAGCACAATTTTGTTTCACTCTGAGCATATTGTTTGTATACTGTTTTGTTTGACAAGTAAATAATTAAACATTTTAAATATTCATATCTTTGAGGAAAGAGCTCAAAATCAATAAAATCAATTATCAAAATAATAATGAAAAAAAAAAACAAACAAAAAAGGGAATTCTCTTCACACAAATGACAATTTCATAAATGCTGAAAAACAAGATAATTTTTTGCACCAATAATTTTGTGACAGTACAACAGTAAGAACGTTTTAAGCCATCAGGGACTTGTAAACATGAAGAACAACCTCATTCAAAGCCAAAAACTCTTTCAAAATGCATAGAAATGTAAGCTCTCAGAGGCCATGACCGTTGAAAAAAATGCAAAGCAACAAGAAATTGTTCACCTGAATAACAATCTTTCCAGCAAGGAAAGTAATAAGAAAACCTTTTTAAATATTTCCACAACTTTTTAAATGAAGAGCAACAATAAACTTTCAATCCCATAACAAAACATTTAAAAAAAGCTCTAACGAGAACTAGCCTCACGTTATTGAGAGCAGCGTCATCCAATGCATTTGAAACCCCCAAGCCGTCTCCTTGTGGATTCGCAAACAATCCATGGCCGCCCCACAGCTGACGCAGTCATTCCGCACGGCTGTTTGCTAACATCCGAATCACCACAGGCATTGTCTTCAAACTGGTGGCTAACAGGTGGCGCAATACTTGGCGGATGCTTCGGGCCTTCCACACGAGCTGGATGTATGCTCCCTTTGCTCCACCCCCATGAGAAGTCTGTTCAGGTCTCGCTGAGCTATTTGCTGCGGTTGCTTCTTTCATTTTTGTTGGCAGGATGTTAGAGTTTCCATTTCTCCTCTTCAACCCTACGGGCTGATCCAGCTTTCTTAGACGTCCTGAACTACTACTGGTTCCAGAAGCTAATGTTTTTTCTGAGGTGACTTTCGTTTGCCAACATCCCATTGGTTTATTCGAGTGATTGAGAAAATAACTTGAATAAACCATAGCATGCACCCAAAAATATAAGAATTAATTTCATAGCAAGTCGTTCACTAAGACAAATAAAGGTCCCTTATAATCAACAATAAAATAAAGATTCCATATTGCACTGTAATGGCAATACACACATTACCAAACGATGTCAATTTTATCACAGAATACTTCTGATCAATGTACAATGCTAAAACCCAAAAGAAAGTGGGTAGAAGATATAAAAGGGCACTAAAGCAAAGACAAATAACCTTCCCAAGGAAAAATGTCAGGACAGGGTAGCCTGTAGAACGATTCTTTTGGGAATCTAAATTCATACACCGGAAGGTAGAATAGAGAGAGAAAGAAAGTTTCTAGAGCGAAAACAAAGGACTTTTTCTGTTAAGGCGGGTCCTGAGGGTGATTATTTTAGTTTGAAGAGATACACAATTTTAAGCTTATGAATAAGTTCAGCATGGCGGAATTAGAGGAAACAAATTTGAAAGTTATTTTTCTGAAAGGAAGTTTTGCCATGGAAACAGCTGCCATCTTGAATTTCTGATGCAAAACTAGGTCAATTGTGACTATTTAAAAAAATTAAATAGTTGTACAGTGTTTATTTTAGAGGTTTACAGTTTTGCACATAGAAACTTCAAACCAATATCCCGAATCTCTCGTATTTATTTTTTGATATCTTGTATAGTTTCTTTTTACAAATTTTCAAAAACTGAGACTTGAAGGAAACGAATTTGTCTCAAATTTCCAACAAAAATCATGAATTTCTCAGAAAGTACAAAAGATATCAAAAACCAGATAAAACAGTCTCTTAATAATGATACAAAGCAGCTGTATGCCAAATTTCAAGCCAATCCGTCGGAAATTGTAGGAATACTTAGCAAAAAACAGCAAAAAAAAAATATTATGAGAAGATCGTATTTTTTAACTTTCCCCTCGTTATTTGAATGTTTTTTCGCATACAAAACTAGAAATGAGTAGGATAATGCTTTAAAACGTCATAACACCATAATAGGCTCTCAACTATTACTTATCAACCCTGTCTTAACTGCGCCGGTTCCCGTATACTCATTTTGGACAGCATTTAAAAGGTGCGTGAAATATTTCCGTATTGTACTGACAATCTAAAGCACTATTGAATAAATTTAGACATATATACATTTTTCAGATAGATTAAACTGTGCTGATTAAAATGAGTACCAACTTACTATACTAAAGAAAAAACTACTGGCTTTTATGGTTCAAACGATGTGTTAAAAGTTTACCTAAAACAAATAGTAAAAACTCAATGAATCGATACAAAGCTTATTTTATAATATCAATGTGAAGGGAATAAACGGCTGCGTCTAATAATACAATAAACTAGATTTGTCCGATTTGGGTCAAAAATGGCCCTATCAAGATGGGATATCTGTCACTACTCGAACATAAAATTTTAAAACAAAATCTAAAGAGGTAAATCTCAAAGGTTCTGGGGTCGAATCCTAGCTAAGCTAAGTCCGACATTGTGTTCCTTGGAATAGACATGTAACACATAATTTTCCTACTCGACCCAGGTGCAAATGGGCACAAGTACTAGCTTGGGAGTAAAACATCAGACTAGCTCAGTCCAGGATGTGATTATCATCACCCGTTCTGCTTCATACTATAGAAATCGGGATACACTCTGGCTCTGTGGGCCTTAATGGCATTGAAGGAAGTCTCACAAGAAGGGATAAGAATATAGATGGTGTTGGGCACAAACCGACCAAGTCGGGAAAAAACTCATTTTAAAGAGGAAAAAAAACCACTGAATGATTCTCTTGAAAATTGGTTTTAAACGTAAAATTTTGCACACATGGGATGGATGGGATGTTTGTCTCAATGGGCTAATCATTTTTTTACGTGACATAAATCTATTATAACTTCTTGGACTCGGCTGTTTGGAGACATAAGAAATTGAAGCACTCAGCCATTTGTACAGTGACCAACCCATTCAGTTAAAAACTGACTTGACTGTTTTGTTGCCGATGTGAAAAAGACGATAAGCTCAACTTAGCTGGCTTGATACACCCTGATTTTGAGGCACTTCTATAAGATAATGCCTTCTACTATTTTTGCACAGTGTAGCTTTAGTTTCTGTTAAGACTGAACAGCTATTTTTTTCTTAAAATTGGAAAGGCAAAATTCCTGACATCATCGATATGTATTCATTGATATAACTGTAGGCACACTTAATGGGAAAACAGCGAAACAAATAAGCCTTGATTATTTTTCTGTATTTCACATCTTCTAGTTACCTTTCTGGATCTGTCTCTGTGTCGCTCTTCTCGACTATCTCGTGATTTTCTCTCGTTTTTGACTCCCTGTCTCTATCTTTGTGTCTATCTTTCTCCTTGTCATGACGTCTCTCTCTGTCACCTTTATCCCGGTCTCCTTTTTTTTCTCTTTCTTTTTTGTCCTGTAAGAAATTGAAGATGGAAAAATTCAATATGTGATGTCAGATTGCTATGAAACGCAAATAAAGAATTTTTTCCCCCTATCTGTTACTTGAAAAAAAGTTGGCAAAGAGTTATTCTATCAATGAGTCTGAAAGGGTAACCTCAGATTTCAAAGTGCTAATATTTGATATCAAATTAACAATAGATCCACTCACCTCTCCATCATGAGTTTTGTGTCTGTCGGCACTTTTTGTCCGCTCTTCTCTTTTTCTCGGCGACCTTCTTTTCACTGCTTTTACCGCCTCCTCCTCCCAAAACTCTCTTAACATACTCATCGTTGTCCACCTGTAAGATTCAAAGTAAATTTACTTCGTGACGGGAAAATGAAATGAAAAATAATATATCCCATAAAATATCTGTCATAGAAAAAGCAAAGTGAATTTCCACTTGAATGCCTTCAAATAATCTTAAATTTTGGGATCTGTTGAACGTGACAATAATGACCTTTTCTCTTTTCCACAATACATCTTTTTAAAGTTTTCAATAGCAAAAGAGAGTAAATGTAAAATAATAATAAAAACATCAAGTTTCCAGCCTAAACTTATAAAAAACATAAAAATCCCTCAAAATCTCAACACCACCAGCAACAGCAATTAATCAACTTTATATATTTGTTTGAAATCCCCCCCCCTTGTGATCTCCGGGTGAATTCAGAGGAAGCAGCAAAATGAAAGATAGGTAAAAGAATGAAAGAAAGGAAGTAGGACCTACCAGTAGCCCCCACCTACAAGTCTTCAAATTAAAAAAAAAAATGTTTATGGAGATGAATGCATCGACAGGATACTAGAATTGAGCAAGAGTAACTCCTCAAATGTTGCTTCATCCCTTTGAAAGTCAAATGCTCACATTTTTGTTCACTGCATCTGCTAACGCTTGTAAGAATTCATTTGTCTTCTCTGGCTCATGACCAGCGACTACCTTTACTGGCTTTACTCCGAGAGACTTTCCAACAACAAGAGCTAAATTGAAGATGGATCAAAAGAGGCATGTGAGCACATTGAATAGAAAACTGAAATTAAAAAATGTAAAACTATAATAAAAAAATCAATTAAAAATATTGACTCCTCATAAACAAAAAATTCCCCCAAAAAAGACACAAGATGATATCAATGAATAATTTTTTTTATATTACTATTAGAGATTTATTTTCTCCTTTCTGATGAATTCCATTGATTTAAAAATATTCCAAATTCAAGGGCTGTTGTTAAACAATGATAGTTTGCAAACTGACATTTTATGTTATCTTCAAACAGTATCAACAATTCATTTTCTTTTAAGATACAATATAAACATTGAAAACACTCCTGACATTCAAAGTCAAACATTGAACAGGTTAAACTATACACAATACTCACCAACCATATCAACGGATTTCTGTAAGAAGGCGATTTTTGAGTCTTTGTCCTGTGTGAAAGAAATGGGTATGATGTACTTAAATGATGCCCGAAACAAAAGGTTCATGTGAATGGGAAGGAAAGCTGTTGCTTGCTACGTTAAACAAAGTTACTTGTTTATGAAAAAAGATAATGAAAACTAATGCTTTACTTTCTTTCTTTATCAGTTCCCATTCTACCTTTCGGTGTATGGATTCAGGTGCCCGAGATGATCTTTCTCCAGGATGCCCTGTCCTGGTATTTTCTGTTTCCTTCCAAAAATGTTAAATTTATTATTCTTCAATGCCTCTTTTATATCTCCTTCCCACTTTCTCAGAGGTCTGCCTTTGGTCTTTTACCTTGGGTTTTAGCACTGTATACTGATTTAGCTATTCTATTGTCATTCATTCTGTTTACATGCCCAAACCATCTCAATTGATTTATTTCTATCTTAGTTTTTATGCCATCTGGTTTGGTTTCATCTCTTATTGTTGTATTTCAGATTTTGTCTCTTTTAGTTTTCCCTACTACTCATCTTAGATCATTTCAGCTGCCTGTACTCTAATGTATTCTCTACTGTCTATGGTCCAGGTTTCAGTGCCATAGAGGAGAGAAGGAAAATAAACTGTGTTGTATACCGCCATTTTAGTTTTTGTTGACAATTCTTCTTTACCTACAAATGCCTTTCCTAGATGGTTATATATTGCACTCGCCTTTTGATTCTCTGGCTGATTTCTTCTCTTAGTTTTCCCTCAGAGTTAATAATTATTCCTAGGTAATTGTATCTTTGAACTTGTTCTAAATTCTCCCTGCCCAATTTAAGATTTTGTGTTTTAGCTTCCTAGTTACTAGCATTGTTTTAGTTTTCTTTGAATCTACTCTCATTCCTCTTTTATTTAGTTCATTGTTCATAATGTTGATATTCGACTAAAGGTCACTTTTGGATTTTCCGAACAGAACTAAATCATCGGCAAATGAAAGCATTGATACATTTACTGGTGTGAACTTCCACATACCTACATTCATTTTCTTCATTTTTGAGGATGCTTTTGCGACTGAATCCATAAATGTGATAAACAAAAGAGGACTTAGGACACAAAATGTCTTACCTCTATATCTACATCAAATTCTGCAGATATGTTTCCAGCTACTCTCACTGCACATGTTGGTTTATTGTAAAATTTTTTAATGGCTTCTATTAAATTTTTCTCTACATTGTGATCTTTTAAGAAATGCCATAGTTCGCCCCTCCTCACAGTGTCAAATGCTTTTTTCTAGATCTATAAAACACAAGTCAATGTTTCTCTCCAAGGAATTTTTCTATTATTTGTCTAACTGTAAATATGTGGTCTTGTACACTTCTTCCTGGTCTAAATACACTCTGATGTTCTTCAATCTGATCCTCTACTCCCTTTCCTTAGTCTCATTTCCAATATTCTGGCATATGCTCTTCCTGGTTTGCTAAGTAGTGATATCCCTCTTTAGTTTGAGCATTCCATAGTTGATCCTTTCTTATGTATTGGTACTACTTTCTCTTTTTCCAGACATCTGGCATCTGTTTTGACTTCCATGCTTGTTGGCATATTGCATGTAGTAGTTTGTCTGCCTCCCTTCCTTGGTTTTTAATCATTTCTGGATAAATTTGATCTGCTCCTGGGGCTTTTCCTAATTTCACTTTTCTTATAGCTGTTTGGATTTCTTCCATTGATATATCTACATCTTCAGCTGTCTCCTCTGGATTACTTGTTACTCTTACTAATTGATCTTTACTCCTTGTTTCATATGTTCTGGAGGGATTTTGTAATTGGTGAAAATACTTTCTCCACGTTTCCATGATTTGGCTGTCTTCTTTCCTTATTTCCCCTTTGGCATTCTTAATTTGTCATATTGGGCATGCTTTGGTCTTTCTCATGCTCTTCATTGCCCCCAGAACAGCCTTTGATTTCCTTGATAGCTTTCTTGAAGTCTATGTCCAAACTTTTCCCATTGTACCTGTTTTGCTTTCCTCACTTCCTCTTTGGCGATAGTTCTTTTATTCATGTAATCTATCCTATCCTCTGGTCTCGTTGTTTGCAAGTATTTCTTCCAGGTATCCTCCTTTTCTTTGATCTTAGTTTTGACTTTTTCATTCAACCATGCTGTTGCTTTCCCATCTCCTTTAATTTATTTCCTACCACAGACCTCTTTCAGTACAACTGAGGAGTGTTTCTTTATACATTTGCCACTTTTCTTCTATTGTGCTATCATTCAGATCCATCTGCCTTTCACTGATAAATCTTTTTTATCCTAGATTGGTATATCTCTTTTACTATTGGTTTATTTAGTTCCTCTATTTTGAGTTTAGTAGCTTTCTTTCTTTCCTTTTCTGTTTGTTTTCTTCAATCAGTAATCTCATTTTGGCAATCACTAGGCGATGATCACTAAATATTTCTGCTCCTCTGTTTACTCTTGCATCCAATGTACTGTAAAAAGGGAGCTGCTAACTATTATGTAGTCTATCATTGACTTTTCACACCTTTCTGCATTTAATCTTGTATATTTGTGGATATCTTTATGAGGAAAAAAGGTGTTGGCTATTTTCATGTTATTCTTACTAATGCTTTACACTTTCTTTCAATTGGTTCAACACTCCATCATCAAGATTTTTGTAGAAGCTTAATTTTTTTCTCTCTGTTACAATGCTATGTAAAAATGAGATATTTTCATGTTTCTCTTACTCAATCATATGAAAAGGGGTTTGATTTAAATAATTCTAGCTCAAGAGAGTATTGATTACAATTTTGACACATCGATTCTTACATAAACAGTCTATGTCCAGTTTTCGAGACTGACAGCCTCATTGCTGACGAAATTAAACAGCGCAAAGAAGATGATAAGGCATTGTAAGTATTCTACAACATCCTTTTCACTATATACTTACTTTCACATTTTCAGAGTTCATCTCTGAGTCTGTAAAGAGCCCCTGCATAAATCCTGTTGTCTTAATAACCTGAGAAAATAAAAGTTTTATGGGTTGGGAAAATTCAGTTAACGTATGAAGTGTCCAGACTCATGGCTCAAAGCCTTGCTATCACAGAGGGAGAAAAAATTGTCTCAAAGTGAATTGTTTTGATCACCCCTTTACAAATTATTGTGGTATCTTTTGTAAAAATATAATATGGGGTTTGTGATGTATTATTGATGTTTGATAGAGTCAATGTGTTACAATTTAGATGCAATTCTTGGAAATGTCATAATCTTCTTGGCTGCCAACTTATCTGCTCTCTATTTACCATCCCTTGAGGGCAGCTATTCCCAACTCAACAATATCATTTGTGTTTTTGATAAAATTTTCAAAACATATGATATGTTTCACAGGAAGGACTCTCATAGTCGGGCACACACTTGACCCTAAAACCTCTAATCCCCCATTTAAGGTAAGGTTAGATCCCCCTGGTAGCTCATCCCAACGAAAATCACGCTGTGTGCCCAACTATAGAAGTCATCTCGTTTCATATAACATGGTAAATTATCATGAATAACAAAATTATAGCTATAATGGATTCTTAAACCATACACAGCACCAAATACCATGAGTCAATATTAGGCCAAGGCACCATAAGAGGAGAAGCCAAAATCGTACTGCATAGGCAGAGTGAATTGCGAGCTCACGGGACGATATATACAGTAGTTACTACCTAAATGCGTTTCTCCTATGTGAAAAAAAAAATTGGATTTTTTCTATACAAATATTGTTCCTATAAATTCTAAACGCCAGTTTCAAAACCGAGATTTCCCCCAAATGCCCGGTCTCAACTGTAATCTTATCAAAATTATCATACAGTACTTCCGTAATTGATTAAAAATTCACTTTTTCAATTGTAATCCCATTGCTAATATTATGGCCAATTTATGCTCATCAACAATTTGCCATGCATTGTAACCATGCTTCATAAACCGTACCTATCCAATGTACTGTAATATAAGATGACCAATCTTCTCTGTACCATACAGTGGATCACCCTGTGTCCCTAAGCAGTTAGAATTGAACAGTCTTCTAGACTCTACCCATGGATCTTTCCTTGGTGTCATAAATTGCCCATTAATTACCGGGCATTTTATAATTGACCAGGTATGCATCGCATATATGTACAGTTTTATTGCTTCCTCACCTCGCATTGGCCGTATCCAGTATGCCTTCGGTTCTTCGTGACGAATGATGGTCAACTCGCCCGCACACTCATCATCTTAGAAGTGTTAAAGAACTTTAAATGGTTTCCAGGTACCCTATTTCTCTCATTCAATTTACGTCAAACTGCTGACTCATCTAAAACAAACCACCTGGTTATGCATCTTCATCCTCGTCTGTCCATTGATCACTCCCAATTTTTGTCCTGACTGGTTTTCCCATAAAAGTGCCCGTTTCGCCTACTAAATGCCCATTTTCTCTGCTTCCCAAGCACCAGCATTTGTGACTTAGGTGGTAACTACTGTACTGACGTGAGTGGCAGGTTACCGATTTAATAAGTGTTATTAAATCATGAACGAAAATAGAACTTACTCCATATCAAAGAAAATATTGCCTTGTGATTGAATTGATCTGTAAAAATGAATGACATTTAATCCTGCACAACTTCAATCATTGATTTGATTGATACAGGGGAAACTTTAGCACCCTTACTTTGCCAGTAGATCACTTGGCAGACATTCGTAAAATCAAATCAAGATAACCACCATAAACCAAGACAACACACCATTCATTTACACGTTCTCGAACTGACAGACATGATTGTGTCTTATTAATTTAAGTTTACTTACCGAAGTCATGATATCATGCAGAAAGCGAAACGGGGGTTTACTCAGTAACTTTTCTGTTAGCGGTGGCTTCTTGATCAGCTTGCCAAGGGTGTCTTGAGTTTTCTTGGATATTTTAGGATCCATTTTAGAAGTGTGTGTATATAGGATACGTGTAAATATGACGGTTGCAGGAAAATGTCAGATAACGAGACTAAATAAGGTACAATTAAGATAATCAAGTCATTGTGAGCAGTAAGTCATCCAAACGAATTTCGCTGAACGGAAAGACAACAGGAATTCGTTCCCACAGTGCATTGTGTGCGCAAGCGCTGATGCAGAGAATGTAGACAGTTCCGGCAAAAAAGCATTCCGTCGCTAAGGTACAAAAAAGTAGGCATACTTGCTGTGCAACGAAACGAAATGTTAGACGCTTAAATTTTTCATCTTTTTCTTTTTCAGGTTGTGATGGAGATGGAAATTATTTACTCTTATTTTTGTATCCAAAAATTTAACTTCATGTCTTATACTACATATTACTCGTTTCTTCCTCATCTCACATTATACATTTAGTATTACTATTAACTTATATCAAAAACAAAATAATTCAATTGTAGTCGTTTTACAATTTAACCGTTATCGTTCGAACTTCTTTATTGCATTTTTTCTTTATTATTATATTTTTTTTACGGCGGTCACATCACAATGTTTTCTGCGCCTGGAAGTAGTAAAAGTGTTTTGGATAATTTTAAACTTGCCATCCATCGTTTTTTGTTGTTGTTTCTTCTCTTTTTTATATCCAAGAATGTAAATTTAGGCTAGTATAAGCATACCGTAGACAAAGATGATTATGATGACTCTTTTACCACATTCTGTTTTTTTTCAACGATGAACTACTCAATAGGTTACCGGGTGCAGTGTGATATCAAGTATCGATATTTAGGTAAGTGGGCTTTTCATCGCATATCTAATGAACGGAAATAAAGGAATGAGTGACAATAACAATTAAACGTTTCGTGCATCGCAGTCAAAACATATTTCTTCAATCAATTAAAATACTGATTTGACAAAAGAGTTTGTTTGCTAAGAACCTAAAGCACGCTATTTGAAATCTACATGCGAAGTATAGAAGTTGGGGATGCAGTGGTGTACATTTTGAAACGTTGGTAGCAATTCAAATGGAATTAATGGCAGTAGAATAGGAGGAAGGGATTATTTCATGAGGCTCTGTTTTGTTTATTGTTTACACTTCTCTGTGTTGTTATTAAGTGATACATTTAAATACAGTAGAATTATCGATGCAAACACAACGATCTTTATAGAAACTGCAAAAGAATTAGGACCACACTGAAAATCAGATAAAATATTAGAAGCAAAAATAAACTTGCATGCCATGTGACATACGTGAACACGACATTCAATACAAAGAAGAAGGAAAGAAATATGAAAACATGTTAAACGATCGAAAAGAATAATGACAAAGCCGAATAATCAAATATGGAATGTATGTATATATGTATGTAAGTATGTATGTATGTATGTATGTATGTATGTGTGTGTATGTATATATGTTTTTTTGTTTGTTTGTATACATTATGTATGTATGTATGTATGTATGTATGTATGTATGTATGTATGTATGTATGTATGTATGTATGTATGTATGTATGTATGCATGCATGTTTGTATTGTATACGTGAGTGTGTATGTATGTATGTTTTATGTGTGTATATATGTATGTATAAATGTATGTATGTATGAATGTGTGTATGTATGTATATATGTGTGTGTGTATAATGTATGTATGAATGTATGAATGTATGTATATATATATATATATATATATATATATATATATATATATATATATATATATATATATATATATATATATATATGCACGTGTGTATGTATATGTGTGTATGCATGTGTATGTATGTATACATTATGTATGCATGTATGCATGTATGTATGTATGTACGTAAGTATGTATGTATGTATGTATGTATGTATGTATGTATGTATGCATGTATGTATGCATGCATGTATGTATGTATGTATGTATGTATGTATGTATGTATGTATGTATGTATGTATGTATGTATGTATGTGTATGTATGTATGTATGTATGTGTGTGCGTGTATGTATGTATATATGCACGTATGCATGTGTGTATGTATAATGTATGTATGAATGTGTGTATAATGTATGTGTATGTATATATGTATATATGTATGTATATGTGTGTATGAATGTATTGTGTGTATTGTTACTAGAATTACTTTCTAGATTCCGGCCTTTACACTAGAAAGCCCATGTTACGTCAGCATCGAATACTAATTTGATTTAATAATTGCACTTGATATCATCCGTGACCGATACAGTGGTTTCTGGGTTCACCGCAATCAAGAGACACAGCTTTATAATAAAGATAAATCATAATCCAACATTGTTTACGGGCATGCTTGTCTATATTTAATACTGTACATCTCAAACTTTGACCGCTCTAATCTCAGGAACCACTGCACCCACAACCGCTACATTTCACAGGTAGTTTCAAATAGCCTGCTTTAGGTTCTTAGCAAATAAACTCTTGGGTCAAATAAGTATTTTAATTGATTGGGAAAAGTGTTTTTTGCCTGCAATCCTCGAAACGTTTTATTGTTATTGTTACTCATTCCTCCACTTCCATTCATTTGATTTGCAATGAAAATATGCTTAACCCTATAGTGTAGTTCATCATTGAAAAAAAAAGAATGTGGTAAAAGAGTAATCATAATCATCATTGTCTTTGGGCATGCTTGTATATATATATTATATATATATATATATATATATATATATATATATATAAATATATATATATATATATATATATATATATATATATATAGTATATGTATACATATACATATACATTTACATATACGTATGTATGTATGTATACACATATTATGTATGTATGTATGTATGTATGTATGTATGTATGTATGTATGTATGTATGTATGTATGTAATTATATATGTATCATGTATGTATGTATGTATGTATGCTTGTATGTATAATGAATATATGTACGTATGTATGTATATGTGTGTGTGTGTGTGTATGTATGTATGTATGTATCTATGTATGAATGTCTGTATATATGTATATATGTTGTGTACGTATGTATATATGTATAATGTATGTATGTATGCACGTATATATGTATGTCTGCATGTATATGTGTGTATGTATATGTGTGTGTATATATATATATATATACATATATATATTTATATATATATTAATGTATGGCCGTAAATATTATATATTTATATATATATATATAAATATTTATATATATATATAATATATATATATATATATATATATATATATGCCTATATATATATATATATATGTATTTATGAATGTAAATATGTATGTATGTGTGTGTGTAGTGTGTATGTGTGTATGTATGTATGTATGCATGTATAATGTATGTATGAATGTATGTATACATGTATGTATGTTATATGTATATGTATGTATGAATGTATGTATGTATGTATGTGTGTATAATGTATGTATGTATGCATGTATGTATATATGTGTGTATGTATATGTGTGTATGTATGTATATATACATATATATGTATATATATATATATATATATATATATATATATATATATATATATATATATATATATATATATATATATATATATATATAAATGTATGTATGTATGTATGCATGCATGTATATGTATATATGTATGTATGCATGTATGTATGTATGTATGTATGTATGTATGTATGTATGTAAATAAATGTATGTATGTATGTATGTATGT
Source organism: Doris montereyensis (assembly GCA_037039925.1). Classification (NCBI taxonomy): domain Eukaryota; kingdom Metazoa; phylum Mollusca; class Gastropoda; order Nudibranchia; family Dorididae; genus Doris; species Doris montereyensis. The sequence continues at coordinate 281,353 of JAXRKP010000421.1, forward strand.
ATGTATGTATTTATGTATGTATGTATGTATGTATGTATGTATGCATGTATGTATATATATGGGGTATGCTTATATCTGTGTTAGTAGAGTCGGTGGCCAAATGGTCAAGCTGCAGGACTCGGGATCATGGGATCCCGGGTCGAATCCTGGCAAAACACATTTTCCCACTCTACCTAGGTAACAAGCACTAGCTTGGGAGTAAAAATCTGCGTCTGATGGCGTCCTGGCCAGGAGGTGATTATTGTCACCTGTTGCGCTTCATACTATTGAAACCGGAATAAGCTCGGCTCTATGGGTCGTGACGGCCATGAAGGAACCGAAGGAAATTTACTTTATATATTTTATAGGTATGTATGTATGTACGTACGCATCGGACAGAACGTGGGTCGATAATATCAAAATACATCGCGTCTTCTTAATAAAATCGCTCACAGTCGCGAAATTGCTTACAAGGGAAATTACAGAAGAAAAAACGGGTAACAGATCTCTTGAAAGGACGCGGGTATCGAATACGCGGGCGTATGGCGTATCGGATATGTTCCATGGAAACAGGCCTGATCTGCTGTGTGTTTATAACGATGCGCACATTTAATTTTATTTTCACCGCTGTCTTCACAACGGTACACATCTAAGTATATATATATTCAATCCTCTTCACGTTAGTAACAATGCTTAAGTTTGTGGGCAGAGAAATGTTGCTTATGCGAGAAGGAAAACACGTTTGAAGTGTCGTGTTTTTGGTTATTTTCTCTTGATTTCTTTACTTGTGTTTGTCTCAAAATCTAGTTTCAGAAAACAATATATTCTGATGTTCGATCTTCTCCTTTATTTATCGACCGATTGGGATAATATTCAGTACACATATTGCTTTTGTCAATGTAAATAAGGGGCATCGGATTGAGGATCATGAGGTCCCGAGTTCGAATCCTAGCAAAGCTAGCTCCGACATTGTGTTCCTTGGGAAAGACACTTAACACGCACTGACCCCCCAACTCTACAAATGAGTACAAGCACTAGCTTGGGATTAAAAATCTGCGCCAGATCGCGTCCTGGTCAGGAGGTGATTATTGTCACCTGTTCTGTTTCACGCTATAGAAACCAGGATAAGCTCCAGCTCTATAAGCCATAACGGCCTTTAAGGAACTTTATGTACAACGTAAATAAAGTGAGGTGAGCTTTTTTATAAAATTAAAACTTTTTTCTTTTTTTCAGAAACAAAAATTGTTTGGATAGTATAATAAAAGACATCTTTGCATTTTATGATGTACAAAATGTAATGGTGTGTTCTATTTGTAAAAAGATATCATAAAACGCTAGGTATCCTAAACATTTCTCACGTCACATATGATTTGATTTGATTTGGTTTGATTCTCATCACATTTGATTTGATTTGATTTGATTTGATTCACCCTCATCCACAACACACACCACATATGATTTGATTTGATTTGATTTGATTCACCCTCATCCACAACACACGCCACATATGATTTGATTTGATTTATTTGATTTGATTTGATTTGATTTGATTTGATTTGATTCACCCTCATCCACAACACACGCCACATATGATTTGATTTGATTTGATTTGATTTGATTTGATTCACCCTCATCCACAACACACGCCACATATGATTTGATTTGATTTGATTTGATTCACCCTCATCCACAACACACGCCACATATGATTTGATTTGATTTGGTTTGATTCATCATCATCCACAACACATCCACATATGATTTGATTTGATTTGATTTGATTCATCCTCATCCACAACACACACCACATATGATTTGATTTGATTTGATTTGGTTTGATTTGATTCACCTCATCCACAACACACACCACATATGATTTGATTTGATTTGATTTGATTTGATTCATCCTCATCCACAACACACGCCACATATGATTTGATTTGATTTATTTGATGATTCACCTTCCACAACACACGCCACATATGATTTGATTTGATTTGATTTGATTCACCCTAATCCACAACACACGCCACATATGATTTGATTTGATTTAATTTGATTTGATTTGATTTGATTTGATTTGATTCATCCTCATCCACAACACACACCACATATGATTTGATTTGGATTTGATTTCCTCATCCACAACACACGCCACATATGATTTGATTTGATTTGATTTGATTTGATTTGATTTGATTTGATTTGATTTGATTTGATTCACCCTCACCCACAACACACGCCACATATGATATGATTTGATTTGATTTGATTTGATTCACCTCATCCACAACACACGCCACATATGATTTGATTTGATTCACCCTCATCCACAAATAAGGTGGTCTCGGGGCTATGGTAGGATTTTGAAATTTGCCCGGACAGCCCTGCAAACAGCCAATGGACCTTTAACGTGCACAGAGTGTTGTGATATGCACACGGGACTTTTTTTATCGTCCGTCTACGGTGGAAGTTAGTGTCATTCACCTACCTGGAACAGGGGAGTAGATTTTGCTCGAAAAAAAACGCGAGATTTCATTTTACCCGCTACCTGGGCTTGAACCCACGACCTTTTGGGTTGAGAGGCCGACACATTGCCTCTGGACTATGCAGTCCATCGCAAGTCATTATTTAGATGTCGAAAACTCAAAGAAGAAAACTATCTTTACCTGTGCAGGTTTTGAGTGATTGATTCATAAGTACCGGACAGTAGGCAGATAGTTGCACCTTTACGGGGATTAGGTGGTCCTGCCCTCCATGAGTCTTCTTCTGCAGAGTCAAGAGGTAAGGTGTCGGCCTCTCAACCAAAACGTAGTGGGTTCGAGCCCCGCCAACGATTGAAATAAATTCTCGATTTTTTTTACTAGCAAAATCTACCCCTCCCCCCCCCCCGCCTGGTCCAGGTGGGTGGATCGACACCTAGTCCCATCGGAGACGGACGATTAAAAGGATTCCCGTGTGTTGATCACAACACTCTGTGCACGCTAAAGATCCCTTGGTTGTTTACAGGGCAGTCCGGGCAAAATTAAAAATCCTACTAAAAACTTTCGAGATCACCGCAGTTGTGGATGTGGGTAAAACAAATAAAATAAACTGAAAAAAAAGCCTTACAGACGGATTTTAGGTGACCAAAGGCTAAGGGAGAACCGCAACAGAGAAACCCCCACAACCTGCTGCCTCGACTGACCCATGACACAATTATCTTTGCTCCCAAGCTATTGCTTGTATCCACTTGTATCTGGGTCAAATGGGGGAAATGCGCGTGAAACGTCTTTCCCAAGGAAACACAACGTCGGAACTAATTTCTCTAGGATTTGAACCCCAGGACCGCTGATCCAAAATTCGGCAGCCTAACCATTCCGCCACCGACGCCACAATGCTCCTCTTAACCGTCTGGTATATAATGCTATTAAAAAAGCATTATTCTCCCACTAAACGAAATTTGAGTCACAGACAAACACTAATTCATTAAGAGAAGTAACGAGATATTTCGCGTGTGGTAACAACAACAAAAAAAGAGTAGAGAAAGTGCGACAATATTATTATTATTACCCACAAACATCCAAAAATTTTTTTCGTTAACAAAAAAAAAAAAGAATTGTTCACTCAAGTCTTCTTGAAACGCCATTCAGTCAACTGGTTTAGGAGATTTATTTCAAATTTTGTTCTGGCAGATCCCTTTAGGGCATAGCGGAGAAAAGCAAGAAGGAATACATACAAAAGGTTAAAAAAAATGACAACGGTTAACGCTTCGTCGATTTCTGAACTAAAAACAGACTTTTCATCACAAACACAGCTTTCAAACATTCCTCTCGACACATAGAAACATGGGAAGGAGTGTTTAAAACACCAGAAGACAACACAGTGAAAATATAAAATCAAATAGACTATATTATGATCAGGGACAGATAAAAAAATAAAATTTAAAGACTCAGGAACGTATGCGGGAACAGATAAAAACACAGACTATAGACTATTGATAACCAAATTTAGAATCAAAGGTAAAAACACTCAAACATAAACATCAACGACAATTAGAAGCAACCTCCGATTTTACAAGCCTTTTGGGACGAGACTATGCGAATGACATTCCAAAACAATCTTGCAACTAAATTATACAGTGCTCGAAAGTGTCATCGAAAACAAGACCAAACGTTACATTTGATGAACTAGCACTGAGCATGAAACGCCATTAGAGAAGACACCCTATCAAAATTATCGCATAACAACACAAGAAAATATTTCCTAATTTAAAAAAAAAACCCAAACTTTCAGACCAACTGAAGCAAAAGAGAATGGCTATTAATAGAGGCAAAATGGAAACAACAAATTAAAAATGGAAGAATGAAAGAAACAGAGTCATGCACCGAATAAAGGCACATTCTTTTAATAACTACAAAAAAGAAAACAGAGAACGTGGCTCTGGAAATGCAACAAGCAACAGACAAAGTGAAAATGTACAAAGCAAAAGGAACATAAAACAAAAACGAACGCACAAATTGGTGATAGCAGATGAAAATGGAAGAATGCTGTGTGAAGACACAGCAATTACTAACAAGAGGAAAGAATTTTAGAAAAAAATAGCGGGGGAATCAGAAATGAAACCCTTTGAAATTACAATCCCAGAACTAGAAGAAATTATCACTAGAGTTAAAGTGACCGCAGCCATTCAATATCTGACCAGTAACAGAACGGCCGGACTTGACACCATAAAGGCAGGAGTACTCAAATGCCTTACAGAGAATAAACGAACGATTACCGCTGACATGTTTAAAGAAATGTTTGTTCAAAGAGATTATCTTGATATCGGATCTGGAAGATTGATATTATTAAACAAACCAAACAAAAAGAAAGCATCACTTCAAAATATTAGACCAATCGTGCTGCTATCCACATTAGAAAAGCTTTTTAGTATAATCACACTGAACTGTGTCTCTCTAGCTTCAGTAACTTGTTAACTATTAGAACACATAATACATAGTAACATAATGGATTATCTAGATAAACATAACTCCCTAACAGATATTCAACATGGATTTAGACAAAAACGAAGTTGTGAAACTCAACTTATTACAAGAATGATTTCAATAATTCTCTAAATCAAGAAGCGAAACAGATGCTTTCCTCCCAGATTCCTCAAAGGATTTTGACAAACTAGTTCACAATGTTAACTAATAAAATTGGATGGGTATGGTGTTCAAAATTCTCTTCTTGAATGGATCAAATCGTTTCTTTTGAAACGCACTCAAAAGGTAGTTGTTGAAGGTGTTAAATTTAAGACCTAACCAGTGCTTTCATGTGTCCCCCAGAACTTACTTAGGTTGTCTATTCTTCTTAATTTATATCAACGGTATTGACCAGCACCTCACAAAGTACCAAACTAAGACTATTTGCTGATGATTGTCTATTGTATTGAAAAATAAGTAAGATGAAAGATTGCAAAATATTACAAAATGGAGTTCCATCGAGATAAATGTCAGGTACTAAAAATTTGCAAAAACGCAAAAAAAAAATCAAAATCAATTCGAACTATTACATTTCTTTCTTCTTTCTTTACCAGTTTCCATCCTACCTTTCAGTGTATGGGTATGGATGCCCGAAATGATCTTTCTCCAGGCTGCCCTGTCCTGAAATTTTCTGTTTCCTTCTAAAAATGTTAAATGCCTCTTTTATATCTTCTTTCCACTTTCTCCGAGGTCTGCCATTTGGTATTTTACCTTGTGTTTTTAGCATTGTATACTGATGTAGCTATTCTATTGTCATTCACTCTGTTTATATGCCCACACCATCTCAGTTGATTTATTTCTATCTTAGTTTTTATGCCATATGTTTTGGTTTGATCACTTATTGATGTGCTTCTGATTTTGTCTCTTTTAGTTTTCCCTACCACTCTTCTTAGATATTTCATTTCACCTGCTTGTATTCTACTGCATTCCTTACTATCTGAGGTCCAGGTTTCGCTGCCATAGAGGAGAGTAGGACAATGAACTGTCTTGTATATTGCTATTTCGGTTTTTATTGACAATTCTTGTTTACCTATAAATGCCTTTCCTAGATGGTTACACATTGTGATTACTTCTTGGATTCTCTGGTTGATTTTCTTCTCTTCGTTTCCCCCTGAGTTAAGCAATACACCTAGGTAATTGTATCTTTGAACTTGTTCTAGATTATCCCTGCCCAATTTAAGATTTTGTGTCATACCTTCCTTAGTTACTAGCATTGTTTTGGTTTTCTTTGCATTTATTCTCATTCCTCTTTTATTTAGTTCATTATTCAACATGTTGATATTCGACTGAAGGTCCCTTTTTGATTTTCCATAAAGAACTAAATCATCAGCAAATGAAATAAAATGATACATTGTCTGGTTTGAATTTCCATATACCTACATTCATTTTCTTCATTTTTGAGGATGCCTTTGCGACTGAATCCATAAATGTGATAAACAAAAGAGGCTAAGGAAACCCTGTTTTACTCCTATATCTACCCCACATTCTTTAGATACGTTTCCAGCTACTCTCACTGTACAAGTTGGTTTAGTATAAAAAGTTTTAATGACTTCTGTTAAATTTGTCTCTACATTGTATTCTTTGAAGGAATGCCATAGTTCGTCCCTCCTCACAGGGTCAAATGCCTTTTCTAAGTCAAGGAAACACGGGTGCAAGTCAATGCTCATCTCAAGGAATGTTTCTATTATTTGTCTAATTGTAAATATGTGGTCTTGTACACTTCTTCCTAGTCTAAATCCATTCTGATGTTCTTCAATCTGATCCTCTACTCTTTTCCATAGTTTTATTTCCAGTATCTTGGCATACACTTTCCTTGGTACACTAAGTAGTGATATCCTCTATAGTTTGAGCATTCTATAGTTGATCCTTTCTTGTGTATTGATACTACCGTTTCCTTATTCCAGTCGTCTGGCACCGGTTTGGACTTTCATGCTTGTTGGCATATTGCATGTAGTAGTTTGTCTGCCTCTCTCCCTTGGTTTTTAATCATTTCTGGATAAACTTGATCTGCTCCTGGGGCTTTTCCTTATTTCACTTTTCTTACAGCTGTTTGGATTTCTTCCATCGATATATTTAAATCTTCAGCTGTCTCTTCTGGTTTTACTGGTTATTCTTACGAATTGATTTGTACTCCTTGTTTCACATGTTCTGGAGGGATTATGTAATTGTTGAAAATATTTTCGCCATGTTTCCATGATTTGGCTGTCTTCTTTCATTATTTCTCCTTTGACATTTTTAATTGGTCGCATTGGGCATGCTTTCGTCTTTCTTATGCTATTTATTGTCCCCTTTTGATTACATTGATAGCTTTCTTGAAGTCTTTGTCCAAACTCTTCCCATTGTTCCTGTTTTGCTTTTCTCACTTCCCCTTTGGCGATAATTCTTTTACTCACGCAATCTATCATATCCTCTGTCCTCTTTGTTTGCAAATATTTCTTCCAGGCATCTTTCTTTGTTTTGATCTTAGTCTTGACATTCTCATTCCACCATGCTGTTCTTTTCTTATCTCCTTTAATTTGTTTCCTACCACAGACCTCTTCCGTACAACTGAGGAGTGTTTCTTTATACATTTACCACTTTTCTTCTATTGTGCTATCATTCAGAGTTGTGAGTGTGGAACGCCCCATCAGAACACTGAGCATATTCTCCAGGAGTATTCGCTCAACACATCAGAGAGAACAGCGATATGGCTGGGAGAAGCACATCTGGAAGCAAAGCTATACGGTCCTATGGAGAGTCTGCAAAAGACTAGTATGCAATTCATGGAGACAATCCGCATCCTCATCTGACCCGCTGGCAGAGAGATCAACGACGACGAAGAAGAAGAAGGGTCCTAAATGCTACTGCCGCCTTCCCAATTATGTCACTGATATCCTGGTCTGTCCCTCCCGATTTGCTTCTGACACTGCCCAGATATTTGAACTGGTTGGCATCATGTGTGATGTTGTTATTATTCAAGTTAATAATTCTGGGAACTTAATGTTCCTTTTGTTTATATTCTTTATCAAGGTTTGCTGCTTATTTAGCCATTCTGTTTTTTTTTTCCTCGATATCATTATGTCGATGACAGAGAAGTGCTACATCATCGGCAAAATCGCCGGATAAATTTTGCTCGAATTTCTTTCCAACCGTCAGCGGGGATCGAACCCGCTTCTTTTTGGTTGAGAGGCTGATACCTCGCCTCTGGACTACAGAGTCCCCATCAGGGCTCGATAATGTTTTTTTCCTATGTATGGGCGTTGGCAATTTAAGTCGATTTTTCGTTGTTATGCATCCTTATTTTAGCTTTAACTTGAACAATTAAAAAAAGAATCCGCATTCTCTCATACTCATACTGTTATGCTTGCATCTGTTATGCTCCGCATTCTCTCATAGCCATACTGTTATCTCAGTTTGCATCTCGGTCTGTAGGTCGAAAAAAGAATCCGCATTCTCTCATACCATACTGTTATGCTTGCATCTACGTCTGTTCGAAAAAGAATCCACATTCTCTCATACTCATACTCTATGCTTGCATCTAGGTCTGTAGGTCGAAAAAGAATCCGCATTCTCTCATACTCATACTGTTATGCTTGCATCTCGGTCTGTAGGTCGAAAAAAGAATCCGCATTTATCTCATCTACGTCTGTAGGTCATACTGGTATGTTTGCATCTCGGTCTGTAGGTCGAAAAAAGAATCCGCATTCTCTCATACTCATACTGTTATGCATTTGCATCTCGGTCTGTAGGTGGCTCATGGTTTCACAGGAACTGTGCTTGCATCTGATTTCAATAGATAATTAAAAACCTGTTGACTATCTCTTTTTTATTTGCATCTCGGTATGTATTGAAACGGTAACATGATTTCAATGGTTTAGATAATTGAAAACCCGTTGACTATCTCTTTTTTTATTTATATGTATTGAAACGGTAACATGATTTCAATAGATAATTGAAAACCCCCCCCCACATGATGTAGTCGTAGTAGATTTATTTTTTCAGTACTAAATGAATTGAAATTTTCGATTTCTGTATCCATATCACGTATTCATTTCAGTTTGACGTCCAAAATTAAATCTAACTACCACCTCGCACTGTCTTTCCCTCTTGGGCAATGCGAACACTACGAAGATAGTTAATTAAGTTTGAAAGGGTAGACCTGCTGCTACGAATACGAAGTAGCCTGGTATTTATATCAGTAACTGAAAGAAAAAAAAATCAAAGGTCTCAAGCGGAAAGGTGTATGGATAAGAAAGTGGCTGTGTGACCTCGACAGTAATCGGATACTCAGATTATATTTAACTGCATAATTGCAGTTCTATCTTAGTAGTCGATACCAGAATTGTAAAGGCTTCATTACCAATTTTATAACGGTAAACCTAGAAGACATTGTGTCAGTGATCTCCTTTGATTGGTCACAGAAGACGTGGGTGCCACCACGAGGCAAGCAAAGTGATTAAAAGCTCGCTCTCGTTCCTTTTCTTTGGTCAGTTGACGAGGATCGGGGAAGTCACGTTCGCAAGCCTCTGCTGTATTTTTTCTGGTCAACACCACAGTCTTTGAGGGTAAATTTCTTCTCAATCTACGATTTTTCTAAATGTTTTATACTCTACTTAACCTCACTGATGATGTAAAAAGAAATATTGAAAGCAATTTAGCAACATCTAATATTCTTTTTAATATTCTATAAATATATATATATATATTTTTACACATTTTCTTAGAATGTGTAATCATTTCAAAACTCGAACCACACCCCTCCCTCCGTAAGCTAACCCCCAACATCACTACTCCCAAGTCTCGGTGCGCTGAAAATGCATTTAGACGAAAATCACTATTTTTTTTTTTAGAACTAATGGTATAAACTTAATATTAAGTCTAGCCCCATAATTTTTGGGTAATATAAAATACCTTTAAAAATGATCTTTATTTGACCAAAGTTTCATGTCAATAGTGGCACGAATAAGTGAGTTATCACACCTTGGAACAGTTATCTTTCTTAGGATACCCTGTAAATAACAGAAGATCCCATTATTATACATACTTTTGTCGTAACTTTACAAGACTTCTATCGATGTATGAATGTATTTAAAGATTTAAATATTATTCTTTATATATTATTAGCTTTGTAAAACTTTCTACCTAATTTGATTTGATTTGTTTGATCTTAGCTGTTTGTAAAACTTTCTACCTAATTTGATTTGATGATTTGTTTGATCTTAGCTGTTTGTAAAACTTTCTACCTAATTTGATTTGATGATTTGTTTTTGACTGTTTTAAAACTTTCTACCTAATTTGATTTGATTGGATTTACCCACAACAAAGATGATCTCGGGGGTTTTGGTAGGATTTTTACCAAGGCAAAGTTCATTTCAGCACAGAAGAGAGATAAACCCATATTTTCTTTCTTTCTTTCCTTCTTTCTTTTTTCTTTCTTTCTTTCTTTCTTTCTTTCTTTCTTTCTTTTTCTTTCTTTCTTTCTTTCTTTCTTTCTTTCTTTCTTTCTTTCTTTCTTTCTTTCTTTCTTTTCTTCTTTCTTTTTTTTTTCTTTCTTTCTTTCTTTCTTTCTTTCTTTCCTTCTTTCAATCTTTTATTTTTTCTTTCATTGATATCATTGTTGTGATATCATACTATTTCCGATTTGGAAATGTTGGTGTTGCGTCCAATTCTCTGTGCATTAGAGAAACTGGAGTTGGTCCCATTTTGGACATATTCCAATCGCTGAGCTTAAAAAAACTATAATATTACCAGTACGGGTTGGTACCTTCAAATGCTTTCATAACACTGTATTACACAGAATAGATGTGTTCTTCTCCCGACTGATTCTTCCATAGTTCAATCAATAGTGCGACAGATGGTAGACGTGATAGGAGACGCTATTGTTTAAGTTTTCATTTCAGTCTAAATTTGTAAATTCGTCACCACATTGATTTAAAATCTTTATAAAGCATTAACAATGTTATCACGATCTTCTCTAGAATTCCATGTTATTTCACATTGCTGATCTATCAACACTGTTAATTGCATTTTCAAAATCTGTAAAAAATTCTGATAACCGGCTGGTAGCCCAGGCTTTCAAATCTTACGTTTACTTAAAAAAACAACAACCACAACTTGTCTCGAACTGCAGACGTACTTCAGGCTCCGGAGCAACTACATTAAATAATATTAAAACCTCATAGCAACAAAGACAGAGACAAATACAAGGAATCATCATCATCAGATCCTTTCTCCTTATCAGGCCACACACAGACAAGCTATTTACATCTTTCTTTCTCCTGAGAGATCTTTCTTAGCTCACTCTAGCTGACATCCAATCTCTTCCGGTCCGTTTCTATACTCCGTTCTCCAAGTGTCCCGTGGCCTACCCCTGGTGTCGTCTTCCTGTGGATTCCATTGCAATGCTTTGTCTTGTTACATACCATGAAGCAGGTTTTCGCAAAGTTTGTCCAATCCATCTCCATCGTCTTCTCCCTAAAGTGTTTCCAATGGCTTCCATTCCTGTTTTTGCCCATAGAGCTTCATTTATAACTTTGTCTTGCCATTTAAGTATCAATATCCTTCGAAGACATCCATTGACAAAGGTTGAAGTTTCTTCATTGTTCTTAAAGTGGTCTTCTAAATGTCCGCTCCATATAGAAGAATAGACATGACATTTGACTTGAAAAGTCTTATCTTTGTCCCAATATATATATATTTTTTCTTGCTTTCCATACATTTTTTTAAATTAAGAGAATGCTGTTCTTGTTTTTACAATGTTTCTCTTAACATCTGCACCGGTTCGGTTCCCCTTTGTTTATCAAACAGTACTGCCTAAATACGTGAAAGAATCTACCTTCTCAGTGGGGTGTCCTGGATGTTGTTGGGTTTATCTCATGATGAGTTAATTTTCATTATCTTTGTCTTTCTTTCATGAATGTGGAGGCCGATACAAACTCTCTAGCTCATTTAACTCTTCAGTTTTGTTTGCATCTGTTGTTGTGCATTGGAGAGTAAGGCCAGATGATCTGCAAAATCTACATAATTTAGCGGGTGCCAAAATACAAGAAATAGACAGAAACAAATCTTGGCCACCATGGGGATTGAACCTGTGAGCTCTGCGTCAGCAACCATCACATTGCCATGAAAAGAAAGAGCTCTACCAGCAGAGTCTTGTTGTCATGACGAGGCGATGGGTAACGCCTCATATGTCACGGGTTCAATCCCCATGATAGCCAGGTTTTTGTGTGTGGGGAAACAGAAAATGCCAAGACAGGACAGCCTGGAGAAAGATCATTTCAGGAATCTAAACCCATACACCGAAAGGTAGAATGGGAACTGATAAAAGAAAGAAAAAAAGATTCTTCTTCTTCTTTCTTCTTCTTCTTCTTCTTCTTCTTCTTCTTCTTTCTTCTTCTTCTTCTTCTTCTTCTTCTTTCTCTTCTTCTTCTTCTTCTTCTTCTTCTTCTTCTTCTTCTTCTTCTCTTCTTCTTCTTCTTCTTCTTCTTCTTCTTCTTCTTCTTCTTCTTCTTCTTCTTCTTCTTCTTCTTCTTCTTCTTCTTCTTCTTCTTCTTCTTCTTCTTCTTCTTCTTCTTCTTCTTCTTCTCTTCTTCTTCTTCTTCTCTTCTTCTTCTTCTTCCTTCTTCCTTCTCTTCTTCTCTCTTCTTCCTTCTTCTTCTTCTTCTTCTCTCTTCTTCTTCTTCTTCTTCTTCTCTTCTTCTTCTTCTTCTTCTTCTTCTTCTTCTTCTTCTTTCTTCTTCTTCTTCTTCTTCTTCTTCTTCTTCTTCTTCTTCTTCTTCTTCTTCTTCTCTCTTCTTCTTCTTCTTCTTCTTCTTCTTCTTCTTTCTTCTTCTTCTTCTTCTTCTTCTTCTTCTTCTTCTTCTTCTTCTTCTTCTTCTTCTTCTTCTTCTTCTTCTTCTTCTTCTTCTTCTTCTTCTTCTTCTTCTTCTTCTTCTTCTTCTTCTTCTTCTTCTTCTTCTTCTTCGTCTTCTTCTTCTTCTTCTTCTTCTTCTTCCTTCTTCTTCTTCTTCTTCTTCTTCTTCTTCTTCTTCTTCTTCTTCTTCTTCTTCTTCTTCTTCTTCTTCTTCTTCTTCTTCTTCTTCTTCTTCTTCTTCTTCTTCTTCTTCTTCTTCTTCTTCTTCTTCTTCTTCTTCTTCTTCTTCTTCTTCTTCTTCTTCTTCTTCTTCTTCTTCTTCTTCTTCTTCTTCTTCTTCTTCTTCTTCTTCTTCTTCTTCTTCTTCTTCTTCTTCTTCTTCTTCTTCTTCTTCTTCTTCTTCTTCTTCTTCTTCTTCTTCTTCTTCTTCTTCTTCTTCTTCTTCTTCTTCTTCTTCTTCTTCTTCTTCTTCTTCTTCTTCTTCTTCTTCTTCTTCTTCTTCTTCTTCTTCTTCTTCTTCTTCGTCTTCTTCTTCTTCGTCTTCGTCTTCTTCTTAGTATTATTTCTTTCTTTTCTTTCTTTATCAGCTCCCATTCTACCTTTCGGTGTATGGGTATTAGATGTCTGAAATGATCCTTCTCAGGCTGCCCTGTCCTGACATTTTCTGTTTCTTTCTGAAAGTTAAATTTCTTTTTGCGTTAACTTATGCCTTTTTTATATCTTCTTTCTCAGAGGTCTGCCTGTTGGTTCGACGTCACCCAGGAGCACTGTATACTGATTTTGCTATTCTATTGTCATTCATTCTGTTAACATGTCCAAACCATCTCAGTTGATTCATTTCTATCTTTAGTTTTTATGCTATCTGCTTTGGTTTGATCTCTTATTGTTGGGGTTTCTGATTTTGTCTCTTTTAGTTTTCCCTACTACTCTTCTTAGATATTTCATTTCGGCTGCCCTTTACAGACTGTACAGACAGACAGACTAAGGTCCAGGACACAGAAACTGCCATAGAGAGAGACAGAGACAATAAACTGTGTTGTATACTGCCATTTTGGTTTTTGTTGATAATTCTTGTTTACAGACACATGCCTTTTTCCTAGATGGTTAGATATTGAGAGCTGCATTTTTGATTCTCTGGCTGAGAGAGAGGGGTTCTTCTTCTGATTTAATAATTCTCTAAGAAATTGTAGCTTTGAACTTGTTCTAAATCTCCCTGCCTAATTTAAGATTTTGTGTTTTAACTTCCCTAGTTACTAGCATTGGTTTTTGGTTTTCCTTGCATTTACTCTCATTCCCTTTATTTAACTCATTATTCATTATGTTGATATTTGACTGGAGGAGAGAGACTGATTTTCCAAACAGAGGGAAATCACCAGAGAAATGAAAGCATTAAGACAGAGAGATTGAGGGAGGCTTCCAGAGACCTACATTCATTTTCTTCTTTTTGAGGATGCCTTTGAGACAGAATCCATAAATGTGATAAGTAAAAGAGGACTTAGGATATAACCCTGTCTTACTCCTATATCTACATCAAATTTTTCTGATACAGAGACAGAGACTCTCACAGACATGTTGGTTTATTGTAAACACTTTTAATGGCTTCTAATAAATTTGCTCTACGTTGTCTTCACAGGGTCAAATGCCTTTTCTAAGACAGAGAAAACAGAGTGTAGATCAATGAGGGAGGGAAGGAATTTTTCTATTATTTGTCTAATTGTAAATATGACCCGAACACTTCTTCCTGGTCTAAATCCACTCTGGTGTTCTTCAATCTGAGAGAGAGAGAGGGAGGGAGTCTCATTTCCAGAATCCTGGCATACACAGAGACAGGTAGCTAAATAGTGGTATCCCTCTATAGTTTGAGCTATTCCATAGTTGATCCTTTCTTATGTATTGGTACTAGGTTCCCTTATTCCAGTCGGGAGGGACCTGTTTGAACTTTCATGCTTGTTGACATATTGATGTAGTAGTTTGTCAGCCTCTCTCCCTTGGTTTTTAAATCATTTCTGGATTAACTTGATCTGCTCTGGGAGCTTTCCTAATTTCAGAGAGAGATAGCTGTTTGAAGTTCTTCCATAGAGATAGAGACATCTTCAGCTGTCTCATCTCGATTACTTGTTACTCTTAATAATTAGATTTACCGCTTGAGAGATATGTTCTTGAGGGATTATGTAATTGTTGAAAATCTTTCCACGTTTCCATGGTATCGCTGTCTCCTTTCATTATCTCTCCTTTTGGCATTCTTAATTTGTCGTATTGGGTATGCTTTGGTCTTTCTCATGCTCTTCATTGCTCCTCAGAGCAGCTTTGATTTCCTTGATAGCTTTCTTGAAGTTTTGTCCAAACTCTTCCCACAGTTCCTGAGACAGAGACAGAGACTTCCTCTTTGAGCGATAGTTCTTCACTCAGTAATCTATTCTATCCTCTGGTCTCGTTGTTTGCAAGTATTTCTTCCAGAGCATCCTTCTTTTTCTTTGATTTTAGTCTTGACAGAGGGATTCCACCATGCTGTTCTTTCATATCTCCTTTAATTTGTTTCCTGCCACACACCTCTTCAGACAACTGAGGAGTGAGAGAGAGACATATTTGCCAGAGAGAGGGGAGGGAGACTTTCCTTTAGATTCATCTGCCTTTCACTGATAGATATTTTTTATCCAGCATTGGTACATCGGTTTTACTATTGATTTATTTAGTCCTTTTATTTTGAGTTTAGTAACTTTCTTCTCATTCCTTTCTGTTTGTTTTCTTCATTTAATAATCATTTTGGCAATCACTAGGTCATGATCACAAAATATTTCTGCTCCTCTGCTTACTCTAGCATCCATTGCACTATAAAATAGAGAACTGCTAACTATTATGTAGTCTATGATTGACTTTTCACATCTGTCTTCCTTTACTCTTGTATATTTGTGGATATCTTTATGAGGAAAATGAGTTAGCTATTTATGTTATTCCTTAGGCAAAAATCTGTTAGTCTTCCAGAGAGGAGAAGTTGTTGTCTCTCCTTCTTTACAGATTCTTCTTCTTCTTCTTCTTCTTCTTCTTCTTCTTCTTCTTCTTCTTCTTCTTCTTCTTCTTCTTCTTCTTCTTCTTCTTCTTCTTCTTCTTCTTCTTCTTCTTCTTCTTCTTCTTCTTCTTCTTCTTCTTCTTCTTTTCTTCTTCTCTTCTTCTTCTTCTTCTTCTTCTTCTTCTTCTTCTTCTTCTTCTTCTTCTTCTTCTTCTTCTTCTTCTTCTTCTACTTCTTCTTCTTCTTCTTCTTCTTATTCTTCTTCTTCTTCTTCTTTTCTTCTTCTTCTTCTTCTTCTTCTTCTTCTTCTTCTTCTTCTTCTTCTTCTTCTTCTTCTTCTTCTTCTTCTTCTTCTTCTTCTTCTTCTTCTTCTTCTTCTTCTTCTTCTTCTTCTTCTTCTTCTTCTTTCTTCTTCTTCTTCTTCTTCTTCTTCTTCTTCTTCTTCTTCTTCTTCTTCTTCTTCTTCTTCTTCTTCTTCTTCTTCTTCTTCTTCTTCTTCTTCTTCTTCTTCTTCTTCTTCTTCTTCTTCTTCTTCTTCTTCTTCTTCTTCTTCTTCTTCTTCTTCTTCCTTTTCTTCTTCTTCCTCTCCTTCTTCATCTTCTTTCTTCTTCTTCTTCTTCTTCTTCTTCTTCTTCTTCTTCTTCTTCTTCTTCTTCTTCTTCTTCTTCTTCTTTTCTTCTTCTTCTTCTTCTTCTTCTTCTTCTTCTTCTTCTTCTTCTTCTTCTTCTTCTTCTTCTTCTTCTTCTTC
This sequence comes from Doris montereyensis, assembly GCA_037039925.1. Classification (NCBI taxonomy): domain Eukaryota; kingdom Metazoa; phylum Mollusca; class Gastropoda; order Nudibranchia; family Dorididae; genus Doris; species Doris montereyensis. The sequence goes on from JAXRKP010000421.1 coordinate 297,924, forward strand.
TTCTTTCTTCGTCTTCGTCTTCTTCTTCTTCTTCTTCTTCTTCTTCTTCTTCTTCTTCTTCTTCTTCTTCTTCTTCTTCTTCTTCTTCTTCTTCTTCTTCTTCTTCTTCTTCTTCTTCTTCTTCTTCTTCTTCTTCTTCTTCTTCTTCTTCTTCTTCTTCTTCTTCTTCTTCTTCTTCTTCTTCTTCTTCTTCTTCTTCTTCTTCTTCTTCTTCTTCTTCTTCTTCTTCTTCTTCTTCTTCTTCTTCTTCTTCTTCTTCTTCTTCTTCTTCTTCTTCTTCTTCTTCTTCTTCTTCTTCTTCTTCTTCTTCTTCTTCTTCTTCTTCTTCTTCTTCTTCTTCTTCTTCTTCTTCTTCTTCTTCTTCTTCTTCTTCTTCTTCTTCTTCTTCTTCTTCTTCTTCTTCTTCTTCTTCTTCTTCTTCTTCTTCTTCTTATTATTTATTATTATTATTATTATTATTATTATTATTATTATTATTATTATTATTATTATTATTATTATTCTTCTTCTTATTATTATTATTATTATTATTATTATTATTATTATTATTATTATTATTATTATTATTATTATTATTATTATTATTATTATTATTATTATTATTATTATTATTATTATTATTATTGTTATTATTATTATTATTATTATTATTATTATTATTATTATTATTATTATTATTATTATTATTATTATTATTATTATTATTATTATTATTATTATTATTATTATTATTATTATTATTATTATTATTATTATTATTATTATTATTATTATTATTATTATTATATCAGTGTTATTATTATCATTATTATTTCAACACAATTTTTCTAGCGTTTCTGACTACATACTACGTCCCCCCTTAATATCATATTTTGTATTTGTTTTAATTATGTGTAGAATGAAGGAAATGTCTGGTTTAAAAAACCTGTCGTCATTACGCGAGCGACATTACTACGATTTATAGTATAATGATGACGAAACTCATTTTCATTCTAGACTTAGTTGTCATCTTCATCGATATTTCTGTCATTATTGCCATCATCATCTGTCCTCATTGTTTTGACTAAGAAAAAGATTCAGATCTGCTTTTTTTTCTGCAGGGTCGAAAACCAAAAAAAAAACCCCCAACCCAAATCAAAATAAATATCAAGAAAAAAACTTCCTGAAAAACGAAACCACTTTGACAGAACCGGAGAGTTTGCTGCCATGAGTCACCACCACGAGAAGGTCAGCACTAAGACACGGCGTGGACATCACGTGTTCATCGTCCTTTACGTCTTGTTTTTGCTGTAAGTTAACTCTTTGTTTGTATGTTTGTTTGTTTGTTTGTTTGTTTAAACCAGTAGTCGTCAAGCCGTTTTTTCCACAACCGCCCACTTTTTGGTGCTTTTGTTTTATATGGAAATTTCCATACCGCCTACTTTCGTTACTTTTGTGTTTTTATATTTAAATTTCCATACCGCCTACTTTCGTTACTTTTGTGTTTTTTTATATTTAAATTTCCATACCGCCTACTTTCGTTACTTTTGTGTTTTTATATTTAAATTTCCATACCGCCTACTTTCGTTACTTTTGTGTTTTTATATTTAAATTTCTACCGCCTACTTTTGTTACTTTTTGTGTTTTTTTATATTTAAATTTCCATACCGCCTACTTTCGTTACTTTTTGTGTTTTTATTTAAATTTCCATACCGCCTACTTTCGTTACTTTTGTGTTTTTATATTTAAATTTCCATACCGCCTACTTTTGTTACTTTTTTGTGTTTTATTTAAAATTTCCAACCCCAACTTTCGGTACTTTTGTGTTTCAAATTTCGGAACCACTTATTTTTTCGTGCTTTTTTGTGCTTTCAAATTTCCATCCCCCAACATTTCATACCTTTGTGTTTTCTAATTCTGTCCTGCCCACTTTTGTATTTTCAAATTTCATACCGCAAACTTTTGGTGCTTTCGTGTATTCCAATTTTCGTCCCGCCCACTTTTGGTACTTTTATATTTTTCAAATTTTCGTACGCTCACTTTTGGTACTTTTGTGCTTTCAAATTTCCGTCCCTGCCCATTTTTGGTATTTTGTTGT